>JAPQRP010000019.1:22444717-22475398 GCA_037367295.1 Apogon hyalosoma | reverse complement strand
CTCCGGCTTCCTCCCACCATCCAAACACATGCACTGATAGGTTAATGGGTTCATCTAAATTGCCCATAGGTGTGAATTTGAGAGCGATCATTTGTCTCTGTATGTCAGCCCTGTGATGAACTGGGGACCCCGCCTTCACCCATAAGTAGCTGGGATAGGCTTCAGCGACCCCCATGACCCTAGTGAGGATAAAACAAGTTCAGATAATGAATGAATGAATGATTACAACAATGGCGTAATTAGTTGTTTAACAAACTTTCTTAGACACTGTAATTGTTATGTACAAAATGTGCTTTTGTTTAAGGAAAAAAATATTTTATTGCTGCTGCGATATTTGTTGAATATTAAATTGAATATTTAACAAACTTTGTTATGCATTCTAATTGTTGTGCACCTAATGTTGTAATTAAAGGAAAGAGAATGGGTTTCATTGCTGCAATAAATGTAAATAAGAGCTATTGGGTTTTTCTGCAGTCCATAATCTGATTAGTCAACTACGTTTTACAGTCGTTGATGACTTGTCGACTATTGACATAGTCATTGCAGCCCTAGTTGTGTATATGCATGTATGTATGTTTATACACATAGACAAACACATTATACTGTGCACTGCTCATACATACAAGTGTTTTCATAAAAAAAGTTGCATGTTACACAGTTTAAAACTGAATAAACCCATATGACCAGAGTGTATTTAAAGGAACTGGAGGATGTTTAGACTTATTTTCAGTCTCCTGAGAAAGTAAGTCTTTCCCATATGTTACTGTGACAGTGAATGGTTGACACACTTGTCTGACACACTTGTCTGTAAATGTCCACTGGGAGTTTTAAAACGGGTGGGGGGATGACTCAGCCTTCTCACTGTAATTAGCAGAATTTGCATGCAGATACTTATCTTAACAAGGGGATAAATTGAGATAGTTTGAAATGGTTTTGTGTCTGGGGCTGGTAATTGGCATCAGGCTTATCAGAGGGATATTGGCCACACTCGACTGCTCAAAGGAGACAGAACCAGAGACTGAGCTCGGCTTGACAGCTACATGTGACCTCTGGTAGACTGGTCTGATGGCTGTTGCACTTTCATCTGCAGCTCTACATAATGCCAAACACTGCACTTTACCGTTAAAACTTGTGTGGGTAATTTTACTGTATCCAACCCAGAACAAGGCCATCTCTTTATAGTGATCAAGATTAAAACAAACAAAAAAAAACCATACATGTACAAAAATAGGAGAATGACAGCAGTCAAGGACAAAATAAGCAAAGACCCAGACTTTGAAATTCAATGCTGATAAATTGCTGTGTGTTTGACTTTGCGAGGCCTACTGGATTATATTGATTTTCTTTTATGTGTGTGTGTGCTTGTGTGAGTTAGTGTGATAGCAAAAAACCAGGGGCAAGAGAATGCAATATTGTGTTTCATTAAAAAATCTATAGGATCTCTCATTACAGCCACATGATTTTCTTTAGTATCAGGGTTAGTGGGGATGGGGTGGAGCTGGTGGGTGGCAAGATGTATGTGCTTTCCTGTCTCAGATGACTATCTCATCTGTTGTTGCTCATGGAGAAAGAAGGACCTCTGCTCAATCGGCCTAGTATTTAAACAACTTCCTGGCACATTTACCCACACCGCTCCTTGGTTTACGATTATAAGATAACTTCTCTCCGGTTAACATGTTACCCTTCTTAAATAACATGTTGTAAATCAATTAGCCCACCTTGTCATTTCACTTTATCTACATATGTTTTAATGCATTTACATGTTTGGGTTGTCATATCTCTGTTGTGTCTTTATTAGGGCACAATGGGCATTTGTTAGACAGTTTGTCAGATAATTCTGCTCGTGCATTGGGTTTCATTTAATTATAGCAGTGTAAGAAAATATTGATACACCTTAGTATTGTGATATTATGTTTTGTGATGCTGTATTGATTTCAACTCCATTGTAAGCTGAGACAGGAAGTAATGCAAAGGCATACCGGTAACTATTCTGACTGAAGTCCCCATGATATTTCTGTTTGTTTTTTTTTGTTTTTTTTCTGTAAAAACACAAGTCTAAGGAGGTTGCCCCTCCCCAAAATAGCCCAGTCTGCTTTATCTGGTCAACTCCATCAGTGCAGCAATAAGTGTTAACTAGCTTGTAGGTCCAAAAATTTAAGAAAAAACATTTTATTATTATAAAGTTCCTGGAGCTCAGTGCATTCCTGAGCCATATCTTCCAGTTCTGACCTGACAGTTTGCTTAAAAGAGCATTTTACTTACTTAGCATTCTAGTAGCAGGTATTGGTGCTTTAGTAAGACTTTTTGGAGGCTTTCTCCTACAACCAGAAAAGGTTAGCCCACTTCCAAATCCTGACATTAAGTGATGTTTTTAACCTTTACTCCGACAGCGTGTTGGGCCCCCATTTAGACCAGGAAACATGCTGGTTCTTGCTATTTTGCTTGGCAATTACTCACTGTGAGGTAGAGTTTTTTGATGTCCTCTCACACTGTACCCTCTCGTCATTTCTAAACCAGCTCTCACAACATGCTTGTCTGTGTGGCTGTCGTCTCAACGGGCCAATTCCTCATCGTTGTTCCTTGGGGAGGCTGATAAGAGGAGGAATTCGAGCCTCAGTCGGTGCTGGTTAATTATGACAGCCGTGGGAGGTGGGAGAGGTTTCCCCGTCTACCCAGTCCCCTCTGAATTTCTGTCTCCTCTCTGATACACTCGTGTTGGAATCGATCTCGCATTCAGTCTGGCATGTGTTTTGTTTCATTCCTGTTTTGGTATTTCTGCTTTAATCTTCACACACTCCCATCACACTTTACACATGGTATCGTCATCCCTCATAATGAGGTGAATCATATGGCTGGTCATTAATTATATAGATTTTTCTAATACTGAATTTTGAAAAATGCATAGCTTCATTTTATCTTTATTTTTCCTTGAAGGAACCAAATCTTTGACATTTTGAAGGACCTTGAAATCAAACACAAAAGCTTTATTCCAATTTTGACCTCTTACTGAGGTCTTGGATAGCTATAGCTACAAGCTTAACCCATAAAGACCTGAACATCAACCGCTGACCAAAAGCATCTACTGATCGAAAATGTCTAATACCTGTTGATCCACTAATCATATCAGTACATGTAAATAATTGGTGTAAAATGCTCTTTATCATCTTTTCATGGTCATCAAATATGACTCATTTGGACGATCAGAGGCTCTGTAGTGAACGTGTAAACACCATCATCTTCTACAACATTGATTCACCAGTAAAACCCACGAGTTTAACAAATGACAGTGGATGGAGACACTTGTTTTCATATTCTGTTAATTATATATTTAGTTTAAAAAGTCACTTTTTCCTAAATTTGTTTCTGATATGATCTAATAACCTTTGAATTTACTCTGAGCTTTTATGACCATCTACATAATCAGTGAATTAAATATTGGAAAATAACAGATTTTCACATCATTTGGAAATTGTGGCAAAAATAGTTGTGGGTCTTTAAGGGATAAAAGTACAATTTTAGAAGAGTTTAATGTAAATCCGTTGTATGGTTTGAATGACACATTCACATGATTGATCACATTAGTTTACCATAACCTTAATAATAATAGTGTAATAGTATAGTAATAGTATTAGCCCAATGATAATAATAATAGTGTTCTGTGTACTTGGCAAATGTCAAATTTAAAACACTCCCTAGAGCACATGTTGATAGCTAGTATGAAGGCATCTGCACACCCTTTTGCAGATAAATATTACTTTATATTAGACTTGCACTGATTAATTGGCCCGGCTTGGAATTTGGGCGATTTTCATGTGATTTGCCATGACCTGCAACTGGCTGGTCAGAAATTGACCGATTTTGAGCGCAGGACAAATTCCTGCCACGCTGCATAGCCAGACCCTGGGCCGATTCCAGATAGTGATATATGAGGTGGCAATCAGGAATGTGAAGGGGGCACATGCCGCTGACAGAGATGAGGATGGGGGTGTTCCGTGCAGTACGTACCTCAGACTGAGTACATGCACACCATACAACCATAAAAAGTGAATGTGAAACTTAAGGCGCACCTACAATAGTTATCGTATTTGTATAATCATTTTACCCTGTGTATGATGTATGAACAGTAATTCCAAAAATCCCATAATCTACAATAATTTGACCCCTTCATTACATGACAAAATGAATTACCAAACACAAGTAGGATACGGATCCTTCGCATAGTGCTACATTTGTTTTTATTCATCCTCTCGCATGCCTCTCCACTCGTGAGACAGGATCGCGATTCAGCCCAAAGCATGTAGAAGTTGGGAATTTATAAATGGTGTTCTGTCCATTCAGTGCAGGGGTTCATCCTGTGCCCCACATATGTAGAGACACTTGCTTTTTTCCAAGGTTCTATTAGATTATTTAAAAGTAAAACTGGGTTGCAGCGTGTAATATGTACGGTCTGTGATCATGTGTTACTAAAGCAGATGGTCTGAGCCACATCAGAATAAAAGTTGGGTATGTATGATAATTTTCCTTCAAATATGATAATTTTCAGCTGCTGATATGATATAGGACTCACAAAAAACCAGGCGTTTCAATCAATGCACCTGTTTTCATACAGAAAACCGGGGACCTTTTTACACACTTTTCTTCTATTTTTAAAATAAATATTCTTATAGGAAAGTTGCATTGCAGTGTCTTGTGTGTTGTGTTTGGAAAAAATGAGATTGGAATCAGCCAAAATTGGTATCAGCCTTCCAAGCACTGTGCAAATTGGAATATCGGTGTGTGTGTGTGTGTGTGTGTGTGTGTGTGTGTGTGTGTGTGTATTATTGTCAGTAGTACACTTATAGATGCTTTGTAAGTCTTGGCAGGTTTGGGGATTTTTTTTTTACTGGTGAAATTATTATTGTTATGTGTTAATGCTCATATAAAAGGTTGAAATCATTATTTATTATTTAGACTTGTTATTTACTTATTTATTGACAAGTTGGTAGAGTTGGGTCAGTTTCTAGTTTTTCTGGTCCATTCCTTGTAAATTGAAGTTGTTTGGTTTACTCCATCCATCTGAGCTAACCTTTTTTGTGATCACAGGCTGTATCATGGTGCTAAATCCAGCTTGTTTGGCATCAGTAATAGTAGTAACAACATGACAGGAGGTTAAAGATCTGCTGTATAGAAGTGTGACACCGAGTGATTGTTGGGTCTGGTGTTTGGGTGTTTGGTTTTATGCCGGCCCAGCCCTTTAAGCTAAAAAAAGTCATCATTATTGCTGCGATCTGTTAATGTACACATGGAAAGTATATCTTCCTAAGCTTTGACAATGGCAGGATGTCTTTCTTTTACTCAAATGAAATGCCACAGTCTTCATTCTAAGAAGGGTAAAAGTGGCAAAAACAAGACACTCGGCTCCAGTGATGTCTTTGTTGGAGGTTCACAGCAAAATAGGAAACAAGGCATTATGGAAAGATGAATAAGGTACTAAGTACTGCATGTCAACATTAGCGAATACAGAGGGCTGGGACATAATGCTGAGCGAGAATGAAAATCCCTCTGTTATAGTCTGTCCATTGCACACAGCCTTCAAATGTAATATTTTGCCAGACTCTTGCACTCAGAGCATGTGCTAATCCTATTAGGCAGCGAATCATTGCAGCAGGATCTATTCCTTCATCTGATTAAAAAGAGACTGACATTTGTATTAGAGTGACATTTTCAGCCAGTATTCAGTTGAACCAAAGCGAATGTCGTTGCAGTGACCCACCCCTGCCCGCAATGCTGTCATGTTTCCTCTGGGGCTTCAGACTTTTACAATGGCAGCGCTCAGACTGGATGACAGAGAACTGCGAGCTGAAAAAATTGGATCCTCTCGTCTTTTAATCTGCCAGTTGAGAGGGTGCCAGCGCAGGACAGCCAGTTTGCGCTCGGCTCCCCAATCATTTTGTCTATCCCTACATAGCTTGGACTCAACCCCTCATTTCATCAACTGCTGTGGGGAACGTACAGAATACCAGAATCAGTGGGTTGTGGCATCCCTGATCATAGCTACCATCCTCAAGCATGTCAGGCATTGTTCCCAAAAGACTGTCTGAGCGCCAACTCCCTCAACTCACACAAAGTTCTGTTACAAAATTAATACTTTCTTGCCATCAAACTGCTTTCTTTCTTCATGACAGCCATTTTTCTGTAATTTTGTCCTTCAGAGATCTTCTAGGTTAAGTTTTCAGAACATACCGTATTTAAAGGGAAAAGTTAATAATAGCACTAAAAACACTTCATCTATTACAGTCTTTCTGCCCCTCTGTTCTTTCTTTTATGTTACCTAGTTGAATTGTGTCACTTCTGTGACTCATTTCAAGTGCCAAAATGTCAGTTTCAACAAAATAAAAGAAAGTAAGTTTACCATCTCAATTTTTCCTTAGTGAGTCAATGAAGTAGAGCTGCAGCTATTGTTTTTCTTTTGGTAATTGATTAATGTAGTGATCATTTTTAAAAAAAATTATTTGGATAGGTGAAAAAAATAGTAAAAATGGTAAAAATGTGAAACAGACATGTCTGAAAATGACAACAACTTGTCCTTTATTCCAGAACCAGCTGAAACAACAACCACAAAAAAGTATAAAAGTAAAAGGATATATAAAAAAATATCTGTATAGGAATAACAATAATATAAAAGTATATATAAAACTATCTTTAGATATTAACAGCAAACATAGTTTTGTAGAAGTCAAATGACATCTACAAACAATATGTGCACTGCAGTCATCAACACATTTGTATCCAACTTACTAACACCCTAAAATGGAACTAACATACAACTTAAAAAAATAAAGACAATTATTTTTAATGTTTGTGTGAAAGCCTGAAAGTTTAAAGGAGAAAGTGATGGTTCCAATGAAGAAAAGTGAGCATATAGATTGAAACACAACAATGAAACTAATGTTTAGTGGCAGCAAAATTAAGGAAACAAAGCTTCAATTCAGGAAAATTGCAATCAGCATTTTTTTTTTAAAATTAATTCGAATCAGTCATTCAGCTCTACATTGATGGACCTTTGTATGTGTCATTCCCAGATAAAGCAAGCTAGCTATGGCTCATTCTCTTGAGCTATTAAAAAAAAAAAACACCTAGTCCATTTGCATTGCTATTTCCCTGAGGTGTGTCTCAGTGTCAGCTGGGCTTGAGAAAAGAGCTCGGCAAGATGGGAAGATGACAGATTCTGCGAAAAAGACATAAAATGAGGGTATTGAGACGAAGCATAAAAGGCGAGGAAAGCGTGGGAGGGAATCTGAGACGAGCATTTCCATTAATGTCATTAGAGCGACCTTTAAGGTTAGATTGGAAGGACAAACAGTAGTAGGATGGAAAAAACACAGGTGGCAGATGGGTGAATGAAGTGCTGTGGTTAAACAGAGCGCCTTCTCTCCGCCTCTGTCTTTGCCTGAGTGGATGGTTTTCATTCATCATTGCTGTGCTGTTAATGATTTTGTATTGCTTGGTTGGAAGGGTCTTAAAGCTCATGGATTGAGTAGCAGTTATAAAATAGGAATCCAGAGCAGAATCCTATTGCTTTATGCTTAATAATTACAAATAGAATAAATTGTGTTAGCTTGTGCTCGAGTCTTTTAAAGTATGTTTCTTTTCCTAGTGGTTGCAAAGTCGTAGCTCAAGTCTGTGTCACAGAAGAGCCTCTGTTGTTGAAAATGTGGCTGGTTTTTGAGAGTGGTCTGTTCTGTCTCAAGAGTGGCTCAATGAGGAGGAGGGCAGTCAATATGGCTGCTCTCAGACAGTGGGTCAATGAGGTAGGAGGCTTCCTGCTGAGCCAAGGCTAGAATAAGAGAAAACAGGGGGTCTTTGTGTCTAGATCAGACCCTTACTCACTCTACTTTACTGCCTTTTCTTGGATATTATACCTAACTTTGAGAGGCTGCAAATGTGTGTGTAATCCATAGAAGCCAAGTCTGAATATGTATCTGTGCTGAAACAGTAATGGATTCATGTGACACAACTGAATTTTTAAGTAGGGTGCCAAAATGTGGCCTCAAATTGAAGCCATCCTGCAAGTATCTGAAAGTCTAATACCTCTAACGACCACTAGATGTTTCCAACATTAGACTTGGATTTGAAAATGTCAGCTTCTCTGTAGAAAAGTGACAATGGTCTCATTTTCTATAACAACTTTTGTTCATGGCAGACTCCTAACCAGTACTTGTGGGTGCATGAACTAGGCCGTCTAATGTTTTGTTTCTTGAAATTTTCAGTTACTTCAATTCAGTACCTGCCAACTTAGCATAATGCTCATACTTCATTCCAGTTTATCCATCTTTGAGAGCTTCTGTTAATTGAAATACAGTGAGTATTTTCCTAACAACATTATTCAACATTATCATTTTCCAGAGTCAAAGTGTTTTGACAGCCAGTGTACCATGGAGTTTACTGTTGATTTTCAGCCTATTAGCATAACTTAGACTAAAGATATAAACTAGCTAATGTTAGCATGAGTTTGGATTTTCAGTGAGCCAGCTAATTATTTTTAAGTGTGTTTATGTTGTAACATTTAACAAGTAGCCAGTTAAGTGTATGTTTTCACTCCTCGCTCTTCCCCAGCTCCACCTTCTTTTCTAAATACAGTAAGATCATTTCTGGCTGTGAAATGTTAAGATGGTGACAGCCAAATACAAACTCAAGGCCACAGAGCAATAGCAGTTTTAACACGTTTTCTTAATCCTTTAAACAAAAATTCTCCAAAATGTGCTGCCTTGTACACCCAAGTGCACACATAACACCTTATTTTGACAGTAAGCTCTGTAAACATCTGAAAACGTATTGTTGACAAGAACTCAAGTTGGGAAATACAGCCGTAGTTTTTTGTTTCCTATGTGTAACTGAGGGAAAAACTGTAAGGAAGGCATGGCATCACCTTAAGCTGGGCTCCCAAACCTTTTATGACTGCTGAGCAAAGTGGATTTGGGACAGAGGCAACAGCCCATACTTATCAAGCAGACAACCTCATTTTCTAGCCCTTTGCTCTGCGCCCCCACATTCTCACATCCTGCCCAGTACGGTGGTTCCTATTTTTCAAAGACACATGGGGGTCTCGACACTGTTCGGCCTGAATAGATTAGACTTCCCACACTGTAATGCGATTTCTGACACCCCTTTATTTCTTAAACTCTGAAGCTGTGTTGTTAAAAGCCTGCTGTGTTTTAGCACTAATACATTCTGGCATAAAGATGGGTATGCTTTCCATTGCAGCTGTAAGATCCATTTATGGTGAAAATAATTTTTTTTTCTTGTCTACTTGGTTTAAAAAAAGAAAATGTAACTGCTCTCTGGACCTAGGTATGTCACTAATGAACACGACAAGGGAAGAAAAGCGTCTAGAGAAGACAGATTTCCCCATTGTGAAATTTACTTAATCTCCTTATTTTTTAGATTCCTGTTTCAGCAAAGTTTGGTTGTATTTTTTCCCTGCACTTTGATGATGTAAGGCAGCATACACTCAAGCTTTTGTCACAGCTTACTTCACAGTACTACAGTAGAAGTCAGCTCGTTCTGTCTATGTTGATTAGGGATTTTCTATGAATCACTGTCTTGTTAGTTGCCAAAAGTAAAACTTTTTCTTTGACTTAAAAGTTAAAATTTGGCTTTAGTTGGTGATGTTGAAGAATCTGCATTTTATAATAAATTTGTTGATAGTCAGAATGCTGCAGATAGAAATCCATCTCATCTAATCATTTGGCTTTTCTGCTTTTGTTCCTCATACTGTGCAGACACTGAATTCATGCTCACAGCCTCACACAGTGTATACTAACTATGGGATATTGCTTAGAGTTGAAATTCAAAGGTCTGTATTAATGTTTTGACTGTTGCGGTAACAAATGCCAGGGCTTTCTCATCTGCCACCCTTAACATCTGAGCCAGTTTCAAATAAATGATTGAGATTAAAGATACTCTTTGTGTAGATTCTAGAATTAAATTTAAGGCCAAACTTATTGTCATGGCTTTCCTCATGCTCTAATCTATGCTTCTCTGGATGTTGCAAGCCAAATGGAATTACAGAAAATTGGTCAATATACAACAGTGTGGTTATCATTGGCACTGGAGCTTGCTTGTAATCAAAATGTTTTAGTCTATGTGTAGAGGGACCAGCATTGTTTACACTGTCCCACCTTTCTGTCTTTCTTTGGTGTTTGGATTTTGGCAGCTACCAGTGGCATTGCTGTTTATCTGTCTGATGAGAGTAATGGTGTTTCTGAAGGGAAATGATTCCAGGTGTAGCTGGTGCAGAAATGGTGCAAAACAGGGGGAGTGTAGATTAGCAAACCAGCGCCCTCAACCTGCCATGTTTCGCATCTTGGTGTCTTCGCCCTGCTCTGCTGACGGTGGATGTTATGTCTGCTAGGGAAAGCAGATGGTTTGCCATTTTGTCTGACAGTAGAGCTAAAGCTGAGCCCTTCCCTACTGCTCCTGTGATGGGGATAAAAAGCTGCTAAAGGCGTCTGTGTTAGTGCTGATAGGACGCCTCAGGATCTTTGAGTCCATTCAGTTTCCGTCTCAGATAGAGAGCTGCTGTGGATGGGCTTTTGACTGGAAACCAGCCAGGTCTGGGCCTGGAAGCTCTGCCCAACCCACACAGCCACTGTTCCAGCAACGTAAAGCAGAGATGATGAAGCATGCCACAGTGCCTCTGGTCTGCACGAGTGATGAATTCCCCCCACTGCTACCCCGCTGTGGTCTCTCTCCATCTGTCATGTACACCATCAGTAAAATACATTTGCTGGTATTGTCACATTCTGCCTAATATGTACACTAGGCCCTTCTGAATTTATTGATTTTTGTGAAAGTCACTGCTTACTTAAGTCTAATTTAAAAACTACTCACTTACCTCTAAGAGTTACAGTTCAGAATATGTCAACTAAGGATGTTGTATATTTTTTTCCTTAATGATATTTATACCCTTGAAATTTTGCCTTAAGGGATTTTCAAAACAAAATATTGTACTTTTGAGCAGTAAGTCTGTCTTGCATTAGCAGACTCACTGAAGGTAATAGCTTTTTATATTCCTGCCTGTCTGCACATCAATTAGATTAGAAAGATGCAGATTGATCTGTTATAGTTATTGCATGTTCATCTGACCGCCACCTTTCCATGTCACAATTAGAGCTTCTTGGTTAGAACCAACAGATGTCATATTTTCATAGTTTTCACCATTTGAGATTTGACCGCTGTTCTTTTTATGGCGTCTTCATATTGTGTCCCCCTTGAAGTCATTGAAAGGCCCTGGAGTCAAGAATTAATGCTACAAACTGTTTATCTTATTGTGCCTAACTTTACTTTTATAATTGGATCAGCTGTATTTTGATGTACATCCAGTGACATTAACTTCATTGATTCAGTTGCAAAGCCAAACATTGCACCACTGAATGCAAGTTTTGGTTTTAAGCCAAACTAAAATGGAGAGTCCAATAACTTATCAGGAAGTTCTTTGCATTTGTAAGTGTCTGCCCTCTGTAATTTGTTTGAAAGGCTTGTATTTTTTCTTTCCAATGTTCATTGCTTTTTTCAGAGGGTGTTTGTATAATATTAAACTATTATTACTACAGGATTTCCCTACCATTAAGACAGCTTGGGCTCCACCTAAACCAAATTAATGTTAAATCAATGTGGACATTATTAAAATGAATTATAGAAGGCTTTTCATGGTCTAATGGTTGCCACAGTTGCTAACCAAATTTCCCTTTGGGTTTAAATAAATCTGATCTGTACCTTTATATGGTTTCTAGTAAACTTCTGTTGCAACTCTTGTCTTAAAATGTTTGGGTGTTTCTTTTTCTGCTCTGGCAGATGAACAGTTACGGTCCAGATTTTTAGTAAATGTAATGTAACTGCATTAGGCCTGCGACCACTGACTATTTCAATAGTTGACTAGTCATTGACTACTGTGATGACGAGTCAGATTATGAACTGCAAAAAAAACCAAAAAAAAACAATGGCTCTTATTTATATTCTTGGCAGCAAGAAAATACATTTTCTGTAATTTAACCAGAAACATTTGGTGCACAACTATACCATACTATTAGAATGTGTAACAAAGTTTGTTAAACAAATTAAATATTCAGTGTACTTTTGGCCTAAAAGTACAATAAGTTTTATCATCTTTATTTCACATGGATTATTATTTATTCTTATTTCATAATTGTGAGAATATGAAAAAATATGTTCTTTAGAATAATTTCCAACCTCCCTACCATTCCCATTTCCCTCTGAACCCTTTGTTGTTAGGCTTGTGTAACAGTAGTTTATAATTTACAGAAAAAGACACAGTTGTTTGTATGACAACAGTCATGAACTTAAATTTCATGCTTATCCTAGTTCTAGATGGAAGTGTCACTTGTCTTTAGAATTTCTGTAAGCAAGCATTAGTAACCAAAAGTATGATGAAAAGAATCAAGTTTCCAGTTGTGTATAGAGGCATCATCAGTCTGTCCTTGATGCTGCCATCAGTAAATGTGAATAGTATGAGTCATTGCATTTTAATTGAAAAGGTGCATTCTTTCTGTGCTTCTATTTTGATGATATTCATCAGTAAATGAGTGCGCAGAGCTAAGTAAAAATGCTGTGTTGTCATACATTTATTCCCTAATGTGAAAGTGGAAAATATCCATCTTTTGGCTGTGTTTTGATGTAATTGTTTGTGCTTTCAAGAAAACTAAGTGCACAAGCATCCATATTGCTGCCCGTAATGGACCACATTACATTGCTCCTCTCTTTGGAGCTCACACTAGGGACTCGGTGCCGCAAGGTAGAGAAATTACCTCCTAGTAGTTAAATAGCTGAACTACTGACATAGCATCTCTTTCTCTCTCCCCTTCTCTCTTGATTTCAGCCTCTTTCTGCTCTCGCTCACCCCTGGAGATGTGCCATTTCCTTAGAAGAGTGCAGGCATATTTTAAACTGCCTTTAACATTCAGCCACTTATTTTACTCCATCTGTTGCATTATTAAAATACCTTCATACCCCCTTAATTATTTTTCGAGCTCTTCTCCATCCCTGCAGAACTGATAATTGGTGTTATTTATCTAAACAATACCACTGTGTGACTCTTAGGGTGGGAGCACTTGAATAATGGATGAGGACAAAAGCAATGCAATTGCACTTACTCTGACTTTGGCACTATCCATGACAGTGCAATGTTACATTTATGCTTGAGGAAAGTAAATGGCAAGTGCGTTCCAACATGTTTACTTTTTCGCTGTACTCTCTACTTATAATAAAGCAAGATGTTATATTAAGTTGCCAAGTAGGCTAGACTGGGTTAAATTTGTCAGTTCCTCTCGTCCAATTCCAGTGGGGTTTGTGGTTTCATAATGAAAAGCCTGTTGAAGTCTCTGGGATAGACTGAGGCACAGTGGCTGAACTGATAGAATGAACAAAAAGATGTTTGGCTTCAGGAACATTTCATTGAATGTTTGCGAGTTACATTGTGTCCTTTTGTTTTAGCTCACAGCACATTTGGTGTTGGTGAAGTTTTTAAATGTACCATGGAAGCAGATGATGTCTCAGAAGATGTGATTTCACAGTTACTTCTCATGTGGTCCATCTTAAAAAAAAAAAAAACAAATATATCTCTGGTCACATTGGTATTAACATGTCTTGGGCGATCAGATCAGGTGTGAGCACACCAAAGACACTCTCAGATCCACATTTAGAGGTGGTCTGGGCCACATGTGTGAACTCTCAAAAACAACTTATTTATGCAACAAAGATGACTGAAAAAAACCCCAAGAGATAGATGTATTATGAGTGCTTGTTGGATGTAACTGCCTGAATACAGTAGAACAACATTCCACCACTTTATTCTCAAAGTAGCCTACTTTTTAGTCTGCATTGACTAGTTAAAAATTCCTAAATGTATTTTGGTACAAAGTGTTAAAGAACCAATAATCCCAGGTAGAATAATCAGAGTTGTCATATGTTCGAGGTGTAGACTGATTGAAAACACCAACTGGGAGGAAAAAGTTGCTAGTAGTCTTTGACCAACTTAAGGATTTAAATTACTTTTCTTAACTAGCCAGTAAAATATCAGCAAAACACCTTTTCAGTCATCATTCACTGTTGTGTCTTTTTTTTTTTTTTTTTTTTTTTAAATTTGTGATGCACTTGCACAAATGACAAAGCCAGTCTGTTCTACATGGACATCTTGTGCTGCAATGCCTGCAGGAAATGAAAGCTTGATTAGCTACGTTTTGGGCTATTACATGCGCTTGTTTAGTGGTGTATAGAGCAGACAACTGAGATGAGATCATTGCAGACACGTGCAGAGGAACAGTGTAACGCCAGGTGTGAACTGACGCACTAAAAGCAGGCTGTTCATGATCAAGTCACCTAAGAATACATACATGCCCGCTGAAACTATGTGATCACAATGATGTGCTCTTGCTGCAGTTGTAGGTTTTACCTATGTTCTTTATGTCACAGATGTTTTATGTTGCATCGTGATTGTGGGACATGTGATGAACAGCAAATTTCTGTATCAACGGACACTAAAGTGTTATCTCAGAACCCAGCTCATGTCCTTTTTCTCCTCTCTCTCCCCTCCAGGTTCAGCAGCTCAGCCCTTCAGCCCCTTTTGGTTCACGGTGGAACCCCAGGACATGCTGGCCATCCGGGGCAACTCAGCGCTGCTCAATTGCTCTGCACACAGCGACGCAGCCACACCTGCACGAATTGAGTGGAAGAAGGATGGCACCTTCATGAGCTTAGTTTCAGACGAGAGGCGACACATACTTCCCGATGGTTCGCTGTTTCTCACCCATGTGGTACATTCCAAACACAACAAGCCTGATGAAGGCACCTACCAGTGTGTGGCGACTATTGAAAATCTGGGATCCATTTCTAGCCGTACAGCACGTCTCTCCGTTGCAGGTAAAGGGTACTACATTTGCCAGTGTAGTTTTTAACACATTTTAAGCCTACAAGAACAATAGTAAGATCTAGTTGCAACAGTGTTTTTTTGACAAGTGGGTGTAATAATGTGGCATTCAGACTCAAAACCAGAACTGTACGTAACTTGTTTGTTGAATGTCTTCAAATACTGTTCCTGCTGCTGATGCACACCCTCATTTCATGTAGAGGTGTGAATAGGTTGTTAGTCGCTTTCTCCTGTGGATTGTTATTTGTCCTTGAATGGTATTGCTTGGCCATTTGTACTCTCCCATCAAGAAAATCCTGCTCCTTGCTGCAGCCAGAACGCATTGCCCTACTGGATAAATGGTTGTAAAAGGTCCTTTTTTCCTATTACTAGTCGTATAGTGTGACCTTGTTCAGTTTGGGAACAGCAAGTGACGTGCGATTATTAGGTGTTTTGAGTCAAGTCGTGCCCTGAAATCCAATTTGAGGTTGGAGAAGCCACAGAATGCATTTAGTGCGTACTTTCTGCTCAGTGTTGCTCTGGCAGATTTAAAGACGCTCTGGAGAGGCCTCTTGTTGACAATAGGGTAGTACTGTATAAGCCTCTGTATTACCGAGTGCCTGTGTGAAGATACTGTGCCACTGTGATGCCGTTTCCACTCAGGGGTTTTTGAATTATGAGTTAACAAGGCAGTATGTTACCATTCTGCGATTTTTTTTTTTTTTTTTTTTTATCCCTAACTCAAAAAAAGATTTGTCTAACTACATGCGGTTTCTCTTGAGAAACCTTTGAGAAACACTTCATCTTCAGTATTCAGGGTTCATAAAGCTGAGATCGCACAGTTGAAATACTTCATAATGCAGATCATGAAGTAATGAAACAAGAGAAATGCAAATCCTACATGACACTGCAGACGGATGTGGGACTTAATTTATGAAGGCTTTTCACAAATTAACTTATTAACGTTTATCTAGTAACAGAAAGCTGCTTTCTGGCTTTTACCCTGCATCATCACATGATCACCTTGACTGTTCAGCTGAACTCAATAAAAACAATCACTACCATGGCTTCACAAAAAGCCATGGGTGGGTATCACTGGACACCCACTGCTTTTCTGTTTTGCTTATTGGTTCTGTTTTAATTCCAAAAGGAATTGTTTTAAGGTTAAGTAAACATTCATTATACATTCTAGAGCCCGACTGATATGGGATTTTTGGGGCCGATACCAATATTGGAGGCTAAAAAAAAAAGCTGATATCTGATATATCGGCTGATATCCAATATATTGGCTAATAACCGATATATGAAATAAGAACATTGATATAATAGTGGTCTGCGATTGTCAAAGCAGGGTGGTGGTGTAGCGGTCTGGGATTGTCAAAATGAAACTGTAACTGAATACGCCCTAATCCTAAACTACCGAGGGTTTTTTTGATGACTGTTTTAGTTTTCTGACTGCCAATGTATATTTACTGATCTACCGTAGCATATTTCATATTTCAGTTTTCCTCCCTCATTCTGAGAACATTAATTTCCCTCACTTTTCCCACCCTCTATCTTTCACACCGTCCTCACCATCTACAGTTATTGTTCATTCTTTCTAAGGTAACGGTAGAGTTTTTACCATTTGCCAATAGTCCATCTTTTACACTGCCGTGATAATAGTCACATGTGAGGCCTTTTACCTTGCATTTAAATAAATGGACACCCTATCGGATGATACATGAAGTAATCACATGTACTGATTATGTAGCTATGTCATTAAAAATACATAGACATTGCAATTGCATTTTTTTTTCATGTTTAGGAACCAATAAGCATAACAGTTTTGGATTCCATCTCTTCTGGTTTAAGTGTAAAGGTGGACAGTACTTCCATGTGCCTCATTAATTCCTTTCACAGCAGCTGCATTGACATTTTATACAGAGGGGACTTGTTTCGTTCCTCTCCTGTTGTCAGGAGGCCCCACAGCCAGCATGGTCTACCTGGGTCAGCCATGATGGGATGTTTGATTCAATCATTTTCCCCTTGAAGAAGGGAGCAGGTGAAATCTGTCAGCTACCAGACATCCATATGCACACTCACACAAAACCACTTAAACATGGAAATTCAAAGACCTACAAGCAATTGCATTTATGGTTCTACTCCCTCACACACATCTAACGTCAATGACAATCTCCAGCTGGCTGGCAGGTGGCCAATGAAAAGGTTAATTGTGGTGGAGAGGGAGCAGGCCATTAGGCCGCCATCAGACCCAGGAATGGTTGCACAGGCGGGGGCAGATTGGGCGCGACCTCTCAGATGTAATGACAGAACGAGTCACGGATGGCTAGCGTGGCAGGGAGCATATCTGACAAATACCGGGGTAATATCTGCGATTGATTGCAGCGAGATGTGCTGCTCACTCTTCTCAAGCAAATGGCTCCACTTTCCCATCTCCAACGTGACTGTGAATGTGTTCATGCTTATGTACCAGGCTTCAGGTCTTTCTCAGGTTGCTTTTCAGATGTGCGCTTCAGAGGCACAGGAAGTCATCCTCACCACTTTGGGTCAACTTGACAGAAAGTCTACTATCCACCTACATCAGTTAGCATTAAGTCCCATTTCTAGTTTGGGGGTCTGGTCATATGATCAGATAATCCCACTCAAAAATGACCACTGAGACCAACTCCAAAGGCAGAATGAGAACCAATTATCTCTGTGTGGAAGAAACTGAACTAAGACGGAAAAAGCTCACAGTTTACGAACTCATCAGCAGATTCAGACCAGAGTAAGATGTTCTGAGTTTAGTGTTGAGTCATGAAGGAATTAAACTAAGATGGACAGAAAAGTTTTTTTTTTCCTCGTGGGCTTTTTCAATGAGGTTATGAGTAAAAAAAAAAACCAATCTTAATAATTGATATTGAGCCAAATCAGTCGCCATCATCTCACCATGGTACCCTGTGAGGTGAATATCTATTTCATACCCTTTGTGATGCTTTGGTCATTATAATTTTAATACTTAGTGTCAGAAACTTGTATTAAGTTGCATCTGTGAGGTAACGTGTCTCTGTTGTGTGTCCCCTGCTTTGTCATCCTCCCTTGTCTCTGTATGTGTGTTTGCACTGTCAAATACTATGGAACCACAAGCAGACTGAGAATAAAAGAAGGGAGGAGCTGGCTGTTTTGGGCTACGATCTTATGTATTCAGTATGAGTCTCTGTGGGAGAAAAAGGGAGGGGGAGAAAAATTATAGAGGGAGCGAGCAGGATCCAGCGGTGATAGCCAGGACACAGAGCGAGACGCGAGTAATGAGAAATCCCATCGTAACTGTCTGCTGTTCTCCCCACACAGCCATCCCTCCTCCCACCGGCATGCTTTGAACTCTGGGTAAAAATTGCTTGAGGTGAGCCCCACCTCACTGCCGCTTAACAGGGAAACCCCCAAATAAGAACACAGACAATTTACTTTTGTTCTCCTTTCCCACCGCAATCATTCACTCTCTTTGTTTTATTTCATTTCTGACCCCTCCACCGTTTAGGAAAAACACTTGGATACACACACGGATCAGTCTTTTGTTGTCTGTTTGGCCCGATCCAGTTTTCCTCTGCCTCTCTCCCCTTCCTCACCATATGCAGCTGTGCTATATTAAGATAACCAAAGCCACTTATCAATTTACTTTGATATCATGTTTCACTCAAATATAATTTCTCCTTCCCCACAGTGGCAGAAATTATAAACTGAACCAGCACAACTCCTCATGTGTCATGTGTGTCGTCTCAAATTTAAGCATGCTCATCCTTTGATAGAGTCGGACGCTCTTTGAAGGGTTTAGGGGTGTCGGCAGATTCTTTAATCCCTTTTTTGATGTATTTTAATCTGTTTTTTTTTTTTTTTTTTTTTTTTTTTTGAGGGGTGGCATCACACCCGCAAGAACACAACAGCTTCAATATGTGAAAAGGGTGATTTCGTCATTGTTGCATACATAGCCCTCTTCGCATTGTGAACAATACATTGTAAAACATACAGCAGTTTAATGAAGGTGGCGTATTTACAGATGGTGACTGACTCAACCACATAAACTGCATGTCAGCTAAACACAGATTGAGACATTCTGCTGAGACAACACGTCAAAATGCTCTTCTTTATACAGCTTTTTAGCATAATTATGTGTCAAAACCTCAGTAATCACATTCTTCCTTTAGTGACTCAGGACCAGAATGGAAATATAGAAAGAAAACCCAAACGTGTTCTCTGTACAATTACCATTTACAGTGTAACACTTCATTTTAGGCTATTACAAAAGTTTAGAATTAGAATTTAGCACTAAATTTAATCAACCAATGTTCTGTTTAACACAGCTTTTTTTTTTTTTTTTGTCTAAGAGGGGCTGATTTGTGTCATTGCGGAAGTTTATTAGAATTATATGAATGTGATTTATTTCCAAATGATGTCAAATTGTGAACTTCATTTGCAGTGAAGTAAAAATTCATATCACCGGTTAAAAAAAAAAAAGACAATAGGTTGATGTAAAGAATTTAATGGACTTGGTATCTATACTTCATAAATAATAGTCTCAGAATCTGCTGATAAGTAATTATGTGGTAGTAGATTAAAAAGGCTATAGAACACTCGTTCAGGATGATGATACCCTCAACCTTATGGCACAAGAACTCACTGAAGAATTTGATGAGGATAAAAATGTTCATAGCTTTCACAGCCACTACATATCAAACCAACTGAATACCTATGATAGATTTTGTCCAGAATTGGTGCGAAGGAGCACTGAGGTGTGTTATTTTGGCTTTTCCATTTAACGCATAAAGATCTAAACAACCACCAATGATGAAAAGCATCCACTGATGGAAAATGTTTAATACCTGTTGATCCACTAATCCTATCAATACATGTAGATAATTGGTGTAAAATGCAGTTTGTCATCTTTTGATGGTCATCAGATATGACCCATTTAGATTTTCAGAGGCTCTGTAATGACCATGGAAACACCGTCATCTACAACATTGATTCACCAGTAAAACCTAAGGACTTTGATAAATGACAGTTGATGTAGGTGTTTGTTTTTATGTGTAGTTGAATTAATGAATGAAACTTTACTGTCATTTGACAAGTCACAGCAGAATTAAACATGTTAATGATACATTTTCCTGTAAAGTCACTTTTTCTTCTTTTTTTCCTGTTTTTATATAATAACCTTTGAATGTACTCAGAGCTTTTATGAACACTGATGTGATTATTAAATTAAATATGGGAAAATACCAGATTTTCACTGAAAAAATTCATTTGGAAGTTGACACAAAAATAGTTCTGGGTCGTTGAGGGTTAATTTGTCACCTGTATTGTGTAGTCAGCTGGTGCTCACATAGACACATTCATTTCTCACCATCTTTTTGAGGACATTCACTGATGTTTACATGCACAAATGGGCTGATAGGGATCATATAAACAGCATGTTCCATGTGGATATTCTAAGAGGAGCACTTTTTTGATTAAGTGTAAAATTGTCTATTATTCTGCTTTTACCACATTTCTTTGGATATGTATATATTGCATTTAGAAATTTTAGCCTTTAGAGCCATTTAAAGTTGTGTGGATTGCTCAACATGTACTCGAAAAGCTTGAAAAATACTGTAAAATTTGTCCACATGCGCACACAGAACCACAAACAAACAAATGTTATCACAAAGGCTGATCTGTTTCCAACTCCACTCTGAGATGCATCCCTATCAGATGATGTCTAACCACTCACATACACTTTAGCCTGAGGAGAAAGAACTGTTTTAGCTTTACAGTCGTCCAAGCCATTCAGTGTAACTTTTAACACTCAAAGGAACACCACAACTGCATTTTCATTTCTTGCTCTGTTTTTTTGCATTGCCCTAAATCAACCCCCTGTCCTTTCCTTTTACCTTTTTTAGTACCTCTCAGCCCTCCATTTTCTCTTTATTGTCCTTTCAACCCTCCACTTCTCCCGTTCCAACACAACCAGTGGCGTACACAGACGTACACATGCGCACGCACACACACACCTACACACACACACAAACACACAAATGCTGTTGTACTCAACCATTTTGCTGTTCCACAGTGGCTGCACCCAAGTCATAAAGCACCAAAATGGCAAACAAACTGTAATAAATCTCAAGAAAAAATAAAAACACGCATCTCCTCATTCTCACAGGAACCTCCAGAAAAAAATACATCAACCGTGTCATTGTTTTAAAAGTTATACATGTGCATGTAACACTTGTAAGACACCATTCTGGCTTAAATGAATCACTCTGCTGGTAAGGTTTTCCTTGGTTTCCTTGCCACCACAGCATACATTTGATACAAAAAAAAATCAATAATAGGCCTACACATTATGCTATGCATTTTGAAGTCTTGAATTGAAAATTTTAAGGTTTTACAACACTGAACAGTGGTTGCAGTGGTAGCATCTTCCATCTTTATTGGTTGGTTCTGCTGCCTGTCACTGCTGGATCAACTGCCCATTTGTGCATGCGTGATGGTAACTCTACCTGGACAAACTGCCCAAAAATTGTTGCTAGAGACATTCAGAATCATTGCCCGGCAGATGACTGTCATTGAATGTATCATGACTCAATAATTAATACTGTTTTATGTTATTATTAAATTATTAAATGCTGTTGCAATGTAGTTATTTTCTTTCCTTAAAAAAAAAAAAATACCCCCCCCCGACACACTGCCACACTAAGAAATCAATTCCACAGGACAAACTGCCTTTTGTATACTGTGAGCTGCTGTTATACTAACACCAAACAGGAAAAATACTCCTCTAATATTAATCTAAAAAGTTTGGTGCTGTTTTGGAATAATGTTTAGAAGAGGCTCCTGCCATATTTTGCGTTGCCTATAGCTAGACGTGTAGAGCAGGTGTCTCTGATCTGCTTCTCGTGTTTCTGTTGTCAGACAGCCCCATGAGCATAAAAAATGCTTTGATCAACATCTCACTGCAACATTGCAGGAATTATTATGTGACATGAGTACCATTTATGCATCATAAACAAATGAATACTCTGTTATGTTTGGCTGACAACACAAACAACTGAAGATGTTATACTGATAAACAGTATAAATGATAGAGACCACAAGGTGAGAAAGCGAAGGGCTGACATACTGAGGCATGCTGGATAATCAACGTGTCCCACTTACTCCCAGATGATAGGTGTTGTAGATATTTGTGAGGTTTTCCTATCAGAAGAGAAAAAGTGAATCAGATATAGGCGTTCTAATCCACACTGTCACAGTCATGAACCCTTAAAGGCCGGGTGCCACTTTTTTGGCAGTTCCCAAATGAATTTTTCTTTCCATTTAACCGTTCTTAAGTGATTTATCACCATTTATTATAATATTATCCTCTGTATTTTGCATTTTTCTGTGAAAATCAGGTGTTTTCCTTTAGTTAATTAACTGATTATGCTCATGAAAACTCGAGTGTAAAGGTGAGGTGATGTCAAACATGCACCCCGTGGGCCAAAACTGGCTCACCAAAGGGTCCAATCTGGCCAGTGGGATGAATTTCAGTGCAGAAATTTCACAAAATGTTTACAGTCAGGGGTGTCACATAAAACTCAATGTGATGTCAAGAAAAATAATAACATACTAACTTATAAATAATGAAAATTCCAAATTTTCTCCTTGGTCTACTAATGTGAAAAAAATAAAATTACATTATAAGCATTTTCCTTCCATCCTGACACAGTAAAATGTGAATAACCTGAACAAATTTGAGAAACCGGAAATTTCTCATGAAAAATAATTTAGCAATATTCTGCCTGTTACTAAATATTTTCTGCATTTGTAGACCAACTGTGATATGTTAATTGTGTTAATAATAAGCTGTGACACAGTATTGTTGAAATTGCACATACTTTTTTAAAAACATATTTCAGGGTGTACATGGTAGTTCAGGTTATCCACATTTTCATAAAGTAATCAATCAATCAAATTTCTTTATATTGCATCACACCATAACAAAAGTTATCTCATGACACTTTACATTTATAGCTGGTCTAAACCAGACTCTTAAGCCAATTTACAGACACCAACTATATCCTCCAGGAGCAAACACTTGATGACACTGGCAAGGAAAAACTTCCTTTTAACTGGCAGAAATCTGGAGCAGACCCTGGCCCTCGGAGGATGGTTGTCTGCCTTGACCATTTGGGGTTAAAGGAAGAGAAAGATTTAATTTAACTTTCACACTAAAACAAAAGCAACATTTTGGATTTTTATTAGGTTATTAGGTAATTAGGTTATTTTACCTATTATTGTATTGGTCTGGCCCACTAAAGATCACAATGAGCTGAATGTGGCCCCTAAACTAAAATGAGTTTGACACCTCTACTTTAGAGTAATTCTAGTGTGAACATATTTTAGATTCATTCTAAAACTCCCAGAGGACAAATTAGGCCACACTCTAGGGAATTAATGGAAACACTATAGAAGTCTATACAAGAAAATGTGGGCTAGTTTACCTGATCTAGACATTGTCAATATTGTCATAATTTCAGTTGAAAATGATGCAAAAATGCAGGGCTTTAAGTCAGATAGCAACAAAAAGAATCCATCACACAGCTAACTAACTATGGTTTATAAGTGGTGACAAAAGTGTTTCAGATTGTAGATTGTGATTCTGCCTTAAGAGACCACCCAAACTTAACTGGAGCACATGAATAAAAAGTCAGCTTCTATGTACCTTTTTAACTTTAAGCAGATTTGACATAAATAATAAATTACAAATACAAACAAGTTACCCACAGTGACATACCTGAGATGAAATACATGAGATGAAAAACAGTGAGTCAAATCATTAAAAAAAGGTGGAAATCGTGGTTGGAATATGGAGGATTCTCTCAGTTAGGCCTGTTAATAATGATTGTTTTACTGTTGATTCATTTATCATTCATCATATTTTCTTCATTGATTGATTGTTTGGTCTATAAAATGTCAAAGGATGATTAAATATTAATTGCAGATCCTCAAATGTCTTATTAAATGTGCAGCCCAAGGAAAGAAACTAAAAAAATTAAATGTTAGAAGTGGCTTTATTTCAGAAGAGTAATCAAACCTATGAATTACCAAATCTGTTAACAATTAATGCATTTGTTGACAATGAAATGATGGATGTAATCATTGCAGCACATAATCACGATCACATTTGTAAAATAACTGTGATTATCAAATAATTGCTGTATCGAGAAGATGTCATGATTGTTACGGGCCTAATTTCGACATTCTTCAGTGTGGATGTTCAAAAATAGTACATTCCAGCAGTGAATGGGCTTATAGTATCATCCTTAGGGCAGATATGGCCTTAACCAAGCCAATAGCACCATGCACATGTCCACATGCAGACGCTTCCCCCTCATGACCAATTATGTACTGCCTTGCTGCTGAGTGCTGGGGTTGTTGCCATGACGAATAGTTCCGACCTGGAAGCCGGGTCAGGGTCACAGCAGAGCCCATTACCCTGATTTCCATCTGTCTGGCACATGCAAGGAGGACAACATGGGAAAGACTGTAGATAAAGCTGCGAAGGAGAAAGTGTAACAGGCCTGTGATTCTGCAGAGGTGCATTAATCATATGTTGAGCTGAAAAATGAAAATATTCAGCTACCCTAGGAGCACAAGGAATCAGAGGAAAATAAGTAAAGTGTTGTTTAAAAAAGCAAAACATTGTATTTCAGCTGTTCCAGTCAGTTGCAGAGATGAGGCTGTGGAATAGATGATGAAGAAACAGGACTGAGGGCAGAGAAAATATGAGGTGGGAAGTGTTGGTTGGAGCTGGAGTAAAAGAGGACAGTTCAGTCGAAAAGTGTCAGCGGGGAGTCTGACGGCTGGAGGTAGATGACAACCTCCATTTTCTGTGTATTCACTGACTGATTAGGTCCAGTGGGTAGGTGGAGAGGCTGATGGAAGCGGCCATATCTCTTCTCTCCAGACACCTCAGCGCTTGGTGTGTGTGTCTGCCTGTGTGTTTGCGTGGGAATGTACACCCACATGTTTAATTGTCTTCTTATGTTTCTGAAATTCTTCTCCTGCCTGTGATGTGCCATTGGCCAGCATGAGCTTTATTCTTTCATTTGCTGACAACTTAACTTTAGCTTTCATTGAAGGATCACCATGGGGTTATTTTATTTTTCACAAACTACCAGAACTGCAACTGCAATATTGGCACATTATAATAATACACTCATAATAACAATAATAATAATAATAATACACTATAATAGACCATGTGACTTGTCAGTAGCATAAAAGAAGTGTTAATACCCCGCCTCCCTTGGTTTATGGACATGTTTATTGAATATTGTTTGTTTTTTTGGAATCAGAAAAGACCATTTTTGGATGACAACGGTGGAATGGATGAACAGTGATGAGTCTGACCTAATTAACCATGTTAGTTGACATTTGTTGTATTGCAATTAATGCTAACATTAGCCAAGTTATACCAACCGGTGGGGTGTTGAAGTGGAATTGAGTAAGGGTAAATGGTATTATTAAACTTAACCAGAGCTACAGCTGAGCTGTTGAAACAGGAAAAATACACTTCAGCCTGTCAACTATAGGCATCAAGGCTTCTAGTAAATCTGAAATCCTATTTAATTCAGTCATGAATTACAAAGAGACCACCAAATAAAGTGAATGTGACTAGTATAATTCCTTATTCAGAGACATAACAGTAGAGTCAACATCTAGTGGCAGTCGGTGGTTTTACACTGAGATATTTCCACACCCACTTACATGTCAAGCTGATATTATCTACATCTACAAATCAACTTTTTTTTTCAAGGTTGTGTTTGTGTCTGGGATGAAGATGTAATTTTTTACATTCACATTGGTATTGTGCCATTTTGCCTGCTGTTGAGCGTATTTGTGGAAAAAAAAAAATCCAAACTCTAGGGGACATTTTCTTCACTACAGTGAAGCTACATTTACAATTCCAAATTAAAGTGTACTGTCCAATTGCACTCGGACCATTTTCAGACTGTTTCTGTGCTATGCTTTGGCTGGCACAATTGCTATGTTCTAATGAGAGTGATAATTGACTGCTGCAGTCAGCAGATAAAGATAAACTCTTTGTGCATAATGACTTCCCTAACTCACCCAGCTCCTCTGTGTTTTCGGGCCCACTGCTCCCCATCCACTTCCACACCAATCTGAACTCCCATTCAGAGCACCACACAGGGCATTGTCCACCATGTGTGAGGTATCTGTTTGTCCGTGATGATTCTTCCCCCACATACACAGCGTCAGCGATTTCTTTTCACTTTACACCCCAAGGATAGAATCATGGCCTCAGTGAAAATTTGGCTGATAGTGTGACATGTTAATCAGCTTGAGTGTTTTGTTTTTTATAGATGCCTAGCTGCCATCTGCTCTAAAATATCCACTTGTACGTGAGTAGCATAATATTTGTGACATGTATAATTTTGAATTGCCTCTCAACAGCTACAGCTGTATGGAGAGTAGACTTCAAATAAGTATCTAAGAATCAGAGACTCAAGATAACATGTTTCCATGATGAAACTTAAGACATGCTGTAATTTGAGTAATTTTCAAATGTAGGTGATTATCATTTTAGATGGAGCTGTCCTTCTGATGCCCATCCTATCAATCAAATTTAATGAGTTCATTAAAAAAATAAAACAGTCAAAATTACATAACCTACATGCAAGGATAACTCAGTTTGAGTAGAGGCTCTGTACTGCCTCGATTCTCTTCTTCCACAACTTTACCATCAGCAAGGCCTGGATTAGTATTGTTTAATTTCCTCAACACAATTGTAATGTGCTCATTAAATTATGGTTTAGCAGTGAGTATGACTGAATAAGTAGCATTACCTCACGGCTCTTTAACAAAAACAAATTTAGTCAAACGACTTTTGACTAAATTATGAAATGATGCAATCAGGTGAGACAGTGAGCTGAATGTAGGTCTACTTGTGATGCAGTACACAACTGTATAATTAGTGTATGTGCAGCAGCAAACCGTGGAAAAGTTAAACATATTCAGGAGAAGTTTGTTCACAGGAAAACTATATCACTAACCAATAAAACACCCTTTCAGTTCCATAAACCAAGGTGTATCATTTGAGTCTGGTCTTGAGGATAGAATGCTCCTTACAGGCCTCATAGGACAGATGTAAATGGAAAAGATCACATGTGAGTAAATAAATAAGTAATAAACACCCTGTGTGTTTTATTACTGTAGCAGAGCTCAGTTGAAATCTGTATAAGGTCCTTCCCTCCCTCATTGATATTCATTGTCCGTGTGTCCGTCCTTGAGGTGCAACAGATAGAGATACCTATGTTGCCGTGGACCAGCGTTCTCATCTGCATCAGCCTTTTATCTCCAGTACTGGTCCAAGTGAGCATGCATGAGGCAGTTTGGGGGTTTCATTATGAAACGTCCCCATATTTCAAAGCTAAATTTGGCTTCATAGGGCTTTTGAAACCTGAAAGAGCCTTGGCTCTGAGGATTTTTTCTTTTTTCAATGACTCTCTGCGCCTCAGGAAAATCTTTTCAAACACACCTCGGTATTCATCAGACACACAGGTCGGCATAAACGTGTGACTGAGTGGGAAATTTTAGATACACTTTAGCTAGATGTCAGTTTTCATATTCAAGACCACTTGTCTTGACACCTCCTCTTCAACAAAACAATAGTTTCAGCAAAATATTGAGATAATGTTATCTTTTTGACACCAGAGGCCTTCCTCTTTTTCCTAATATAGGGTGAAGATGATGATGTTGGTATATATATTGGTTTTATGACAGTCTTTTAAAGATCCAGTCAATTTTATGATTAATGTGTTACTCCAAGGTGACCGCAAAAATATTAGATTTTCTTCCTTAGAAGTAAATAAAATATGTTTAAATGCATATTTTAATCTGCGGAGGACGCAGAAACATGGTGCAACTGTGTGTGTTTCATTGCTTATTCTGCAATGAAGGAACACCTCACGTTGGGCACAGATGGAGAGTGCTGAAGAAAACGAAAAAGTGCAAAGTGTTCAGTTGGTGAGCATCTTGGTTTCTTATGCTTCAGAGACCAATGTTATTTACGGATTGACTTTTTTTGCACCATCTGAGTCAGCCTCCATCAGCATCACTGGTATAAAGGTGGCAGTGGCGAAGGACACTGAAAGGGTCACATGCAAGGTGTGATAGGTGACACCTCCAAAAGCATCTCTGTCTCTGCTTCCACTCAATTTCTGTGCCACAGTCTGTCTTTTCCTTCCAGCTCGGTGATTTGGACATTTTCAAAAAAGCCTTTTTGTGTTGGTGAATAACTTGGAAAAAGAATCCCAGTGGCTCCCAGTTTCCCATCTTCCAGTATTTGTGGTGGATTCATGGATATTTTTCTTTGGTAAAGTAAGTCCTTAATGGAAAGTATATTTGCATTTATATGGTTGCTTTGCTTTTAGATTACAAGATTTATCATTCACTGTCACTCAGAGCTTATATAACGTAAAAACATGTTTGATGGTTGATAGATATTTCACAGACATAAAAATAGAGCGTAGTTTATAATGACCAGGGGGACCTTTCTTTCTCTATTTTGAGAGCTGTTCTTCTTCTAGCCTTTTCAGACCAGCTTAAACATAGACTCTTAATGTAAAGAGTCATGTCATTTATGAGCCAGAAGTGACTTGTGATTAACCAGTAGATGGAAACATGAATGTTGTAATCACTCTAAAGACCAATCTGGGAAATGGCTGTGCTTTCACATTCAACCAGACATCAGTTGAGGTTCACAGGTTGGCTAGTACTTAACTCCATGTGCCAGCACAATATCTGAAGTGTTTGTTCAGTTTGACTGAGTAAAGATGACCACAAGAAAGGGAAATGCAAATGCAGACTGAAGCATGTAAGTAGCCTAGAGTTAAAGTTATCCATCTAACGTGGCTGTTTGCCATAACTTTAGATATGTACTAGAAATATTTCATCAAGTCTTTGTACCAACCAAGGAGGCTAAATCTCAGTTTCTGCATCTTAAACTTGATGTGTAATTCTCTCTACATCTGCTATAACGATGATGAGGAGTGGGTAATTCTCCAAAAATCTTGTATCACAGTATGTGTAATTTTCTTTTATGCTAATTGTATATGGTATACCACAACAGGATAATTGCTCTAGAAATTCAGCTCTGAAAGGTGATTTTAGAATTACCATACTGTACTCTCAACAAATACAAACAAGACAACACTAAATGGATGCTTTTAAGGCTCTAAATTAGCTCAATAGCACAGTCAGGATAGAATAGAGTGTGTAAAAATCATGACCAAATCTATAGTCATATCAGACAACCCTAACGTTGCTGTTACAATATGTTGAAAAACATTAATTACATGTACACTGACTCTTTGCTTATTACTGCTTTTACATTTGTAGGGAACAGTTTGAATGTACATGTATAGTTTAAGGGCTTATTGTTACATTTTTGTATTTTTCTATACTTTACCACTGTAGAAATTAATATTGTGAGTGTGTGCCAACAAGTCCTCTGATGACTGGAACTAAATGATTGGGTCAGAGGCAGCCTTAATGTGGAGAGCTGTCACCATGTAGGTCTTCCTGAATGGGGGTGAGGGGGGTCCTCGTTTGACTGAGCCGCCCTGAACTCTGCATGGAAGGGCCCTGGGGAGTGTGCTCAGACTTCCCCTCTCCACGCCATGCCACTCCTTCACGGCTCTTTGATTGGCGGATGCGAGCTGTAGAGGTGTCATATTCCAGATTTGTGTGTGCACATGCATACTCTCACTCACATTTGTGAATTCAGGATGACATGGAAGCATTTTGACTCACTGAGTTGAGTCTGATGAGGCTTGATTGATGATTAAAAAAAAAAAAAGGAAAAAGCTTGTGGTGTTGCAGCGGAGGCACCCTGCTGTGAGTGTTGATGTGTGGTATCATAGAATTGCTTTTTGTGCTTTCCTGCTGCATCGGCGTGTGATGCTGTGAGTGTGTGCATTCTTCCAGGCTGCAGAATAACTTGTGCTCCAAGGTCAGTGATGGGTATCTCTCCTACTGTTTATTCACATACGCTCTCTCTCTTTCTCTGTTTGTCTCACTCGCACACAGACAGCAGAACAGCACTACCACATCATGTCGTATACGCTGACAACACTTTTATCCCCCTTCCACCTCACCTTTCAGCCTCTGTGCTGCATTTCAACACTCAGGTCTCTCCTATTGTTACATTTGCAGCCTGGAACAACAACAGCAAAGAGAAGGCTGAAATACGCCTTATGCATCAAATATTATGTTTATACCGGGGACATACTGTATATATTAAGTCTTTTGAAGCTAGGGGTTGACCTTGAGCTTAGCAAAAATATGCTAACCAGTGTGCACCCTTGTGACCACCTTGTATTAGCATTAAAAAGGACAAGCAGGACAAATGAGCATTGTCTTAATGTGCCCGACAACTCCAGATGTGGCTGGTTAGCTCCCAGTAATGTCATATTTTCCTGAAAATCTAAAAGAAGCTCTGCCCTACATTTCACTTAGTTGAACCATTTCAATCAATGGAATAAGTTGATTGTTCGGAGAAATTTTAGAAAGTGATGAAAGATGCTGATCAGTGTTTCCCAAAACCCAAGATGATATACATGAATATTGTATTTGGTCCACGATCCAAAGAGGAGTAAAAAACATTCAGTTGTAAGAAACTTCAAATCAAATCAAATCAAATTTTATTTATATAGCGCCAAATCATAACAGAAGTTATCTCATGACACTTTACATAT
>JAPQRP010000019.1:22419808-22435204 GCA_037367295.1 Apogon hyalosoma | reverse complement strand
TGTGTGTGTGTGTGTGGGGGGGGGGGGGGTTAAAAAAAAAAGTTGAGAAAAATGTAGAAAAAATTCCTGAGGGGGGCATAAGGGTTAAATGCAATACATACAAACATTGTCCTCTACATTCAGGCCTGTCATCCACACATAAACTGATTTTTATGTCACTAAAACAAAGATCTTTTGTTATTTAAAAACTAACCTTCTAAAGTGGATTTTAAAAAAACAACTGTGGTTTATGTGTATCTGTGGAAAAAAAAAACAAACAAAAACATCAGGGTGTGATTCCTTCATTTTCTAATAAATGCATGTTTGTTGCTTTGTGTAGTGAACATGCTTCTGAAACATCAAACATGGGTCATATAGGTTTATTATATATATGTGTATGATCTACTGTCAAAAAGCATCTACATTTGCCATTTCCAATATTATGTGAAGGTTCATAGTTTAAAGTCAATGTGAACAATGGTTTGTCTGAGCATTTGCAGTGGTTTATAGTAATTTTTCCGTAGTGATATGGACAGTTATTTTGGTAAATGAAGCTTGTGTGGACAGAGTTGGGATGAAAAAAGCTGAAAAGAAAAAAAAAATCTGTATTAGTGTGGAGAAGGTAGAACTTATTCCTTACAGTTGGGCTCATAAGTTTACATACCATAGCAGAATTTGTGATTTTTTTGGACATTTTTCAGAGAATATGAATGATAATACAAAAACTTTATTTCACTGATGGTTAGTGGTTGGGTGAAGCCATTTATTATCAAACAAATGTGTTTGCTCTTTTTAAATCATAATGACAACGGGAGATGTTTCTTAAGTACTGGGACATGCCTTATCTCTCTCTCTCTCTCTCTCTCTCTCTCTCTCTCTCTCTCTCTCTCTCTCTCTCTCTCTCTCTCTCTCTCTCTCTCTCAAGCATCATCATGGTTAGTTAGTCAGTGACCATTTGAAAGAGGAATTTTCTAAGTTTTGAATGGCTAACCTCAATGACCTTAAACATCGAATAACAACAGCGATTAACTCAGTAGATTGTGATATGCTGATAAGCGTCTGGGAGGAACTCTCCTATGGCATTGATGTTGTCTGTGCTGCAGGTGGTGGCCACATTGAACACTTGTAAGACAGGAAATAAAACTCGATTGTGAGTAGAATACTTGTGACTTAGCTGGAGTTTTCTATTGCTTTTGCTTATTAAAATATTGTGTAATGAAATTGGTTCATTCTTTTTGAATAACTCTGTGTTGGTCCTGTCAACTTGCTGAGCTATTTAATGTGGAGATGGGACTATTCCTCAACTGTAGATAACAAATTAGCCAGTTAAAAATGTCTCAATTTGTCAGAATCGTACTGACACACACACAGACACTCTGAGACCTTCCAGTATTATGATATGGATGTTATATTATTATAAGCCACAAAAGTCCAGCTCATCAGATGAATGGATTATCATTTACACCACCACATGACAGATATAATACTTTCTGTTAGGCTGAAAATGTAATTAATGGTGCCACAATTTACACAAGGACCAATAGCCGGTCCACATAAGACAAACAAGACCTGAATGCCTCCTATAAACTGTGTATTTTTATGCAGTGTCTGCAATGTTTGAGTCAGTGCCAGGATGCCATTGTTCCTCCTTGTTTACCTGTCATGTTAAATGTCTTACTGTATTCTCTTCACTCTCTGACTGCACTCATGTTTAGTCTATGCTCTTTCTGTTGCCCCCTGAACCTCAGAGCAATTTTAACAGCCTGGCAGATAAACCCCCCCCCACACACACACACACACACACACACACACACACACACACACTGCCTGAGATTGACTTATGTGGAATGCGACCCATCCATCTTCTATGTGTCGTTCAGATGTGTGGATACTTACTGCCACATGTTTAAGGGAGTGCATTTGCTCTATTGTTGCCTTTGTTCTGCACACATTCCACGAGGCGTTAGGTTGCTGAGTCAAAACAAAGCAGCCGCCTTTTACTACTGTCTACTCATTAACTTTGTTGATGTGTTAGCCTGTCACCTAGCTATTGGAGTGAGCAGATCTGTTTTAATTTGGTGGTAAACTAGTCGCATAGTTGAGCTTTATTTTGACACATGAAAAACTGAAGATCCTGCATATGATGGATGGAGGATTATACTGTTTTTTTTTTTTTTTTTTTTGTTACAGTCCATCATTTCTCTGTTGGTTGTTGCAGCCATCACTCCCAGTTGTCCCTCTCTGTTGGTGAAAAAGACAAATGTGTTGTGATGACACAGCCATACTGTGCATTTCATCATTTCATCAGTATGCCAGTCCCGTCAGGCTTCATACATGATGAAGTGCCTCAGTGACTTCTTTATTAGATTCCGACACACTGTTATTAATTAATCCTGTTTTCATTCTTGTCAATCTTGGGAGACCTCCCACCTGTCACCCCCTGACAGGATCAAGGCTGCTGATGCCTATTGTAGATCGGGGGAGGGGGGACACCGCCCAGCAACCTTGTCTTCCAACACTGACAAGACTTGTAAAGCTTTTTAGTGTTAAAGTTAAAGCATCCATTTTGTGTTTCCATGTCAGTCCATTCTCACATTGCAGAGAGACAATGAGGATTTTAATGGCAAATGAATTAATTCAGACCCACTTTGACCACATCCCTTTTTCATATTAAACCAAAACGAACAGGAATAAAATTCCTACGTATAAAGAATTCATGCTGTGGTTTTCATGTAACGTGCAGCCACTTAAAGAGTCACCAGAGCATGACTCCTCAGAGCTAAATTTCATAATGATCTGAGCTGCATTAGAGGGATTTTTAATTTTTTTGTGTCAATATGCCATAAACCCTGGGGTGTCTTTTGTTGTGTGAGTAATGCTCAGTGTACAGTCTTGTCAGGGAATGTGGTTGAGGTTTTGGATTTGCAATACTGTGTAATGTTCAGTAATATACAGGGTTCCTGCAGGGTCTTAAAAAGTCTTAAAAGTCTTGAATTTAAAAAACTGCATTTAATACTTTAAAAAAGTATTTAAAAGGTATTAAATTTGATATGGTAGGTCTTAAGTTATGTTACCATAAGCTTCTTCACTGTATTGTGTTAAAAATGTGAAAGTAATGATAGTCTACTCAATTCTACCCGTTCCAACCTGACAATTTATATTGAAATTAGGAACTAAAAATCACAAACTTTGCAGCCCCCAGTGAGAAATGATGCAGAACGGTGGGAATCAAGGTGTTGGAGTAAATAAATACATTTTTCTAAATTCTAGGAGTCACAAATTTTTGCCAGTATGGCTGTGAAATGGGCATTAAATTCTGTTCTAAGCAGTCTTAAAAAGGTTTTAAAAAGTCTTAAATTGAACTTGTAGAATCCTGTAGGAACCCTGTATATAGGGGAAGTTATTATGCATCTGATTATTGTTTACAGCCTGACAACTTGTGTAGAATAGTCAGCGCATAAGCACACAGCTCTGACTCCATTTCCCATTCATTTATTAGTAGTAATAACCATCTGATGCTTTACTCATTCTGGCTTTTATTTTTGCCTTAGTAACTCCTCCAAACATTTTGGACCTGCTGTGGTTTCTGAGAATCAACCAAGACAAACCTGTTGGCCTTTTTATTAAAATTTGTTAAAAATGAAACCTACAACATGTACTGGGTCCATGCCACTCAATAAAAGACTACTGTTTTATGGTTTATTATGTCATCAGAATAACACCTACATATCTCACTAATTCAACTATCATCTTTCACAAAGTCTGCATAGGATGTTGAAAAACCCAAACTTCCAGTTAAACAGTTGCTATATAGCATCTAGCTTTTAATGTGTACCTCAATCCCACAGGATCCAAATGTGTCCAACCAACATTTTTCCTCTTCATCTTAGTTAATTATTAGTTTGAACAGTTTAGCAGGTGAACGAAAGTCCTCCTGACCACTATTGTGGCCATCATAGGTGTAGATTTAATTAATTAATCCTCCATAAAAATATGAAAGGAGCAGAATATTTTTTTTCAACCAACCAGTCCACTTGGCTTGTGAGTCACATAGTTAATTCCTAATTACATCCTCATTTTTCAACACAAGTAATCATGTCTTAATATAACACCATTGCTTTGCAATAGAATATTTCTAATGTAAACTGATACAGAAAAAACAGGAATAAGTGTAAATCAGCTGTTTGAAACAGTGGATATAAAAAGTCTACACACTCTTGTTAAAATGCCAGGTTTTTGTGATGTAAAAATAATGAGACTAAGATAAAATATTTAAAAACTTTTTCCACCATTAATGAGACCTATAACCTGTACAAGTCACAACTGAAAAACAAACTGAAATCTTTTAAGGGGAAAAATACAAAAAAAAAACAAACAAAAAAAAAACTTAAATAACCTGGTTGCATAAATATGCACACCCTTAAACTAATACTTTGTTGCAGCACCTTTGGCTTTTATTACTGCACACTCGTGTGTGCCCTTTTTATATCCACTGTATGTAAAATGTATTTCGATGCCTGCGTGAGCTTTTTTTTTTTTTTTTTTTTTAAAAAAAATCTTTATTTGCATCATATCTCTTGAACCAAACATGTCAACACCGAATAGGTGATGTCTGCCTCAGTGTTTGGATGGCCATGGCTTACAGTGATACCAAGTATAATGTCACTAGCTGTTTAGATGAATGGTTTATCAATAGTAAACCATACCAAACTTCATGCCACCTCAAAAGTGGAAGAGGAAAAAAAAAAACAAAACAATGAACACAATAACGCCACAAACTACATGCTATAAAACACAGTAAATATATACACACATTCCCATATAAAGTTGTACTTCAGTGTATTTGCATCAAACAGGGGAAGTAAAATTCAAACTTCAGTCATAAATGACTAATGTTTGACTACATGACATTTGAAATCCTCTCAAAGTACAAAATATCACTAAGGTGCAAATAACGTTTTTCTGTTTCACAGTATTAATGTGACAGAAGAATGTAGGCTGAAGAGCATGATTTGCTTTAAAGGAGGAAACCCTTAGGAATATTCTCCCCTGAAGCTCTGAAACCTTCAATTAGGGAATTAATTATCGCTTATGCTGCAGCTGGCCTTCAAAGCAGCCTGAACAGCAAGATGTACTGAAGTGAATAAAGCTCAGTGCATATTGTACAGGGGTTTTCAATGGGAAAATATGCCCAGAGTGTGCATGTACCTCTCAATCTCATACAGTTGGAGATGAACGTCTGATTTTCAAAGCTACCAATTCCATGTGTTCATATGCTGCCCTAAATTATTCCCCACAGGGAGTTGGATCTAGTACCTTACTGCCTGAAAGTGGTCTTTTTTTCTGCTCCATGACTCTGATTTGGCTTTGTCTGGTGATGTGAAATTCATAAAATGGACTTGTAATAGGATTGTGATTGTCCATTTTGTGTGTGCATGGATGGTATAACTGCAATAGCGTTGATAAGGGAAGTCATTGTTACAGAGAAAAGACGAGTCGTGGGGTTTCATTATTGCGCTTAAAAGAAAAGCACTCTTCCCTTTGTATGGACACACTGATAAATATCACTTTGTGACAGCAAGTGCACCGCATTCAAGGAATTATTCTGACATGAAAAGCTTAATTTACTTTTTTAGCCCTCCTGCTTTCCCTCAGCTTGACTTGTGTACTTCAATTTAAGTTATTGATTTTCCACATTTCCCAGAATGACTTTCACCAAACCCATGAGAAACAGTGTGAACTTGTTGAATTTCACAAGGAGGACAGAGAGACACTGTGGAAATAAAGGTGTAATAGAAATACATTCTGGTGCAAGGGTTCTAGAATGAATAGAGGTGTAAAGTGATCTACTTACTTCTCCTTTATGATTGATCAAATCGAAAACTCCTGACCCAGGCATTAAAGTGCACACTGTCACACTGCAATATGAATATATGCGAGATACTACTTCATCATTATATAATAATGCTCCTTTAACTTTGACACTTAAACATCCATAGAACTAATTTTGAAAATTGTTTTTGTAATATTTGGATAGTAAAATAGCAAACAATTATAGCCAAATAGACAAATGTACACGTATGTAAACTAATGATTAAACAAAAATATAAGTATACCAGGATTTAACACAAATTAGATGAAAGCTTAAAATTGCTGTATAATCTTGCAGTTTCTTTGTGTTTTTTATGTGTCATGTGTTTGCTTCAATGTTGTACAGTGAATGAAATGTGACCAGATGTAGGACATCCTGATATTTTTGTCTGCACAGTTTTTGACGCTATAGGCCCTTTTTAGGGCTGGGCAATAGAACGCTAACAATACATATCGTGAAATAACTTTTCCTCACTAGAAATATGAGACATGTTCCCTTGGTAGAAAATTTGAGAACTTGGGTGACCTGGTTACTGAAAAGTAGAGGTGTAATGGTGCACTCGTTTGAACCAAATCGTTTTGGTTCGGGGCCTTCAATACAATACGGAGGTGTATCAAACAAATTCATGTAGCCTATGTGAAGTACGCAAACGCTCGCCTTTCCACATGAACCTTTTTGGAATGAAGATTTTTTTTTTGGAGTTGACCAACAAATTTAATGGTCTGTTTTGTTTTGTTTTTTTTTCAAGCTTTTGCCTGTTGGCCAAACCTTTAGTTTAGTTTTAAATAAATGTACCTGTTTTATTTATCTGAAACAGTTGTATAATGTTCTTCAGCACATCTGTCATGTTCAACCTCTGACAGAAAATAAATCAGATTTAAATTAAAAATAACCTTCTGATGTCTTCACAACTAACTTATGAGTAACGGAAAATTTAAGCTCGACAAAAATAGTGATTTGATTTATATCATGATACATAATGTCGTCTGATATGAAAAACATATTGTGATATTATTTTTTTCCATAACGCCCAGCCCTAGCCCTTTTAATAATTATAATAATGGATTAGATTTATATAGTGCTTTTCTATTAACGCATACTCAAAGCGCGTACAGTGGGTCCATTATTCATTTCTCTCACATTCTCCCTCTGATGGTGGTAAACTACATATGTATCCACAGCTGGCCTGGGGCAGACTGACAGAAGCATGGCTGCCATTTCACACCTACTGCTCTTCCGACCACCACCGAACATTCATACACCAGTGTGAGTAGCAGCACTGGAGTCAAGTAGGGTGAGGTGTCTTGCCCAAGGACACAACAGCACATGACTGGGACAGAGCGGGATTCGAACCGCCAACTCTTCGGTTATTGGACAATCCACTCTACCTCCTGAGCCTTGGCCACCCCTCTTTTCCACCAAAATACCAGGAACTTTTAATACCAGGAACCTATTTACCTGGGTTAAAGAATTCCTTGTAAACTGTGTGCTTTGCGTTTCCACTGCACCCCAAAGTTCCAGGTGATTTATTTAAATCAGGCTCATGACGGATGGGGGAGTGGCAAAAGAAACTGCATTACACCTCCAGTCCAGTAGGTGGCAGTAAGAAGAAGCTAAAGGCCCAAAATGTATGAAGATGCTATAAACGGCGACTGACAAGTACGCGTCATTGTTTGTGCAACACAGTATGCCCAGGATGGAGGACGCCCAAGTTGTTATGTTGTTCCTCGTGTTTTACTACATCATGAATAAAACCATGCAATCTGAATGGGAAAGACGACAGATGTTATTTACGAAGACATTTGCGAACACCTAAAGAGAAAATCTTAAAGAAAACCTATTTTACAAGCCGTTGAGGAAGTTGACCATGAGCGGTGTAACGTATTGAGTACTTTGGATTGTGATTTTTGTAAATTTACTGTAAATGCTTGTTTGCATATTTGTAATGACCCCTTTTTGAAAATAAACATTTAGCTACGTCTTAAAAGTGATTCTTTCACGGTTGCTGAATCAGTTAACAATATACACATGCTGGAAAAAAAAAATCATCAGCTAAGTTTCAGCACCATAAACTTGTCACAGCTGCAGTATTCAAACATGTTTTAGCTGAACATGTAAGAAGTATAGTTCATGTACATTTGGAAGCTAAGTTCTAGCACAATAAGTCAGTCAAAAAGCCAGTCTGGAATTCCCTGCCAGTCTGGAATTGCTGTCTTGCGTTGTGCACATCCTCTCGGAGACCGTTCTGGTCCTTTAGTTTCTTGTAATCCTGCTTAAGTTTCTTCAGCTTTTCTTGTATTTGTTTAGGCCTGCATCTTACATTTAGCTCTGCCAGCTTGTTGGCAAATTTTACATAAACTTGATCGTTTTGTGTCGTCAGTTCAAAGTCCCTCTGAATTTCTTCCTCCATAAATACACACAAAAGAGCCTGGACCTCCTCGTCCTTCCACTCGCCGTAGCTTCTCTTTAGGTCCATTTTCTGAATTATCAAAAGACAAAGCTTGTGGAAATGAAATAAACACAAGAAAGTTTGCTGCCGCACAGTGGCTTAAAGGCAAGTGAACGGAATGCAAAACACTGCAAGTGTAGTCCACCAATCAGTGTTCTCCAGCACACAGGCTGCCCCTCAAGAATTCTGGGCAAGCTGAAAAATGCTACCTCCCTACCAGGAACTTCTTTGGGGAAAATTTGGGGGTGAGGGAAAGATTTTTACCCCTCCTTTTTAGGTGGAAAGGCACCGTGTAGTGCTAAGAGTTCCTGCAAAAGTTCCTGCAGTGGAAAAGGGCGTTATGACACTGCGTTGTTGCATACTGCATGGTTAATGTACCACACCAGACCCACAACATTTGCTGTTGGTTTCACTGATTTTGCTGCTATGAAGGACCAATCTAGAAGTGATGGAACTATCTGCACTATAGGACATTTCATTACATCAGAAAACACTCACAGTACAAATTCTACTTTATGATCACCTCCTCCTATTTCCCTCTCTAATTTTCTCTAATTTTGCACATTACAGCTTAGTGAAGGGACATAAATTGGCTCAGAACTGAGTAAGTGTTTTGATATAAGTCATCAAAGATAGAAAACTGTTCCATTGTTTTTAATTCATAGCATAAAATCAGTCTTTTGGCAGTGCTAACCAATCATTTACTCTAGGATTATTCCAGTTCATGTGTGTTTTATTGCCAAATTATTAAATCAAATGCAACATATACACGCTATACACAATGCAAATAAAGTAAAACTGCTAATGCTATTTGGGATAGTCTTCAAGCATTTGTCTTTTCTGGCACTGCAGAAACTGACCCTTTTCATCAGTTTGTTGGATGCATTTGAAAGACGATCATATGTAGAATTCCTTAAGCAGCATCCATTATGTCTGTCACTACAGCAGGAATATGGATGGATTTGGATTTATTCAGCCTGTTATGTTGTGAACTGACTTGATTATGATGTTTCTGATCATTTTCAAGCCAGAGCTGAGAGATGCGTAAATACACATTACCAAATACTGTATTAACATAAATTTTATTTATTATTTAAATGATAGTATGCTGGAAAATGTGCAAAATGTGAAGTGAATGATTAGAGCTGGATGCATCCTACTTGTGAGTTCAAGACATTATAGGTCTTTTCTTCACTTTTAGACATACTTTTGCTTTTTTCCCCCATTCCACTGTGAAGGAGGATATTTCATGTTACTCAGCACTTTGTCACAGCTCCACAGAGGCCCAGTGCATCTCTAAATACTTTTTCCCTCTTTATTACTGAAACTGACACTATTTGAAAATATGTAACATTGCACAGTTATATTTTTCTGATCCATGGAGAGAGTCTGCTATTCTGATGTCAGTTTCTAAATCAGCTGAATCTAGAGGGAGCTCCCTAAAGCCTCCTGCATAGTCTATTAAGCTCCTCATTGTCATTCTATACCTGATTTTAATTAAGACTAGTAGGAGCCTGAGTCAGACTCTGTGCTTTTTACTAAATGTCTGTCTATGTACACGCATGACTACACTGGGTTTTGCTCTGAGGCGAGGTAGACAGTCGTCATGCCTGTTTCGGAGCTCTCTGCAGCTCCATTCTTTTCTACTAATCTCCCTTGAATGATGGACATATTCATTCATTAGTGTCCATATGATTGTAAGCTCCACTGGCAAAGCTATGCTGATGATGTAAGGCCTGGTTAATCTAACTAACCACTTCACAAAAGAAGGATTCCGTGCCATTCCTGGGTTAACCACTTTATTTTCTAAGAATGTGAGATACAGTAACAACACTGTCGTTCTTCAACTAGAAACTGGAATGTGATAATGGTCGGGTGTGTGGTTGACACCGACAACTACAGGCACGTTTCTACCACTTAGGTTTTATAAAATTAGCATTTTGTTCTTGTTCAAGGCTGGGTATAACAATATCATGCCAGTCCCCAGTGGAATGATCTAGTATTGATGATCAGTAAATTTTTTTTTCTGGTTATGTTAAAATTAGCTACAGCTATCAATTAATCTATCAATTATTTTCTTCAGTTCAATTAAACGATTATTTGAACAGGTGAAAAAATTGCAAAAGTGTGAAACAGACATATCTGGAAATGACAAACAACTTGTCCTTTATTCCAGAACATACTGAAATAACAACTACAAAAAGTATAAATGTAAAAGGATATATAAAAAAAAATCTATATTGAAATAACATTATAAAAGTATATTTCTCTAAAAAATCTATAGATGTAAACAACAAACAAGTCAAATGACATCTACAAACAATATGCACTGCAGTCTTCAACACATCTTCAACTTAAGATGGAACTAACACAACTTTGTGTTGATCCTGTCGTCATGTGCATCACAATGTTGTGTGAAACACAACTGAGAACACACACTGAGGAAATAAAATAAAATAAATGAAAGCAGCAGTTCACTATTTGAGGAAATACAGCATTAGCAGAGTGACATTTTGATTTTATTAGTGCTATGAGAAATAAACAAAGCTCTCCATTAGCATAAAACTCTTCCATTCTCGTAATCTCTCCACTAAGACTCTATTGGTCCCTTGGAATAATTTGGTCTCATCACACTCAGGTAATAAGTGTTGATAGTGGCAGTACAGCGCTTTGGTTCAATAGATCGTGCTGAGCATGGGTGTGGAAAATGAAGCTCCTGAGCAGTCGATTTCAATGGGGAATTGTGATTAATTGGAATCGATAGTGTTAACTGCGACACTCACCACTTCCCTCCTCCAGTGCCCAGTCCTGACCCACATCTAATATGCTTATATACAGGCCAGGAAGTGCACATACACACATGTGGAAATGCACATGTATTGGAGAGATCTTAAGGTGAAGCATCCAGTTAATTAACAACACAACATGTGTGTATGTGGCTGTATTTTAACTCACAGCTCTGAGTTTAGACTTCCACATACATTTATTTACAATCAAACAAACTGATGAAGTCAGCCTGAGATGGTGATGAGGTTGGAGGAACTGAGGATTAGTCGATGAAGAGCTGGGAGCAAATGCTGAGCTGCAAAGTGCAAACAACAGTCAAAGTTAGAAAGGAGCCCATTCATATCTGGAGTTAAAATGCATCCTGACTGATCCAAATCACAGATGGCCAGTTGGAATGTAAGGTGTAGAGCTGCAACTATTGATTCGATTTGATTCAATTCAACATTTATTTGAACAGGCAAAAAATGTAGGTAACAGTAAAAATATGAAAAAATGAAAAAAAAACAACTTGTCCTTTATTCCAGAACCATTTTAAACAACAAAGAAACCACATTTTTTTCTATTCTATTCTATTCTATTCTATTCCATTCCATTCCATTCTATTCCTCAATCCTTGATATAAAGTTATGGTTGTATCTCAGCTATTAGACCCTAAACATTAACTTGTGGCCGTCGTCTCCACCCTCTCGTTTGTCATTTACAGTCCATCACACAGACCCTGTCTAGTTTTAAAGTTTCAGTCTCCATCGATCTATGTGCTCAAGTATTCTGTCTCAATCTGATGAGTGCAGTTGTTTGATCTATGCATGGACTTCTTTCAAGTGTTTGTTGTTCATTACGCTGCAGCTATGTGAAGCCGATATGAGAGCTGTGTGGCTGCGTTTGTCAAATAAAGTTAGACAACTATATCAGCTTTGCCACATGTCAGGCAGATACTGGCCTTTTATTAAATATCAGATATCAGCCACTGCATGGTGCCCACTATAGTGAATAAAGTAAAGTATATGAATGTGTCACTTCTCAGTGCACAAACTATGTATTGCCCCAGGAAATAAAAATGTCTCCCTAGTGGATTTGTGAAGCATAGATATTTGGAAGAAAAATAAAAAGTACTCTTAAGAATAGTACCTTAACCCTTTCATGCACAAATTATTATTAAACTGAATGTGATTATTATATCCCTGAACACAGTGTCAGGGATATTATGTTTTTTAGTCCGACCGCCGCCGCTGGCCCCGCCGGCTCTGCCACCGCCAGATATCCTTCATGTTAACGCGATAACTTGAAAAATATTAGGTTTAGAAATTCCAAATTTTCCATATCAATCAATATTATGGAGAGGAAGAACTGAGATTGGCCACAAGGGGCTGCTCAAAAGTTTAAAATCACTAAACATTCTTTTGTTCATATCTCTGGAACTATTTGTCTGATTGACTTCAAATCAAGTGCAAATGAAAGGTCATGACCTGGGGATGCCTCATGTCATGACATGACATCATAGCTGTCTGGTTCAAAATTTTGCCACCAGGTGGAGCTTTATGACTAAAAATTCACCATTTTCGCTATATCTTTGGAACTATTTGTTTGAAGTGACCTCAAATTAAGTTAAAATGAAAGGTAATGATCTCAGCTTGTGTTATGTCATGATGCTATACCTGTGTGGTTCCAAATTTTGCCACTAGGTGGAGCTTCATGACTAAAAAAATCAGCGTTTGTGTCATCCTTCGTGTTAACGCGATAACTTGAAAGATAATTGGTTTAGAAATTCCATGTTTTCCATATCGATGAATATCGTGGAGAGGAAGAACTAATTCGATTTTGGATCATTTACCATTTCTAAACTGCCCACAAGGGGCCGCTCAAAAGTTTAAAATTACTAAACAGTCTTTTGTTCATATCTCTGGAACTATTTGTCTGATTGACTTCAAATCAAGTGCAAAAGAAAGGTCATGACCTGGGGATGCCTCATGTCATGACACCATAGCTGCCTGCTTAAGGATTGGGGGCGTTTGGGGATATACCCCTAGCCATGGCTTCCAATGGCTAGTTTTATCTAGTTTCTCCCAAAAAAGATTTTAAATGTGTCCAACTGGATGAATGAGTGAAATACATGATTTACAACCAACTGTTTGTAGCTTAAAGACAACTTTAGCAGAAATATATTTTTTAATGTAGTGTTAAAAAGCATCTCTTCATAAAACTAACATACGATTGATTTAGGAAAACTTGATGTAAAATGTAACTGTAGATGTGGATATATATTAATAATTGGACAAGCCATGTAGTAATTTTGATTCTATAGTACAATAGCTAGACCAAAGATGACTCATTAGGATTAATTGTTGCAAATATTATGGTTTATAGTGAAGTTTGAGTGACACCATGCATGAAAGGGTTAATCTCACAAGATTCTCCATGCCATTACACAATTTAGGCCCAATCCCAATTCACCCCTTGGCCCTCCCCCTTACCCCTACCCCTGTGTTTTGCACATTCATGTGAAGTGGTAGTGTTGTCCCAATTCTCAGTTAGATGGAGGGGAAGGGCTGAGGCTGTATAGCCCTCGAAACTGAGATTTTCCAGGACCACACTACGAACAGAGGGGTAGGAGAAATATCCCATAATTCTGTTTGAATCATTGGCAAAATCGAGGTAAACACAGCAAAAAAAGTGCAGCAGTGAGATGAAAGAAAGCCACAAATGTACATATTTTCTTTGTAAACAACTTAATCATTTGATCAACCATTTAGGCTGAGTCCCCATTCACCCCTTGGCCCTCCCCCTTACCCCTACCCCTCTGTTTTGCGCATACACATGAAGAGGTAGTATTGTCCTGATTCTCAATTAGACAGAGGGGAAGGGCTAAGGCGGAGGGCTGTATAACCCTCGAAACGGAGATTTTCCAGGACCACACTACGAATGGAGGGATATGAGAAATCTCCCATAATTCTGTTCGAATCATCGGCAAGATGGAGGTAAACACAGCAAAAATGTGCAGCAGTGTGATGAAAGAAACACACAAATGTACGCATTTTCTTTGTAAACAAGTTAATCATTTGATCGACCATTTAATGCCATTTCAATGTGTTATAGACTGCATTTCTACGGTTTATAGTTTATGGCCACAAAAAGATGACCAAAGCCCATAGAACAGAGATGGTTACAGCTGCTGACGGCATGATGAATACTTTCAGAAACAAGTTTTCACATCTGTTAATAGTGGCATCTATGACTACTGATGACGCAAGAGGTCGCAAAGGGTTGTCCTATTTCATAGAGGAAACGTTTCTACCTCTACCCCTTACAGCTCCGTTTCAAGGGGTAGTGCCAAGGGCAAGGGCCAAAGGGGTAGGGAAAGGGGTAGGGCTAAGGGATGAATTGGGATTGGGCCTTAGACATAATACCTAAGCGGAAAACAATGATTTGAGTTATTTTATAAATATTGAAATAATGTAAGGCACAATTTTTTTTTTTTTTACAGAGGTTTTAGTCACAAAATGCTGATTTAGGTATCAAATGGTAAGCTTTTGGCTCACACTTGCATAACTTGATATTCTGTTTTTTTGACACTGTATTGGCTTAGATTTTCAATTAATATTTCAGTATATTAAGATAAAAGTAAATGAAAAGATATGAGATACTCATTTTAGCTATGGAACCCCCTATGAACATTCTTTACATTCAATCTATTGTTTGTCTTGATACTAAATATTAATTGAAAATGAGATATGTGATTAATCCCTAAATGCTAGCCAGACTTTTTTTCCCTTATGCTCTACAGCTGTTAATCTGTAGAAGTAGTATCTGATCCAACCGGGAGGTTCTGTGACTCTAATCTAAATGATTTAGTTGAGGATTTTTCTACCCCTCCGTGATTATGCAGGAGGTGATTGGCAGCTTCGATATAAAAGTATCAGCTCTGGCATCAGCTAAGCCCATATTAGTTGAACTATTGTGCTGAGATAGAAGTCAGAGAAGCTGTGTGCATTGGCCCGGGCCTGAAGGGGAGTCTGTAGCTGTTTGGGGCCTTATCTTGAAGTGTGATTTACCCTGGAGCCGCTCTTGGCAGGAGATTTGAAGAGGTGAGAGGGGGCAGCGTCACCGAATCATCACTCAGCAAGACTTTGAGCAGCATTTCTGCCAAAGAGCACACAGCAAACTGCTTATTCCCAGATAGATCAACATCCACTCACTCCAGCTTCTTTATTTATTCACTGAAATTATCATTTATTAATTTCTCTGTCTCACACACGCACACGCACACACACACACACGCACACACACACACACACACACACACACACACACA
>JAPQRP010000019.1:22407461-22419708 GCA_037367295.1 Apogon hyalosoma | reverse complement strand
CACACACACTCACACACACACACACACACACACACACACACACACACACACACACACACACACACACACACACACCACATCTCCACGGAGACAACCACAGTCGACCCAAAAACTCAAGAGGCCCTCCATGATAATAACACAGCATGATATTCTTTTCATTCCAGATAGAGTGGCCTTCTCACTTTTTAAAAACAACTCTTTCTTCCCTTTCTCCCTAATAAACCCAAGAAACACTATTTGCAGTTTCCACATTAAGCTATTGTGCGTGTGTGTGTGTGATTGTTTTGTACATGGCCCTGTAAGTGTTGATTTCAGATCAATGGCTTCAAACGCAGGAAATAATTATTTTGCCAAGATGAAAGTTGGGGTACAGCGTTGCGCAAACACCCCTTAGATCCAACCTTTTTTAATTAGTGCTGTGTGTCTCCTACACCACATGGCAAATTAACATCCACCATCAAAGATAAGTGATTGCACTGCTTTGCGTATGTGTGGGTTGCCTTGTGTGTGTGTTTGAGGATTTGTTTGTTCAAGAGGTCGGGGCTGGATGGGGGTTGCATTTTTGGCCTGCTTCACTGCTGAGAAACCTGAATATGGATGGTAACATGTCACTTCCAATATGCTGTTATACTCCAATATTGTAGTTTCAGCTAAATAATGTCTCCTTGTTTAACACAGATATTTCATCAAACTTCACTAGGTCCTTAATCAACCAGCTTTCCATTCAGACACAGTGCAAACATGATTTCACTCTTGTTTTAAATAGAAATACAGCTAAAAACAAAGTTGCACATATAATATTAGCTGTCAGTTTCAGATCGCAGCCGTTCTAGGTGCAACGGAAAACATATTTTTCTGACTTTTTGCAAAACTTTCCACTTGCATAAGTCCAGCCTGCTACTTGTATTATTGTTAATTTTTTTCTTTATTCTAATATAATACATTTGATTAGTTGTGATGGTTTTGATCTAATTTTGCCAAATGGGTCACAGAAATATTTTTTCCAATTGCCAGAGGAAAATATACTGCAATAATATGGCACATGAAGTCATGTTTCATACTTAACTCATCAAAGCCATGTGGAATGTGGAGGAAAAACCTCAGTGGTAAAACAAGGTGGAAATTACATAAAGGATGCAACAAGACAGAAATGACATAAAACATGTTAGATGAAAAAGATGTATAAATGTAAAAATGACTTGACAGTGGAAACTGAATAAAAATGTAAATCTAATGCAATTCTTTTTTTTTTTTTTTTTTTGTACATTTGGGCCCTGAAAAGATGCTGAAATATCTCCTTGGAGTCTCAAACTGGAAAAGTTTTGGTTTTAATGATGACAGAGAATGCATCTGTATGGTTTGTCCCCTTATATGCTTCAATATTAACAAAATAAATGATGAGAAAATGCATTAAGTATTGTGTTGATTGTACAGGACAGACATCCTTTTGGAAAATACTAAAGAAATCCTTGTAATTGTCTGGGGAAACCGCTGCCTTTTCCCTGTACAGCAACAGATGTTTGTGGTCTTAATGAATGAATGAATCCTCATTACATGGATTTTTTACAGCAGAGACTCCTTAAAGATGTGCTGCAAACACATACTAAAGCAGGCCTGTGTCATATGGTCCCCATTTTTACAGTCATTTAGCACTTTGTGATGTCCTTCAATAAAATAATATATGATCTAAAGGAACAACCTGCAAACATTAGATGTAGTTTTAGATACTGATTGGGTAAAACATACAAGAAGCCTTGCTTCATGGATGGATACCAGTACCTTCCTCCGTCAAAAATGTGCCAATGTGTACAAGTTAATTGTTACTAAACAGATGTAAAAGCTGGTTTAACAGCATCTATGTGTCCTTTTTCAGGGATGCCGAGGTTCAGCAGTCAGCCGGCAGCCACCACGGCCCGTCTAGGGGACAGTCAGGTGATGTCCTGTGAAGTAAACTCAGACCTAGTACCCTTCACCCGGTGGGAGAAAGACCGTCAGCCACTGGAACTCAACACCAGGCTGGTCCAGCTCCCCAATGGTGCCCTAGTGGTCAGCAACGCCTCGGAGGCTGACGCTGGCCTCTTCCGCTGCCTGGTGGAAAACGTGGGGGCATCGAAGTCCAGCGACGAGGCCCAGCTCCAAATAGTACCAGGTAATCAGGAAGAAAAAATGTAAATTATGCTCTGAGAATCTAAATATTTCTATACTTTAATTATTTTCTAAAACAGAACTAGGGCAGCAGCTAACGATTCTTTTTGTTGTCGATTAAGCTTCTAATTATTTTCTTCTATTTGATGAAAGGGTCATTGAAATAGGCAAAAAAATAAATTAATTGATTGTGAAAAACACGTCTGAAAATGGCAAACACCTTGTGCTTTATTCCAGAACCAGCTGAAACAACAACCACAAAAAAGTATAAAAGGATATACAAAATGTATCTATATGTATATATCTATATGGAAATAACAATAACAACAGTATTAAAGTATATATACAATATATCTATAGATATAAACAACCAACAAGGCTTTGATTTAGGAAAATTAAAATCAAATAATTTTTTTAATCAATTCGAGTTGATTAACTGTTTCAGCTCTAATGAGGAATGATTTATATCATTGCTTGTCCTCAGTAGATAGATACCTATTAGTAAAACATTTTCACATCCTTACTGTGCAATTAAGCAGTGCTTCAAGACTACTGTAGAGCCTCTAGTGCAGCAAATTGAAATTAATTTATAGTTCAGTGCCTGATTTGATTACAGAGGCTTGTAGTGTTCTCTACGGGTTTCTCCTTTCTTGTAACATGAACACGTCAACCTAAATGTCAACAGTAAAGAAGTGGAAGCCTAAAGGAGGGGTAGAAGTCTCAGTGGGGTTATCAGTGATGCCACAATACCACAGTAGTAACTCAGAGGGGCTGAATTCCACTGTGGCAGCGTCTCGTCTCACCCCCTCCAGAAGTTTTATTTACTGAGTTGTTCAGCACTAGGCTCCTGCCAGCACAGAGAAGATATTAGAGGTCATAAATCAGACTTCAACAAGACCCCAGTGGGGGTTTTTATCTCTTTATGTCTCCTCTAAGGATGTCTCATGGAGTGTCAAAGGACCTGGTGTGTACAGAAGGAAATCTCATAAACCTGTGAGAAATTTAGTTTTTGTTGTCGCCAGATGTTAAAGCTACAGATTTATATTTGTACTCATGTGGTCTCTTTAACCTATAAAGACCCAGTACTATTTTTTGTGGTAACTTCCAAATGATTTTTTTTCTACATTTAACCACTACCTAGTGATTTATCACTATGTCACTACATATATTATTTTTTGCATTTGTGCTGTGAAAATCAGGTATTTTAATTTTTTTGTTTACTGACCATGTAGATTTTCATTAAAGCTCTGAGTAAAATCAGTGGTGATTATAACAAAGCAGAGAAAACATGACGTTTTCAACAAAATATATCATTAATTCTACATAAAAAGAAGTGTCTACAACCAGTCATTTGTCAAACTATATGGGTTTTTATTTTTGAACCAATTTTGAAATGGAGGAATGCAGTTTTTATGTTCACCACAGAGACTATAGATGCATCTGAAAAAGGCATCTGATGGTACTGAAAAGCTAAGAAACTACATTTTATCTCATTATTTAACTGTATTGATAGGATTAGTGGATCAAAGTTATTAAACGTTTTAAATTAGCAGATGCTTTTGGGTCTTTATGGTTAAAGTCTTCATGAATCAGCTTTAGAATAAATTCACTTGTGTGTTTTGGGAGAAATTAAGTGTCTTAAATGTATATTTCTTTAAAGTTCTACTTGGTTTTTCACAAGTTTGCAATATAATTATACATTATGATAATTCTTATTTCTGGAGTATTTCTTTTGTCATACTCCTAATTATTCATTTTTGGCCTAGATGTAGTTCTACAAAGCCAAAATCCTTCTTGGATTGTCTAATTAATTATTAATTATCCACTATATGTACATTTTACATTAAGTTTTCCTAAATCAATTGTATGTTAGTTTGATGGAGACAGGCACTATGAAAGGACTCTATGTTAATAACATATTTATGATTTAAGTTGTGTATAAGCTACAAGCAGTTGATTGTAATGTATGTATCGCAATCATTAATTCAATTGGACACATTTTAGCCTTTTTTTGGGGGGTAATGATATTCAGTTTTATAATAATTCATGCGTGAAAGGGTTAATGGTTTCAAGATGAGTTTATTTGAGCAGGGGGCAGGTCTAAGAAAAATCCAAGTCCAAGGCATTTGCTTCTTAACATCTGCATCAATAAGGGAGTGAAAAAGGATAAGATGATGAGATGGTATGTGTTTTGTGTTTTAACTCTTGCCTCAAGAATAAAACCTTTTTTTATTGAATGTATGAAAAGATAGTCCTTGGAGCTGTCTTGTTTTTTCTTGTGTGTGTGTTTTGTTTTGTTTTTTCCTTCTTTTGCGTGCAGGCAGTTTTTCAGCTGGAAATATATGAGGTCTGAACTCCTAAAGAGTTCACTACATTTCAGCTGTCTCAGCCATCAACGCAGACATTATTCATTTGACCACTCCAGTTTTGTGTGTCAGGACCGACCGCCCTCCAGACATGAGTTCTTTTGAAGTTTTTAAGATAGATGACACCCGTTAAGTAGAAGGCTGCTGCTCTGCTTCAGTTACTCACCCTAACCTTCACCCTAGCGTTAACCCTCAACTTTTTTTTTTTTTTCTCTTGTCCAAGAAACTGGAGAAGAGAGGAAGCTGGAGTTCCTGTTGCAGCCTGTGTCCGTGACCAAGGTGGTGGGCGCCACAGTGCTACTGCCTTGTGTGGTCACCGGTTACCCTGCACCACATGTCCGCTGGATGATGGGAGACAAACTACTAGAAGAGAGGTAGGAGCTTTACAGTTGGACTTACCCTCAGAGATATGATGATTGATAGGTTATAGTAACTGTGTGTATTAAGACAGAGGTGTGACTCTACACTGGCCTTTGGACAACAATTCACCAGCCACTTACTCCTCATGCATCTCATCTATCAACACTTCTCTGTATAACTGCACACAGCTACTTTTTCATCACTTAATACATCAGAATACATCAGGAAACTGGTGTTTTTATGTGTCCATAGTAATAATTCATAAATATGCATTGGAAATAAACAAGGCTTTAAGGAGCACTTTTGGTAACGTTTGGTAACCCATAGTTTTATATAATTGCTTATATTATCATTACAAATACATTCATTAATCAGATTTATCTGTTCAAATTTGAATTTGTTATTGCTTGTTGAGAAAAATAAAAACTGTATTATTCCTAATAGCAGTTAACCTTGTATTTAGAAACACTCAAAAATGTCTTCCAGCAGCTGCCAAATCTAATACCTTTCTTTAGATAGATTATTTCCAGTTAGCATAACTGCTCAGCTGTTAGTAAATACATCAATAAATGTATATTTAGTTATATAAAACCTCAGGATTTAACAAGACGATAGGTAGGTTAGTTAAAGTTAATATTGTGTGTGTGTATGTGTGTGTATATATATATTATATATATATATATATATATAAAATGTATATGTACACACACACACACAACACGATATTAACTCTCCCTCTCCCTCTCACTGGGATTGCTACGAGGCACTAGGGGCAGTAACCCCCAAGCTGAGTGGATGGCTCCAGCAGATACCAGGCACAGCATCAGAGATCTCTGTCCAAAAGAGTGCAGTCCTAGGAACAGCTGAGATCTAGCGCAGAACCCTCAGGCTCCCAGGCCTCTGGGAGAGGACCTGAGCCTGAAGGAGGCACCGCTCAGGTGGCCGAGAAAAATATTTGTAAAATATAATAAAACAATAAATCTATAAAACAAATTTAATTAGGTGTCATTAATATTCTTAAGCAGTCTCTTATCTAAGCGCTTATAAATGTCGAACAATGTAACAATAAACATCTTTATGATACAATTATTACGTTTCTAAAACATAGAATGTGTCAAATGTTGAAAATGCAGTCAGCAGAGATAGTGTATGTATTCCCACAATGTCGGCTCAGGCATATTTGATACATACCTATTCAGGTCACTGGAAATAATTTTGTGGCATCAATAAAACCATCTCCATCTCCTGAGATGGAAAAAAAATCAGTTTTATTATTTTTTTTATTACTATTGACCATTATGCCTGTTGTAACCTGTCACAACTTTACATCATACCCAGACTCTATCTATTTTATGTGCTACAGTAAAATTAGCAATCTCCACTTGAAATCAAAAACACAAATAATTAATTTTAAAAATATATTTGTGTATACATTCAGGCATTAAGGGGTTAATGCATGATAATAAATGTCATAAAAGGGCTCTATCATCTATCAACTAATGCTTATTCCAAAGTGCTGTAACTTTAAAAAAAAAAAACAAAAAAAAAACACAGAAAGATACCCAGAATTCAGTCTCTGTTTCCCATAAAAGCCCACTGTCGTTTTTACAAACCTGTTCACTGTTCACAATAAGCTCATACGTATTTGTAGCTTTTAAAAAGTAACCGTGTCCTGCCGTTCTCTATGGAGCTGCTGCCTCTGGCCTTCAAGTGCAAACACCTCAACAGTGGAGTCTGCTCCCCAAGGTGTTAATACTATTCTGCCAGCATTACCCTGAGCGCCTGAGGGGAGACCCTGGTCTGCCATCGGAGCCACTCCAGCTCAGAGATGAAGCTGCCGGGTTGCCAGTTGAGGGGAAGTGCACAAATTAAGAGCCGAGGAAGAGTGTCACAATGCCTGTGCTCTCACTCCTCTGGCTCTCATTAGCTCAGGCACAACAGCTCAAACCCCTCAGAGAGAATTGTATTGGACATGGGAAGTTTGATTCTCACCAATTACGAATGCACTTTGTTTACCTAACCTTAGTGAATATAGTGCCAATTCAGGAGAATAATAGCTTTGCAACTTTGCGGGGGTCACAAAACGATGCCCATTTATCTAAATCTAGTCCAGTACAAGATTTCTACCTTAATGGAAATTAAAAAAGGTCGTCACAGCCCTACTCACAATGTTCTAGTGTGGTGTGAGTTTGAATATCATTAAACTTTTTAATCTTAGTTCAGAGCACAGCACCACATATTAAGTTAAATGTCTTAAGCACCTATGGAATTATCCACAAATACCCCTGACCTCCAGTGGGAGTCGGCTAAAAGAGTTCGTATTAATCAAGCTTGTATTAATTACAAAACACCATCTAGTGTGCATACCCTCCCCCTGGGATGTCTCCATCGGTAATTAGCAACCTCAACAACCACAGAAGTCTCGATATGGAAGGGGACCCCCATGCCCCCTGCCTTCACAACGGAAATGGATTATGTGGTGAATTCATTTTGGAACTGTTCTTTTGATTTTAATATGACATTGACAATTTAAAAGAATAGCAATGGTACTTCCTTTTTTTCCTCAGCCTCCTGTCCCTGTTATTCAACACATGAGAGATAGTGGGGCTGCTGTCAATTAAATTGTGGTGTGGCATCCAGTAGAAGGCACACAGGAAGAGGCAGGGAATGTCTAATTGGTTTTTGAAGTGCAGCACAAACAGGGCCTTGAAAGTGGTGACACTAAAGCTGCAGACACAAGATGAAAGTTTATGAAGATGTGTCAAAGATAGCAATTTAAGACAAGGTCGCTCACTGACGGAAGGGATTATCCCATTCAGATTCTGTTCCAGCTTGGTCATACCACTTACAAAAGTAGCAGAGAAATAGTTCAATCCTTAGCCATGGATCATATGGGCTAATCAGAATGAGAGCATGTACCCATGTACAGTAGACAGTAGTAATTCTTAAAATCTCCCTAGTCATTACTTTCTACGTCTCCCACTAGTTGACTGTCTCCTCAGAAGTACTTTAAAAGCCACAGTGGAACCCTTCAAACGTCTTTTTCAAAATGCTCCACATAAAAGATTTCTTTTCCAAGTTTCTGTTGGAAGTCTTTGAAGAATCTCATTAGTATGTTATTCATATCCTATCAGAAGACAGACATCGACATTTCCTTAATATCACCTGTCCATATTGTCACATAAACCATGTGAGTTTAATGGCTGTTACAGAATTCTTTGATGTCTTCAGTGACAGATGGAGGCTGAAAGAGAAATTTACAACAGGTGGTTGTCCAATGCTTTTGATAAATAGCTGTTTCTGTGTGAAAATACGGTTTCTTTCTCTTAAGCCCCTTGCTGTAGTCAGGTAATAATTTTGACATATGCATCACATTAGGTGTCATACATTCCTTTTATAACATTCAAGTTATACATGAATGTTAGTGTGAAAAAATGGAGGAATCCATGTGACTGAACCAACAAGGAATGAACAATATATGTGGAGTAAAAATGTGTCCATAACTAATCTGGAAGCTATGCAACAGTTCTAGGCAGTGGTCTGCATTCTGTCATTTTAGATCATTAGAAACTGAGTGTTTATGGGTAAATGTGGTTAAAAATTCACAAATAAAATACAAACACAATCCGTCCATTGTTCTGTCATGTATACAGAGGGAACAGAGAATTAAAATGTGTAATCTGACAAATCATTTTTGAAGTCGATGCTGAGACGGAACTGATTATTATTATTAGGGACCAAGCCCACAGGGTGAGGCCCTCTCACTCACTCAAAACAATGAGGAGAGGCGGGCAAGGCCCTATTGTATTTTTGTGTTTGTTAAATAATTATACATTTTCCCCCTAAGTGGTCATGTTACATTATTTAAAGTATGTTTTTTTCTTGCACTGTTATTACTGATTATTCATCAACATTAGTTATACTTGTGTTAGTTGTTGATTAGGGATGCACTAATGGGGAAATTCTGGGCCAGTACGGTTGTTTTTTATGCACAGTTCTAAATCACTGGATTTCAGAAAATGTTCTTGACTGCCTGTCTTTTTTTCATGTTATGTGTCCTACTATTTGTGGTAGATGCATGACATTTTCCTCAGTTTTTTCTTTGATTTCAGTAAAAGAAGACCCACAGCTGCATTTTGGCTAAATTATACTTGCTGAACACTGTCTAGATCAGATAACAGCAGGAGTCAGAAACACAATGTATATCAGTCTTTATGAGAGTCCAGATGATTTGCCTGGAGATAATCCCATCTTCACTGCTACCGTATTGACAAGTTTGGGCAAATTAGTCGATATTTGTCTGTTTTCCAGTGTGCAAAATATCTGGGGATGCATCCCTGATATACATTGGTCGTCTTGAATATTATCACATCAAATGGGATAAAGTGAGCTGTGGATGCATCTGATTCCTCACATCTGTTGGGTGTGTAGTCTGACACTAGCCTCACATCTATATTTGATAGGCCAAGATTGAAACCATCAAAACAATGACTTCTAATTCCATTCCAGAAAATATATACAGGTTTTGTTTTTTTGAAAAATAAATAAATAAATGTGAGTTTACACTGTCAAATTTTCATGCACCCTTGTGGGAATATCGGAGTGAATCAGCCAAGGATCCCCATGCAGTATTGTAAATAAAAGATTTATATCCCAAAATACAGTATATTGCACCATGTCTTATTGTAACATGCTGTTTATTTATTCACTAGTGTCTTGATCCTGCCTCCAAATTCATTTATGCTTAGAGCACGTCTATTGCCAAGGACACCAAGCTTGCCGTTTATTCTGATTAATCTCAGCAGAAGGATGACAGAATATATGAAGCTATTCACTCAACATGTGGAAAATGCATTCTTTGCAAATGCCCTGTGTGTCATGGATAGAATCCCCAGGTGCACAGAGGAATAGGTCTTTGGATTTCTCATACATACGGCTCCTGATGACACTCATGAAAAGGACAGTCATCTTTTGTTCTTGGGAGTATCAGTCTATCGCCTAATAGAATTCCCCAACAGTCAATAAAAAGGATGAATTATGTATGTCGGCTTGCAATAGGGAATTGACAGAGCATGTAAATCAAGCCCCTTCCAAAGCCTCCCAGCTATCCGTCTTCTCCCCTCCTTGTTTTCTCTCCCTCATTTAAATAAGATTGTGTATTTTTCATTTATGTGTGTATGAGGAGAAGCGTATGTTGAGGAAAATGTATTAACAATTGCACTATTATTGGTGTGCACAGTAAACCTCTTACATGTATGCAAAGACACGCATCACCCTATTCAGCCGTCTGTGTTTTGGGTGAGAGAAGGGAGAAAAAAAAAAACAAAACGGCATAAACACACTTCTGTCTGCAGGAAGCCTTTATTTTAGTGAGATCAGAAGGCCGTGAGGAAAATTGTAGCAGTTAGTGTTTTGTTTGTTTTTCAAAAACAAACCCTGATCATTTCAGTTCGATCTTCTTGTCTTAGTCTTGGCTGATGTGGTGACAATTATGGTGACAATACTGAGTGTGTCTAATAATCTTAAAAACACAAACTGTTTTCTGCACCAATATTTGTGGCAATCTGTATCGAGAACCAATTTTAAGAGTGTGCTGACACACAAACCAGCGAATTAATTCAATCGTTGTTGTCACTGTAGTATTAAGGTTCATTTATGCTCACTTTATGTATGTAAATAGGTACGTCTGCTTCAAATGTTTTCAAGTGTCACTGCCTTTATACTTCTATGCATCCATTGCATTGGAGTGAGCATTTGGCGATTAATCCACCAGAGGGTGCTGCTCTGAATTAAAATATTCACCAAATACCAAGAAGAAGAGTAGAGTTTCTTTAGATGAAGAAATGTGGCAATGGCAGAGGAGGAAAGAGTAATGTTGATATTTCAAATGTTAGTTATCGTAAATATGTCTGTAGTTTTTCACCTACTCACACAGTTGCTCTTCAGAAAGTTCTGCCATTTCTGTAAATCCCTTCAAATTTCAATGCCGCCCCTGTGGTTTTTAGCAGTACTGCTTCATTTCCTCCATTTGGGTTCATATCTGCAAACTCCCAGAGAACAGGTAGAAATACAGACGTAATGAACGGAGAGGACAGACAGAACATGTCATCCATAAAAGTATGAGTATTTAACATTGAGCATCTCCTTCAGCTCTCAACTGAAATCTTGATGGAGGTCTATATGGTAAATTGTGCTTTTTTTAACTGTAAATTGTAGAATTAGGTCAACATGATGGCGCTGTAGTTTTTGTTTTTTTTACCAAATACAAATAGAAGCTTGTAAGCGTTCTTGTGATTATCAGTAAAGCTGCTGCCACAACAAATATGACATATTGATTTTGCCTACGTAAAGATGTGCAACTCAGGAAAAACCCAAGTTTGATATCATAGATCTATTACAAGATTATAACTAATGTAATTTTGGTGTTTGGTATTTGCCTTGGATTCAGTTGATTCATTGATTTTTATTCATTTCAATAACTTGAAGAGCAGAATTTATAATAAATAGGAAGACTCTGGCTCTGTGCAAAGGCAGCACAATTGTTTCTATCTTTTTATTACGCAGCGCAAATGCTACTGCCACTTCGACCTTCTTCTGAATCCAGTCCTTCAAATGAAATCAGCTATAATTGTCTGTATTTTTGACCCAAGTCACAAATTGACACTTAGAACTTTAACCTGCTTTGTTCTCCACATCTTTTTAAGTGCAGTTACACCCACATCATGAAGTGATTCACTCATATTTTTTTTTATTTCATGGTTTCTGTTTTTTCAAAACAGTTTCAAGACATTATGATGATTTTGCTCTTTACGTGTTTTGGTTTCACAACAGAGCATGGAATGCAGAACTGCAGTAAAAAGCGGCTGTCAGAGATACAACCTATCGATGCTAATGGCAATGCTAATTTTCACTGGCTTTTTTCTTCTTAGATAACTGTTACTGAGGTTAATGGCTAATGTCTATCTCATAACGAACTCATCGTGCAGAAATGAATGATTGGGGGATGATTATAATATTTTGCTGTGGATTTGAGACATCAGTGTAATCAAGTATAATCAGGTGACTCATACATTTACTACACTAACCAGGAGATTTGTATTTTATGACATCTACTGTATACATATAGTAAGTTGCTAACATACATTTTTCACATGCACCGCAGACCCACAAAATCCTGCATGAGAAGCTAAATGTATTCACTACAGGTAAAATGATACACATTAGTAGCCATGTGAGTTTCTGCTGACTTGTCACAGAGAAAACAAGACAAGTAGCATGTTTTTGTTTTACTATTGAAACACAGAAGCTTTCCTTTTCAGGTTTTTCTGGTGACAGACACATACTGAATTCTTCAAGACTAGGATATGTCTGTTATG
>JAPQRP010000019.1:22369667-22393537 GCA_037367295.1 Apogon hyalosoma | reverse complement strand
TGTGTGTGTGTATAGTAGTCAAATACACTGGTTTTTAGATTCAGACCAGTTGCAAAATAAGAATCAGGCATATTTTCCTTTTGTACCAATTAGCTATTTTTGATTGTTTTAACAAATATGTCTGCTGTCTTGTCTTTATAGTGAGGGTCGTGTGGAGGTTCTGGGTGGGGGAATTCTCCAGATTTCCAATCTCACAGAGGAGGATGCTGGGATCTACACCTGCACGGCAGACAATGGCAACGCCTCCATTGAAGCCCAGGCTCAACTCATAGTACAAGGTACCTTCCTTCATCCAAAATGTATTTTATTACACTGCTGCAAAACCACATGCACAAACATGGGTGTACTGGATATGAAAATATATGCTGGCACAAAACTGTAGCAATGCCAGATGTGTAGATGAAGTATATGCAGAGTTTACTAAGGACTTGAGCTGAACCTGAATCCATCCTTTTGTAGTTACAAGTCAGCCAATCTAAAAGCATATTAGCTTTATTGTTTGGAGTAAATTAGAAACAAAGTGAGCGTGAAGGTGGAAATTAAGGTGCAGATTGGAGACTGGTGAGGCCCAGTGGGGAGGATGTATGTGCAGTGGAGGAGAGATGACGTACTTCTGGTCTCACTGAACCCCCAAATCACCCCCTGTTTCTAAAGCCAATCCAACTGGGATTTGTTGAGCGGCAAAAAAAATGAAATGTGTGTGTAAACATGGAGACAGGATGAAATAGTAACACTGACTTAAGCACATATGAAGAGCTTTAATCTGTTACATCTATTATTTCACATGACTCCATTCCACACAGTAATAAGACAAATATGTATAGGAATTAGAAGAAACTGAAAGTTATTGTTTTCTTTTGTATCATTACAGACCAAGTATGTGGGTATTCTGACAGATTACTTTTCATATTTAGTAAAGCATGTAAGGATTTTGGCTGCAGGCAAAATTACTTTCCTCTTTATCTAGTCTATTTCGAGGACCCAGAGAGTGTATTTAGTAACATTTAAATTTGTTGTTGATGATGCATTTTAAGTAGGACACACATTTCAGGCTTTGCAAAAAAAAAAAAAAAAAAAAATGCAAGAAATTAATTATCACACTTTGACTAATGTCTGTTTCCCAAATGAATGCTGACTAATGTTAACTGTCAGAGCTGTACTAAATGGAAACCTAATTTTTGCAAAACTGGCAGGTAATATATGATGATAAACATCTCCTGGTGAATAGCAGATTATATCTGCGTATTTCTGAATTTTTCTTCAAATCTCTGTTTGGTAGTAAAGTCCGATTTTTATAAATACATGTTAAGTTGAATTAAATAAGTAACTGAAAATTAAATACAGTAGAAATAATAACAAATTCCATTTTGGTGCCTCATCCACACTCAAAGACATGTTTTCAGATTACTCTTAAGTGCAGATTCTTAAATGTGTGTCCGCCTGGACATGTGTGAGTGAATGAATTCTGACTGATGTTAACTGTCAGAATCCTGCAAAGTAAAAGCCTAATTTGTGCAAAGCTTGTAAGCAATAAATAAGACTAAGTAGATAAACATCTCCTGGTAAAAAATAGATTACATTTTGGCATGAAAGTCAAATTGTGTCAGATGTTATGTTCAGTCTAACTAAATAAAAAACTGAGTAAAGATAACCAAATAGTCCCACAGAATGACCTTAAATATCAGACACACAGTAATTGTTTTTTTAATTGCTATTGTAGGTCTGTTTTGTTCAGAAAAACACACATAAACCCAGACTTTCTAAGGTGAATGAAAGAGGACTGAATGTGAAATAACTTCAACATATTGGGGAACTCCCTGAGGCTCATTCCTGACTTCATTGCATTTTACACTCAGCCCCGTCATCCTCCAACTCCATCCCTTTCTTTCTTCCCCAAATCACTTCATCTCTTTTCCACTCCCCCTTCCGTCACCACCACCCTTTCATCATTCCCCCGTCACTCGCTGTGATTAAAGGAGACAGTAATGGAAAATCGGATCAGGTCACAGGAGGACGTCTGACTTCACTTGGTTTCTGTTTTTCTGCACATCCTTCCACTGAATTCTCTTCGTAATCCTTTGCGTCTCCCATCTGACCCCAAGCAGAGAGTTGATCTTCTAAAACATCACTTGAGGACGTTTGTCATTTTGATGCAATATAACATTGCATTAGTTCCCACGTTGTAGACATACTGGACTAATTGCATTTGCCTCATACAGATTAATGAAGAAACCTGGCTGTGGTATTGATTTGCTCTCTTGTGAACAGAGGTGACACTTGAAAGGTCAATTGATGCCCTACAGAAGCAGTAAGAAGCACAATATAAATCGATGAGGTGTGAATCTATACCAACAACAAAACAATTTTGCCAGTGTCTGACTCTTTCTAAAACACCTTAGGGCCTTTTCTTGCAGTAGTAACAAGGAGAAATTGTATGTTTATTGCTAGTGGCTTTTTCCTAAACACTAGACAGTTGATGCTTTGGAATGGATGCACAGTCACCCTGGGATTTGATAGAGTAAAACACTGTGAGGCTCTGCCTGGAGATAGCTGCAGGGTTTGTGGCCGCTGTTCGTCGGTGGAAGGAGGTTTTCATGAGGGCTGCAGCAGGTGTGTGCATATGCTCACTCCCACAGCTACGCATATGTAATGAAGGTCAATTATGCACTGACTCCAACCACCTGTATGGATATGAGTAGAACTCCTACTATTCAGATAAACAGATAAAGTTCCTCTGTGGCTCTTCAATTAAATATACTTTATCTAATTTCTGGTTTATCTCAGTCAATACAATAAAAATACATAATAGGAGATGAGGATACTGAAATAGAGTGGGGCCATTCTTATTGTTTTTTTGTTTTTTTTAATTGTTACCATTGTTGCTAGTAAAATGGATGTTAGAGCTGCAGCTATTGATTATTTTTTAATTGATTACTCTATCAATAATTTTCTTCGATTCAATTAAACAATTATTTGAATAGATGGAAAAAATACTAAAATGTAAAAAAGACATGTCTGACAATGACAAACAACTTACCTTTTATTCCAGAACTCGCTGGAACTCCAAAAAGGATATATTTATAAAATGTATATAGAAATAACAACAATACCAAGAGTATAAAAGTATATATATAAAAATATCTATAGATATAAACAACAAACAAGTCAAATGACATCTACAAACAATATGTGCACTGCAGTCTTCAACACATTTGGATCCAACTTAAGATAGAACTAACATACTTTGTTGATCCTGGTGTCATGTGTGTCACAATAAGCATCTGTGTGAAACACAGCAGCGGGACTGATGTTTAGCTGCAGCAAAATTATGGAAAGGAAGCTTTGCTTCTGGAAAATTGTAATCCAATAATTTTTAAAATCAAAACGAGACAATTAATCGAGTAATAATTTCAGCTCTAGATATGATGCTAGTTACAGGAAACCAAATATAAAGGAGCGTTGCATTGAAGAAAAACAGGGCTTTGTCTTGTCAGATATTTTAACGTGGAAACATTACATTTTAGCATCAATTTAAGGTACCTAGAAGACCTTTTTCTCTGATATTTTTGACTGAAGACAGTGAACACTGATGTATAATTGGCCTCATTATAAAGGACTCATTCAGATCTATTATTTTCAGGCCTCAGGACTGTGGATCATTGGCTGGTTCAGTTAGTGTCCCATTTTCACTAATGTGGATATTTTGCAGAATGGATATTATTCTCTATGTTTTGGTCTCTCATTCACACATAAACAGCCTTTTAGGTCACAAAAATGGAGATTTTTAAAACCACTTTCATGCCTGTTGTTGCTTTGTGTAATGAACCTGCACCTGAAACATCAAATCTAGGTTATGAAGGTGGATAATTCTGTGTGTGTGACCTGCAATAGTTTGAGTTCAGCACAGACATATTTAGAAATGGACATATGCGTTGTGGTAAAATCTATACAGTGTAAAGAATATACTTCAGAAACCCAAACCATTATAACCATTATTGTTGCAGCTCAATGTCATGACAGATTAAATCCTCTGTATTTGTTGCCTCTAATATTATCTGAGGTTTTGAAGTCCAACACAAACTGTACAAGTGTTTGTACTGGTATCTGTGTAAGCATTTGTACGTTGTAGTGTGGACACAGATATTTTGTATGCAAAGAATTATTTTCAGAAATAGAGGCTGAAATTATCCATTCTGTATCAATATGGACAGGACATTTATACAACAGAGCCTTTGGTAATTTTATCACTGACCTGTACTTTTCCTGGTTTTACATAACACAATATCTGCTGTAAAAAAAACACTTTCTTAACTACAGGCCAAATGTAGAAATAAAACATATCTTTTCAGTTTCTGATCCTGTTTAATGAAAACTGTAAAAGATATTCTACTTTTCAAATGATGGGGACTAGAAAGTTAATAAGCGAGACATTACTCTGACTAACACGACAACAAATCTTCAAAGGTTATTGACTTGTTTTCATTCTGGTTCACTTCTATGGATATCTTGCAAAATGAGCATCTTATGTTTTTGGTTCATCCTCTTGTCCACATATTCTAGATTACTCAACTAGTAAATGGTGCAGAGTTTAAAAATGACAGTTTATATGTATCATTATATAAAGCAACACCATCATTCTCTGTTCATGCATGTTTTGTATGTTGAGCATGTGCCTGACTCAGCAACAACAACATTTGAGTTCTTTACATTTGTTTAACACAGTTAATTACTCCTTCTATCACCATGGCTGGACCATTTCATCTGGTCCATTCTCACAGGTTGTGTGGATTTTATCTAATTTTTAATTTATTTATTAACTTTTATCTAACCAGGAAAAAATTACTCCTTGAGATTAAAAATCTTTTTCCAGAGTGTCCTGGCCAAAGCAGCAGCAGTAGAAGTTAGAGAAAGGAGAAATTTTAGCCATACATCCACACTAAAAACATACATAAAACATGTAGTAAAACTGAGTTCTAAAAACATTCATAAAACTCCAAGCATACATGAAACATCACCAATAATTTAAAAGTTACTAGAAAAATGCAACAGTGATCTTTAAAAGCATCTGAAAACAGAACCTGATTCAATCAGTTTAGAAGACATCTATTTTCAGATTTATCCTTTTCCCGTTCATTTAAAATGACACTGACTGTATTTAAAAAGACCAGTTCCTTCAGTTTTATCTCCATCTCTAGGTTGTTCCAGGCAGTGGAACCACAACATTTAAAAGCAGTTCTGTTCTGACTGACCTGTGGTAAAGTTTTGTATTAGTGTGCCCATTATGTGACTTTAATTTAATGTAATTTGTAATAATAGTAATGATCATTTAACTAGTTCTGTCGAATTACACATCTAAACAAATTTTCTTGGTATCAGCTGATTGGAACCGAGCTGTAAAATGTAAAATAACCAAATCCTGGTTCATAATAGTATTCACCTGAGTAGATTCTAATCCCAAAGATACGTTTTCGGTGAGTCTGTTACATTTGCAGGATATTTATATTTACATATATTTATATGGGTAGAATGGTACAGCAGGAATAGCTTTGCTCTGTGAAATGATGTACAATAGATCTCACCCAGGCTTCAAACGCGATAACGCCTGCACCTGTCAAAATAAGCAATTGCTATTCAACAGAGTTGTGTGCCATATCTTTCACTGAATATAATCAAAGTGTCAATGAGACAGATAGGATTATGGTATTTCCTTAAGATTTGACTTTAGTCTACAATAACATACATTGAAGATGGTGGCAAAACTTGTTGTTATGCAGTCATAGAAGTCTTGCATGTTGTTAAAAAAAGTTTGGAAGTCTTCACAGAAAGCAACCTTAAGCCCATTCTTACGCTTGTATCACTTTACAGAGTCTTGTGGAAACATTGTATTGTATGTTTGCGAGTGTGTGTTGTGTTCAGCGTGACTTTGCTGTGACATCTCACCCCTGATTAGAGCTGGCAAGAGAATAAATGGGGCCAGAGGAGGCAGCGGCTTTTGATTACGGTGTTGCGTGACAGGGCACCACCCAGACGTGGACTGTTTGTGTGTGTGTGTGTGTTTTGTGGAAAAACTATTTCTGTTCTCCAAACACACACACACACAAACATGGAAGTTTTCAGTTTTATAGTGCTGCGAGTCAGTGGCCCTCATCTGTCATGGCCTCTCGCTGTCATTTCATGTGTTGTTTCCATGTCCAGGGCTCACATACAGGAATTCACTGCCCCTGTAAAAGTTTAATGTCTTTCCTACAGGCTGAAAACTGCAGGTTTAGAGCCACACATATTATGAAACATTACTTTACTACAGAAATTAGCGAAAATGGATATAAAACTATTCAGCATTCTGCCGTCATCTTTACTCTTTCTAGGGTGAGTTTGTAAAAAGCTATTCATTGATCCTATATCATATCTACACACTTAAAGAAACTTGCTGCAGGACAGAAGGTAACTTAACAAAAGGAAAACTGTGTATGGTGTCTACTGAAATACCTTTTGCTGTAATGGAGGTTTTTCTAAACTGTGCCCAAAGTTGTTTTCCGTCTACTGAGGGGAAAGGTCTGAAAGAGGTACAGATTTGATCAAATCTGTTGTATATTTTAGTCTATTTTTACTTTGACACACCATCTTCCTGCCCTCCCACCGGTGTCACAGAGCAGTTACGTTCTGACAAAAGGAAAAAGAAACTTTCCATATAGCTATTTAAAGAAACTGTAATCTGATAACAGCAATACCCATAGGCTCACACCTTTTCCCCTTTTGTTAGTGGGTGTTATCGCCACCTAATAGGTTTCTCTCAGATACACCCATTCTTCTGTCTGTATTTATGTGTTCAATCCAGTCTATTTATTTCAGATAAAGCTCTATCAGTGTGTCTGTCTTGTAAAGTATTCCAGTCTATTGTGTGACTGTGCAGCTCAGCTCATATCACCGCCATGGGCTGCTCAAGTGGGCAGTGGTGTCGTACCAATGGAAGTCAGCTCAATACACTGCCTCATCACAGCAAGAAACATTTAGACAGGCACAAAAGCACCCAGGTCGCAGTCAGTCAGAGTTTTCTGTCAGTTTTCTAGTTTGGTGACAAGTTCTGTGGTTTCATCCTGAACCACCTCGAAGGCTTGGGAACTGTAGGGTTTGTCTAGGGTCTAAGTTTGTTTACTCTGATAGCGGAGTAAAGTCATCAGGTCATGTCATTTTATACTGTAATTCATCACACTTGATAACATTTTTCTTATATGGAACTTCCATACAAATAAAAACTATTTCCTCAAATGAGGCAATGTTTGAGTTAAAAACAGAAGACAATATACAGTAGAGAGACTGTCAACTGTACTTCTGAATCCTTGCTAATGGACATACCTATACCACTGCATTGTATAGTTTATTTATTTTTAATTTTTATGTATGTTTTATTTAACCAGAAGGATAATCTTTTCTTCTAGGGAGTCTTAGTAAAAATCACAGAAACAAACAGTTTCAAATAACAAAAGCAACTTTTCATATATAGCATACTAAATACCTCAAAGCCAACATAAGAAAGAGACAGAAAATGGATAGAGCATAGCAATGATGGCCAGAAGTCGTGATCTGGGACATGTTGATATAAACCATAGAGCAAAATATGAAACAACAGACTATGCTGACACTATGTATATCGTCCTACTGCGCAGCCTTAATCTCTAGTGCACATGAAAATAGGTTGAAATGCTCTTACTGATGCTGGATTCTGAAGTATGACCTCTACTGTTAACATATAAATCATATTATTGCTACAGTGCTGTGTCTGCATGTTTGATGTGTTTGTGTAATAAACTGTTTTAGTGTTTTAGAGAAGGGGAGCAGAGCAAAGCACTGCACAAACGAAGGTTCTTGCATTCATATATTAACTGTCTACTGTCATGAGCGATTCTAGGTCTTTGGTTTCACACTGCTCCTGTAATTCTAGAACCGACAGGACTCTGTAAATGTATTCTCAGCCCGTACTCGGCCTTTAATAAGTTATTATTCGCTGCTCGATGATTACAAAGGCAAGCATCTTTCTTGCCTCATGGCAGAGGCTGTTTTTTTTAACCCGAGATTAACAGTGAAGCTGTTATCTTTGGAAGAGCAGGATGGGTAATTAGTGTGGTCCGAGCTCCACTTGCCCCCAGAGCAATCCCTTACTGTCCATGAGCTGTGAAATTTTATGAAGCTAACTGGACTCCAGCCAAACTAACAAAGAAGTTACATGTCTTTCATATTTGGCTCTTTTAGCTTCTACAACTGTACAATAGGCCTAAATAAGTGGCTGATGTAGCTTAATTGTCAGGGAGTGTATTTACAAGAGCCCTTTATTTCAGCTTTTGACTCATCGCAGCAGGCTATGCAAGCAAAACAACAGTTTTCTGCAGCCTTCCACTTTGATGTTTCATTCTTTATCAGCTCCAATTGATGCCGGCTGGACTTTTCCCCCCTCTGTATCTCTCTTTTGACTTTATTTCAGAATACCAGGGAGGCCTTCAGCAAAGTAATCTGCCCAAAATCCCTTTAGGAATCCTATGTGGCTTTGTTTTAACAAGCTCACAGTATGACACACACTTGTGACCTTATCATGGCACTCTTTTAGGAGTTCACTAGAGTAAGTGTAAGTCAGCATTAAAGCCTCTTTGGCTAAGCTACAGACTTGAGAAATAATACCAGCTCCAAAGAAGAACTCACATTGTACTTCTTTCATCTCTTTTTGCTCCTTTGTATTTGTTTTCCCTGTTTTTCCTTTTTTTTGGCTTTATTTATTTCTCATTCTCTGTTGAATCAGTCTTTTATTAAAGAATAGTATGCACTGCTACAGATCAGCTATTTTGGAGACATTCCAGCTGGTGGGTTGTATATCTGTGAACTCAGACTGTGGAAAAACACAGACTCTTTGACGTCACCTATATGTTTAGGAAAGGGCCATTTTTAGTCATAGATGTTTGGGTTATCGCTAGTTGCCATTTTTTTAAGTCAGTGGATTAGAATATCCAATTTTGGGCAAACCCTGTAGTCTGGGTGGCTTTGTTGAAGGTCAAATGAGCAGCAATGTATCAAGCAAACATTTCCCTAAACCAGGGGTCAGCAACCCTAGTTCTCAAGAGCCACTATCCTGTGTGTTTTAGATGTATCACTTTTCCATCACACCAGATTCAAATGATCAGCCTATCATCAAGCTCTGCAGAAGCCTGATAACAACCATCAGGTGTGCTTGAAGAGGGAAACATCTAAAACATGCAGGATAGTGGCTCTCGAGGACCAAAGTTGCTGAGCCCTGCCCTAAACAAACCCTATTTTCAGGTGTGAAGATTTGCAAATTTCATTTTCCAAAGCATTGAAACATTGAATGCATGGCCCCGTTTAGTTTTAACTACTTTAATCTGGTTGATCTGATTGTAAGCGGATGTCTCCACGTGGACCCTTTCACATCTGGTATTAAAATGCATCTCCACATTCGTCTCGTGTTTTATACAAAAATAAACAAATTCCTCTATTAGCCTGAAACAGCACAAGCTTTCCTTTCCTACAGGTATTTAAGGTACCACACAAGCTGTTAACAGTTTTTCTTTTAAAATGTAAGTTCACAAGTAAAATAAATCAGCAAGAGAGTGAGTAATACATTAAATGTTTTTCTGTCTTTGTGTTTTTGATAGTAAATGTTGAGTGTGAGCAAAGAACAGAAAATACACAAATTCACTGTACCACTCATAGGTAGCATTTAAGGTGGTTTTTTTTTCCTGTTAATGAATTCATGAGTCGACATTGTGTATCAACCTGTACTCCTTAACTGTCAATATGACAAGTTGTTAAAATGAGAAAAACTTGCACACATGTTGTACATCTTTTTATTTGTTAAATCTAGCTCTGTATTTGCTGGAATATCTTATTAAGACCAAGGTAGACAAAGTAAAAAAAAAAAAAAAGTTTCCAGTTGTAATAAAAAACAGACTTGATATTTTCAATTTTCTTTATAAAAAAATTAAAAAGGCTACCAGAAACTACTCTAGTTTGCTTTTCTGTCATTTTAACAGCACAGCACCATTAGTAAATTTAAAAACTGCTGATAATTTAATGTCTTGGTATGGAAACAGTTATTTCCTTGGATGTTTCTCCCAGTTACTTTAATTAATTTTGAGCATTCTAGTAAATGACTTACAGGTGTTTCATTAAAACCATGCTGTTCTCATGATGTGGTAAAGCAGAGTCAAGCTGTATTAATAAAACTATTCAGCAAATGACACTTTAAATTTTAGATCTCGCTAATCAAGTGTTTGTCTTCTTCTTTCACAAATGTGTCCACTGAAAATGTAAACCGAATCACCCACTCCCACGAGCTTTATTGGTATATTTAGACGCTTGTGCTTATTGTTCAGCACAATAGGTTCCAAATATTTGAACTTCGTTTACAGAAAATGGTGCATGTCATCGTAGCAGGATAGGAGGAGGAGGAGATATAGATGTGGAGTTATAGAAAGAATAACAGTCAAGAAAAATGTGAGATTGAGTGGTATGAGAGAGACAGATAAAGAGTCACCATCAAACCTGTCGGGAGGCAACGTCAGTAGGTTTTACACACAAATGTACACACAGTCACATACAGAGGAAATGCTGACAGAAAGACAATGCATTCTAACACAAATCGCATATGAATAACATGAATGTTCACACACTGCGACAGCATGGGCGCACAGTAACATATGTGCACATACATAAGCAATTTCACACACACACAGATTTGTATTATGCAAACCAAATCCAACCCATACACATATTGCCAGCGGGGAAAGAAGCAAACAGAATTATGTACAGCATATAGTAGCAGTAATAATGGGACAAAACAAGGAGTCAGACATGCTTAAGATGATTCATATTCACACATTCATATTCAACCACCCATACATCCACACTGGCACTCAGTGGTGTTTTTACACTCTGTCCACAATAAACCAAAGTAAACCAAGGATTCCACCCATTTCTGCTGTACAGCTACTAGAGGCAAATATCCAAGGGACAGAACACTGAAGCACATTATTCACTGTACACCCTGCAGGAAACAAGACTACACACACATACATATACACGCAAAGAGCAGGGTGATGGCTGCCTTGACAACCATACAGCCATCCAGTCTGCAGGCATCACTGTGCTCATTTCCATTCTTGCCTCGGTTGTCAATATTTGCCATGCCGTCTTACCGGAAAGTCTAGACGCTCATTAGGAGGCAAGGTGGAAGATGACTTCGATATTCAGTGGCACTATCCAGATGCCAACCAGGTGTTTGACCTTTTTCTGCTAAATTATTTAGGTTAGAAAAATGCATTTTTAAAGTCAAAATAACATTAAGTGGAATATACCGCAACAGTTACATATGGTTTGGTTCAGTGGTATTTTAATGTTTTTAGAGGTTAGTAAAAAGGTCCCCATACACTTTAAACGGTAATTGTTTGAAGTAGCAGTAATGGGTACTAGTGGTGTTGGTGGGTAGTTTACACACTTCGATGGTGATCAGAAAACGTAGTGTTAGCTATCACAGTTTCTGAAAAATCTCAGAAGAACTTTTATTGTTGTGACACATTTTATTGTTGCCACACCATCTGGAAACTGGAATGTATCCATGCTTTTAGGTTTGACGTGTAACATTTATGCTTGTTCATGCCTGTGTTAACATTAGTTATTTTAGACAGAGTTCACTGTCTTTTTTTTCCTGCATCTATTACAGTCTGTACATTGATTTTTATGCAGAGGACTCTGGTGAAATTTCCTGTGAAAATATAGAGCACACTAGCAGCACCTTGATGCATCTCTGCCTAAAAATGACTTGTGCACCTTGCTTTTAATTTTATTATGTCCTATATTATCTATATATATATATATATCCATTATTATGTACATTTTTCTTGCATCTGTACTAGTATAGAGTTGGCTTTTTGTATATTTTAGTATTTTTTTTTGTAGTTTTGTGTATTGTCAATATTTTTCAGTATAATTTTGAGTGATTATTTTTATACAGTTTTTGTACAGTGATATTTTTATGGCAATGGCTACCGTCACAGTACTGTGGCTCAAAATATCAGTTTGTCTATTGCCACAGAGCCTGTTAGCATTTGTACTAAAGCCAATCATGGATATTGTTACATGAACTCAGTATCCTCTTGTTGCCACAGTGGTGGTATATGGCATATACTTCAATGCATTTTTTTTGTGCATTTTGCTACCACAGTACTGTAGCAATTTATGGAAGAAACAACACATTAGTGATGGTATAGAATAGGAATTATTGTTCTAAATGTTCTATAATAGCTACTCCAACCGGGAATTGAACCCGAGTCTTCCGTGGTGCAGTCCGATACATACCCAAGTGAGCTAAATGTCCACTGTATCTTTGTCTGACCTATTCGCCATCTGATTGCCTTGGTACTTTTCGGGACATAAAGTTACCAGTCTAGACATGATATAACGAGGGCGCTGATTGGCTCTGTGGTAATAGACAAACCAATATTTTGTGCCACAGTACTGTGTCAATAGCCACTTCGTATTTTTATACAGTCTTTTTGCACTTCAGGTGTTTGCTGCTAAAAAGAAACAGAGCTGCTAAACTGATTTTCATTATCCCTGTAACAGTGACAATAAAGTCTAAATAAAATTCTAAATAAAGAACATTTTGTGGAAATGGCAATTTGTTTCGAGCCTTTTCCACTCCTCCCTCATTTGCACAACAAGCACTGTGAATCAAGGCCAAGAAAACATAAAGATGTCATAAAATCCAAAGTGTCTTGGTATGGCATTCCTTCTAGCTGTATCAAGGCTTCTATCAATGACAGCTTTAATTACAAAGAACTGTAATGTGGAAGTCATAAGTCTCTGGTAACACTGAGTCCCAAAAGACTGCAAGCTAATCTGTTAACCAGCAACTTGATGTCACACTAAATTAGACACAGCGATATCAAGCAGACGCGGGCAACGTAACCTCACAACCTGCTACTTCATAGAATAAAGCCAGAAAAGGACTTTAGCTATCCACTGCTACTAATACCCAATCAGCCTATGTGAATGGCCACAAAATAGATGCTAATAACTGGCTATCAGCAAACCCAGGAGGCTGATGGCAAAGCTCGACACACTGCAGCGCACTAACAATACAGTCATTTAAACTCTGGTCAGAGAGGTCGCTGCTTATCAGAGAATGCAGAGAGGCAGCACTGCCACATACACGCAGTAATACAAAGACTGTCTCACTTTGCCCCTCCTCACATACACGTACAGTCCAATTATAGTGAGGGGATGAGGCCTGGGCCTGGCGCTCCCTGTGACCTTGTTCCAGGACAGATTGATGAGGCGCTGTATCGCCCCAGCAGATCAAATAACTCTTTCTGGCCCTCATTACCAGGACTAGTGGAGATCTGCAAATACTCAGCTTAGCTACTGTAACATACTAAAACACTGTACTGGTACCAAAGCAGCTGCTGCTTTTTTTTTTTTTTAACCATTCTTAACATGAGAAAGTGCAGAGGCTGTTGAACTATTTGATCAGATATTTCAAATGTCACCATCTGCTGAAAAGGTTTCAGAAAATAATTGGATAAGTAGTTATCAGATGACACTGTTTGTTGGTGTGCCCTTCCTCCTTTAACTGGAAATGTGACAGCTGAAATGGAGGCATGATATCGATTGTTCATTTCCTGCCAGAAACCATAGAATTGGAGTTTGATGTGCCCAGTTAACCTGGCAAATTGGTTTGTGAGTTTTCTCAAAGGGAAGAGTTGTTCATCTCTTATCTCTTCTTTTACTTGGAACTTTTAAAGCATAACCCCACACCATAACATGACATGTCATAGTGTTTGTCTTTTTTCATCTGGTTCCACAGTTCCTCCTCAGTTTGTGAAGCGTCCAGCCAACATTTACGCCCATGAGTCCATGGACATCGTCTTCGAGTGTGAAGTCACCGGGATACCAGCGCCCACTGTGAAATGGGTCAAGAACGGAGATGCTGTCATCCCAAGTGACTACTTTAAAATAATTGTAAGTTATTTTTCCTTTTGAATCATTGCTCTACATAAGTAGGTATTAGAGTAGCTATGAATACAAAACTCATTGTTTTTTTGTCTTTTCCTTGCTGTTTTTTAGAAGGAGCACAACCTGCAGGTCCTGGGTCTGGTCAAGTCAGATGAGGGTTTCTACCAGTGTTTGGCTGAAAACGATGCAGGAAACATCCAGTCTAGTGCTCAGCTCATCATTTTGGATCACGGTATGCCACTCACTAGCATCTCCCACTAGTGTGAAAATCTGAGAGCGAATCAATTCCTATTTAACAAGATGGCATAAACTCCAAATTGATGAGTTGTATGAGTGATGAAAAAAATCAGTTAAAAAAAAAATTAACCATGTCTGATCATTTTGGTTCAGAGAAACAATCTGCATAGTTTCCTTGTATTCATGATGAAAGGATTACGTCATAGCAGGTATTAACATTATGAACATGCTCTTCCTCCAGATTGTTTCTTTGTGTTCAGCAGTTCCATCTTCTGTGAATCAGAGTTATGTGAGGTGGAGTCCTTGACAACAAACCAAACAATCCTTGATTTGTCTTGATTTGATCCTTGATTCAATAACAGGGTTTCTGCACTTCTTAATGGTCTACGGGTCTGTTACAGTTTGACCCATTTACAGAATGACTGTACTGTAAGACCAATTTAAGAACTTTAACAACATCAATGAAAGATCTGAGAGAGAAATCAATTCAAGTGGAGTATTCTGTACAGAATAATTCATTACATTTGAAGTGCTGATTTTCAAGGGAGAGCAAATGAATCTCTTGACATGTATCTGTAAATGTATTAAGCTAATTAAAATGAATGAAAGTAGTTAGTTTTAGATGTGTGCATTCAAAATGTCACAGCAAGATTTAATAATAATAATAATAATAATAATAATAATACATTTTATTTGGTGGTGCCTTTCAAGTCACCCAAGGTCACCTTACAGAGAATAAAAGCATAAAATAACATCATCAAACATTATTAAAACAAAACTTCAACCTAAAAACAAATGTAGAGCACAGTGACCAGAGTGATTATGCCAGTTTGAACAGATGGGTTTTGAGTGTGGATTTGAATGTTTTGATGGAGGCTGACTGTCTTATGTGTGTTAAGCTATGTATCTAACCATAAGCAAAAGTTTTAAAGAGTCTACAATACAATCATCGTCTTTTTAGGCTTTAAATAGTCTGAAATAGGCTTTTCTTAAAAATTGACTGGAGTCAACATTCAACTTACTTTGAAGTGTGTTCTCAGATAAGGCTTGTCTTGATCACAATGTATGAAAACACAAAATGAGATCAACATGGAACCAGTAAACACCACATCACAGTCAGGATTTAGCAGAATGTACCATGATGTGATGTGTGAGTTAATGGGTGTCTTATTTATGTTTAAATGTTCATTTCATCCAGCAAGTGTAAGTTGGAGATCTGGCTCAAGAACAGAGTGTTTAGTGCTTGGTTGAAACACATTGAGATTAGAAAATGTGAAGCCTGCTGTGGCTTTTCCAAGATGACACTCAAGTTAGGAACTTTGGATGTAAAAACACTAAACATCAAAAAACCTAAATCAGCTATGGAAAAAAATACTGGTAAACTTTTGCCAACACCTAATGTTATTCTTAGTTCACATCAGGAGCAGAACGAGAGTCAGACAGTTTCAAATTAAACTCATTAAAACATGCAGAAACCCTGAAGATGGAATTAGATGCTCACTTTGTATCTTTAAAAAATGACAGAAATATGAGGATTGAAAGTATCTCTAATGCTCTTGGAGGAGGAGCAGGGTGGGTCTCCTCCTGTCTATACAGATCACCTTATATCTTATTTATTTGTACACACCCTGATGGACTCCAGAGGCGATGCTCATCTGTGAAGGTGTGAGCAGTGAGTGGAGATGTGTAGTGAACAGTGAAATGAAACCACTGGGATCTTGTTAAACCAGAGGTGACTTATAGGGAACACAAGTGTATCTGGGGCAAACAGTGTTTGGTTTGCACACAGTCCATTCCACAGCTGCCGTCACAAAAATGTTCCAGAACCCTTAAGAAAAGCAGCTTGACACAGTGTTGTCTTTGATGCTGTAACCTTAGATATGTAAAGCTTGTATTCTATTGAGTAGTTTTTGGGATATTGTAATTGTTTTGTCGTCTGTCTGTCTGTCCGTCCGTCCATCTGTCTGTTTATTCAAAAACATAATCGCGTTATCTGAAGAATGTATTCCGATATCTGCACCAAATTTATACTGTGGATGCATCTTGGCATGGAGCAGGAGACTATTCACAATAGGTCACCTTGACCTACTTTTTCAAGGTCCTTGTGCAGTTATATCTGAGTACTTTCACATAAAAATATGTATAAAATAAGTTTTACACAAAGACAATCTAATCTAAATTATAGGGCAGTTACTTTCAGCAGAATTTTACTCTATATTTGGCCGAGGGGTATTAAAAGTGTTACCCAAACATGAACCTACATGATGGTAAACGAAGGGCACCCATATAGCTGTGACACATTCTTTCTTGGTATACCCTAATTCCCAGGATGAAACTTCAGAATGCAGAGTACAACAAAGACAGACCGACCTTTAAAGTACCACAAACTAAGTGCCTGAGAATAGAGGCAAGTGTGAAAAATAATAACACGAGTTTGTTTTCTTTCATTACCTCACATCTTTGCAGAAATGGTACTGCAACATTTGGAATAATTTTCTCAGCCGTAATCGTAGTCAAACCAACAGGGTTAGTAAAAACACTGTTTGCAAAAACAAGAAAACATGCCCTTCAGTGAGATAAAAAGGACCCAATTTCACAGAAAAGCAATATTAATCCAACAAAACAATGCGCAGCAGCAATGGAAGTGAAGGGAAAACGATGCAATATGAAAGAAATCGAAAGTGTGTGTTGTTACAATAATACCCACTACATTATGGTTGCACTAGGGTTATTATATGATTGAAAGTTTCATTAGTTTTCCAGTCATATTTTTTGTTATATTTAGAGTTTGGTTTTACTTTAAGTTCCACATAATGCATAGGTTTATTTTGAAGAACTGACTCATTCTAGTTGCTTTTATTCATTTATTTTTAAAACTTTGTTATAGTGCAGCTTTTGAGGAACTACATAACTGTGGAAGCTGAAAATGTCAACTAACATCAAATATGATTTATGATAATGATAATCCTAGACATTATTTCAAACATAAGTAGGAATAAAAGATGAAAGTGAACAAAAGGCAGAAAGAAATGACCAATTTAAGCAGAACATTCCTATATGTTGAAGGATGTAAATCAACCGAAAAAACAAAACAAAAAAACAAAACACAACCACTGGTGTTGTACATCATTCCTCTGAGAGCTTATTTAACAAAATCAAAGTGGCCGAGAGCTGCTAGTGTTTTGTACTGTTAGCATGTATTCATCAATGCTTCTTTTGTGTTGTGATTTACAAAATGTTTCTATCCAAGAATCGCTATTGAATTCAACTCATCACACTGGATTGAAAACCATTTGCTCCTCTTGATGCTCCTCCATGTCTGCAAACCATGCACACACTGTCCTTTCCACAGTATTAGAATCACAGCAGCAACAGCAGACACAATATCTGTCTTATGTTTATCATCACTGAATAATAAGGGCCACTGCAGTCATCACCTCCTCTACAATCCTGCCATTAGTGAAAGGCTTTTTGGACTTGATTATGATGTAAACAAAGCTTCTGTTGCTGCTTTGGTTGTTCTTGTCTATTCAGTAAATAGCGACTGCTTCATCGACTGCTGTCAGCTGGAAAGTCCCAAGAACAGTTGCTATGGACTTCATTGCTCAACGTGACATCTTTTACTGACATGCTCACACTGTAAATTAAGCCCATGAGAGCAGCACATTTTTTGCCTTTTATTGGCCCGGCTATTTTCTGTGGTCATTACTAAATCTGGTGTCGGGTCTTTCACCTGGCTAATGCCACTGGTAGCAGTGATTTTACTATTGGGCTTAAAATACCAATTTTAGCTGAATCAGGTATTTTTGATTCCATCCAATGATTTAAGGCCATTAGCAGCATTTCACACCAGCATTTTAGTTCTGTAACTTCTAAAAGATCAAAATTCAGATCTGCTTAACCGGAAAGACCTGAAACCTGAAAGAATAATTTTGTACAATCCAAAGTGAAGTGAAGCTGGGATCTTCACTGAAGCCCAGAAATTCATTGGTGATTCCATGTTTCTGTCAAAGCGCAGGGTAACCATAGAACACCTTATGTTGATCAACAAGTGCTGCACCTCCTGCAGTTCCTTCTCCCATTGTATTTTTTTATCTGTTGTTTTATTGACTGGTGTACAGCATCTTTGAGTTTCTTGACAGATATTTACAAATAAAATGTATTATTATTATTATTATTATTATTATTATTATACTCCTCTCAAACCTTGATTTTTTTTTTTCACCACCCCAGTTTGGCTGATGTAAATGATGAACATGGTGAACCATTTCATCCAGATATTTCTGAAATGGAAACCAAGGGACTTCAACCCAAACATGGTAGTTATTAGTGTTGTTTCCTACAGGGAGAAATTGTCAGAACCACAAGAGCAAGAAATAAAATCTGAAACATGTATCAACAGTTCTCATCCAAGCTGATGGAGCTAAGGTTTATTCGTTGGATTTGGCGTTCTTATCTAGAAGTAAATTTGACATGTGCATCACAATAAGCCTCTGTGTGAAACACAACAGTGGAACCATTGTTTAGCTGCAATGAAATTAAGGAAATGAAGCTTTGATTCTGGAAAATTGTAATAAAATATTTTTTAAATCAATTAAAGTCATTTAATTGATTAATAATTTCAGCTCTAATTGACAATTTGCAGGAAAATGAGGATGATTTGGCCTTATTCTGTTTTATTTTAGTTTGTGTTGGATTTATTAATTCATTGTAGTTTTGATTTATTTGTCATGTTTTTCTTGCTCTGTTTAACAAAATAATTTTTCACAGCTACTTTCAGTGTTAGTGTAACGTTAACTGTGATAATCCTGGTTTGCAATGAATCGATTTGTTAAAAATATTGGCCAGTTTTAATCAAGTGTGAACTCCTTGTACGCAGAAGCAGGTGGCTAATGACCAAGACCCCCCCCCAGCAGTGTCGGCCCCTCAGATTGAAAGACATTAAGTTCGAAATAATGATGACCTGCAGCTCATTGTGTGTTTCTGTTTGACACCATTGATGAGGCTTTTGCCACTTTACATGGCCCCAAGTAGTCTCCTTTTTTTGTTTTGAGTTGAAGATAAATGTGGTGAATTACTAAAACAGCTGGCCTCGTACATGCGGGACTGCCCTGAGCGGGGCTTTGAAGAAATTAATCTCTGTTTAATCCAGAAATATCACAGACAATCTTTTTTCTTTCTTACTTTTTTTGAGTGTGTACATCTGCTTAGGTGCAGTAATCCAAACAAACTCACCAGAAAAGAGCTTCCCCATGTATGTATCAATTTATTATCCAGTCATCATCCATCTAAGTCTCAGATGATTGATCTAGAAAATAACCGAAGTCACACTGATTTTTTTTTCTACCTCTACAGTATTGAGGAAGAAAAACGCTTGTGTAGACACTTACACAGCTACGCTCTCTGCGAATGCCTGGCCCACTGTATCAAAGTAATTTCCACTCTCAAAAGTGTAATTCATGGCTGTAAATGGTGAATCAATAAGAACATGTTTGAAATCAGCTCATTTTCTTTGGCTATTAGAGCTTTGTACGTATGGCTCTGTGATGAGACATAAATGAATCTCTTTAAATTCTTGTTGAGTATTATCTCTCTTTAAAGTACCTTCTCTGGTGTATTCTTCTCTCATTCCTCCTGTGTTTCCGGGTGTGGACACAAACAGTCCTACCACCACGACAGCCATCTGCTGCCTTTCTCCACATTTCTTCTTTTTTCTTTCTCTTTGCCACCACCTGCTCACTGTGATAATCCGGCGAACTGAGCCTTGTATTAATTGTACAGCTCTGAATCTTCCCCCATTTATGGCTTCCCTCGTCACAGCAGGTCCTCTTTGTCTGCTTCCTGACCTTCCATAGAACCCTCCTCCTGCTCTTTGCTGCCCCTCTGCGTTCCCCTGTGGTCAGTCAGGTATTGCACTCACACCTGCCAGCCTTGAATCACACTGAAAGCAGGCCAGGAACACCCCCAACCCCAGCCCCTACCACCACTCTGTCGGCTGCCTTGCAGTCAGGGGAGATAAGCCGGGGACTTGCCACGGGGATAAAGTTGTCTTCACCCAGCAGGGAAATCAATGGGGGTGAACTGCATCTAAACACCCAGCGGCTGCGAGTTGGCTAATATTCATTAGTGACCATAATCTTTGCATCTTGACGCTGCCAGCTGCAGTTAAATGTAGCTCAGCTGATGATTCCTGCTAGTGGGTGTTTGGAATGGAAAAAGGTCAGCTGTCAGGGACCAGCATATGTACAGTATCATGGCAGTTATTTATAGTGATCTGTGCTTTCTATCTATTCTCATGACTTTGAACTCTACGAAATGACAATGTGTTTTCAGGGTGGGCCTAAGAAAATATTGTTACACTCCAGTATTAATCCATAAAGACCCAAACATTCACCACAGACCAAAAGCATCTACTGATCTGAAATGTTTAATACCTGTAGTGAAATGTTTAATACCTGTAGATCCACTCATCCTGTCAGTCCATGTAAATAATTGGTGTAAAATGCAGTTTGTCATCTTTTCATGGTCATCAGATATGAACCATTTGGACGTTCAGAGGCTCCGTAGTTACAGTGGAAACACCGTCATCTTCTACAACATTGAGTTACCAGTAAAACCCATGGACTTTGACTAATGACGGGATGGAGAAACTTGTTATAATGTTCAGTTAATGATTTATTTTGCTGAAAAAGTCCCTTTTTTTCTCAGATTTCTTTAATTTGATATAACAACCTTTGAATTTACTCTGAGCTTTTGTGAACATCTTTATGATCAGTGAGTTAAATATAGGAAAATACATGATTTTCACTGAAAATTTTATAAAACAGTGAATAATATTATACTAAATCATGATAAATCACTTGGGAAAAACAAAAAAAAAAAAAGCATGACAAAACCAGTTGTGGGTCTTAAAGGGTTAAGACATTATGTTTTGTAAAGGTGTAATATAATATATAATAACATATAAGATTCACTACAGATAGTTTGTGTTTTGTTAAACCTCTGACAGAGCATTAAGAGACATTACTGTATGTACATCGTCCACAGACCCAGCAATGCAATTTTGTCCTCTGTAGTGCACAAGAGTTTCAAAGCTTTACTTAAAAAGAAAAAAAAAAAGTTGTCCACTGCAAAGGAAAAAAATGTAACTGAAAAAAAAAAACAAAACAAAACCTGCATTATGCCATTTCCAATTAAGGCAATTATTTAATGTAAAAAGCCAAAACTTATACTTACTGGGTCACAGAAGGATATGCTGCCACATCACCAATATATCAGAATGTTTATTATATTGCAGTATATTGGTCATACCTATAACAATATTGTATTGTATGATTCATAGTACTAACAGTAAGCCAACTAATTGGTGCGAACTGTTCATGATTTTACCAATATTAAATTTACTGTGATCACATATATTACTTAGGAATCTTTCTAAACATCACATACCTGCATAAATAGGGATTTTTTTGGTTTGTTATATAGGAGTATGTACCAGTTCTGTAAACAGTGTACTCTGCAGAAATAAAATAAATATTATCCTCAGTCCTTATCTGGCTTTATTATGCTTTAGTAACCTTATAGCCTTGGGACCCTCAGATTTTTTTGGATTGTGAAGTCAAAAATAGGAGCTCTGATTGCAGTCTTGAACAATTTTGCTTGACATTCCACAGACATGTGTAATATGGGTCAACTAGTTGCAAACAGATGTGGGTAAACAGGGGCACAAATGCCAAAAATGGACCTCAAGGGGACCTAATTATGTGTTGTAACGCTGGCCAAGTAAGTTTCTCCTAATGTTGCCTGTAAAGCTGCCACATCCAGACTTGTTCATTTCTGAAAGTGTAGGAAACGATTTTGGTTGTGGTAGTTGTAATTATTAGGAAACGGGGAGTTTAGTTCTGTTTTTCTGAAATGCTAGAAATTATAAATTTAAGATTATACCATCTAATGCAGCAGTTTTTAATAACAACAATAAACATGCGTTTTAGTAGATAATATAACCACTAACAAGATCTATTCTCAACATTTGCTTGGGCCAGCCTTTTCCAACAGCTCACTGATGTCACAGCAAATCCATAAACTGCAGACCTGGGTTGTTATTTTCAGAATGATTGTGTGCGAGATTATTAGGGAATATGCTATTTAAGACTTTATCGTCACATGTCATCTGTTGACACTGTGCAGCAGCAATTTACAACCCTTTTCCAGGCACATGATTATATGAAGTGTTTATGCATGATACTAAGCGACAATTACAGAGTGGGAAGGAAATGGGTCATGTTTTTCTAACTTTGAAGTCGTACACGCCTAGACAAAGCAACCGTTTATATGATTGTCATCTTTCCATGTACAGTACAAAGACTGGGGCTGTGTTTGAAGTTTGATAAGGTGATACTCTGTGGTTGCTTTTTGTTTAGCTTTTCAAGGTCCGGGGTTGAACATAAAACAAATATTTTTTCTTTTAAAAGTGGACAGCTGTGTATGGCTTTCACACACTGGATGAAAATAAAAAAGAGTTTTTTTTGTGTGTGTATAATCAAATCCATGGCCACTGACTAGATGAACAATCATAAAAAATGGGATGTTTAAGATTCACGCACCTAAAAAGCCTAATATGAATAAAACAGGCTGGGCTGCATTTACGCCATCAAAGTGGAGGCACTTACTCTGCAGTTTGCCTTTAACTGAGTGTTTTTAGCTTTTTTTTTTTGTTTGCATAAATTCAGTAGATGTACTTAAATTTGCATCTCAATACATAGTTCCATATGTTGTGGAGGCTTGTGGAGTGGAGTGTGTCTGTATCTTGTTTAATGTCTACTCCAGTCCCACAGCTCACATGAATAATGTTGCAATGTTTTTGCCTCCTAGTGCCCAGCCCTAGTACTTCAGTGAAAAGCCTGAAGGCGTGTTTGGCTGTAAAACCTCAGAGGTTTCCAGCTATTTCAGAGACAACACTTGTAGGTGAATGATATTATAGTGTTGTTCAAATGTCTTAGGCCACCTTTAGCTGTGGGTTGTAATGAGCAAATAGTCCTTTTAATACAGGAAACATGCATTTTATAAGGAAAAAAAAAAAACTCACCAAAAATCAACTCCCATAAAAGTGTTAGGCATGTGTTTAACAAAAATTGGTATAAAACAGTAGAATATTTCTGCATTGAATCCTATGGTCTGCACAGAAAGGTTAAAGGCACTGTCAGTGCAAAGGGAGGTCAAACTAAACCCTGGATGCAAATGACTAGGTCACTTAAAGGGGTCATATTCTGCTAAACCCACTTTTATTAGTCTTTGGTTCATTTATTTGTGTATTTGGACCCTAACAGTTCATACAGTTTGAATTTGAACCCTCCAGGTGCTGCCAAGCTATCTTTATATTAATTTCAGCAAAAATAGAGTGGATTTCTACAACCTGTTTTAATTCCTGCTTAATTTGTTCCATTTTATAACTAGTCATGAGGGGGGGGCATGAAGTGGCTCATGTGCATTTAAAGGGCCAATGCTCAAAATGACCTTTCTGGTGTCATTACTCAGAAATACGGTTGAAGATGGACCTGTGTAGTTTAATGAATTCAGACCCAAGCATAGCATTTACAGTTTATGTAGACCACAGGGAA
>JAPQRP010000019.1:22327437-22356637 GCA_037367295.1 Apogon hyalosoma | reverse complement strand
ACTGGCTCTATATGTAAAGTGTCATGAGATAACTTCTGTTATGATTTGGCGCTATATAAATAAAATTTGATTTGATTAAATTCAAAGCTAATTTTAACCGTTTATCAAAGTGAACTACCACCATTAGCAAGCTGGTATCATGCAGTTTCACATGATGTGTGTGTGGTCACAGTGAAATGACGTGTGTAATGTAGGTAAATGAAGAACAATGTGTAGATTCGGGTTCAACAGTTTAACAACTATGCAGGTTATCAGCTTATGACGATTTAGAAAAGGTTTGCCTACTCTGTTTTAGGAACTAGGACTACTAACCTAAGCTACTATAACATAGTATAGCCTAAACAGAATATGTTATGAACATTCATCCTGAGATTTTCGAAGCTGCCACGTAATTGAAATGGATGAAGCATAACATGGTTAAAAGGGGTTTAAATGATAGGCTACTTCATTAAACAACCTTAAACATTGTGTTCTCTAGCTTTAAGCTGAATATTATTGCATGTTCAGATAGGCTAACTCCCAAGTGACCTTACCATGCTCCTAACCGTCTCCTGCAGCACTGTCGCCTGCGTATACTTTCTGAATATTCACTGAATATGTGACGTCACGGATTGGTGGCCACAAGGTATTTCAGTTTACACAGAAAATTGTTATTTTGTAAATTTGTATTTTCACAAATTATTAATGAGACATTTTAGTGAATATTCATGTTGGAACTAGCCTAATTGTTAAAAATTTGAAAAAGTCAAAAACAGGCCCTGTCCAAAGGGCACTTTGGACATCAAAGCAAAAGGGCAGGGGCTAGAGCCCCTGTAGCACCCCTTCTCTACACGTGCCTGAGCTTCAAGATATTTTAGTGTAACCATATCACATTTACCTGAAAAATGAAAAAGACGTTTTTAACTGACAGATTCCTTTGTACTAGTTTTTGGGGTATATTCTTCATGTATTTCTTTGCTTACTCCTCTTTTCTATGACAGGAACAAAGTAGAGACTTGTAATGGACCATTAGCGTTGTACAGAATCGGACTCTTATGCAGTCATCATTACACATTAGATTTAGAAACTAGACCTCAGAAAATCCATTTTCCAAGAACCTGGCATAGCCAGCCAAACTCCTCCCGCCTTAAAAAGCTCTCAGTGGTTCCAGTGTTACGGGTGCTTCTGTCAGATATCTGCATTCAGTAGATTTATGTTCTCATGGTGGAAGAGCATAGTCTGAGCCAGTGAGGAGGGCTTTCTTATCTGTGCATTTAGACTAGATGATGAAAAACTGCTACCGTTACTTTACAGCTACACTCACAGGGGAAAAGAGCAAAGGATTATGAAGTTAGCAGCACAAGATAAAAGTTGGTCATTTTTGATACTTTAATCAGAACTTCCCCAGTTCTCCACCTATTTAAATCTCATAAACAACATCCACTCGTCTTGCATATTAAGATAAATGTTTTGTAAGGCATGTCTTTGTCTTGACTATTTTGCGTTTTGGTTACACAGATTCATTATGCAGATCTAGAGTAACCTTCCTCGTTAAGCCTTAATGCCAGCCATTCATTACCTCTGGCACAGAGACTAATGACACAATTAATCAGCTATGAATAGAGCTTGGCAGCAGCAGTAGGGGGCTGACACCTCCTTACTGTAACAATCCAAGGCCTGCATGTACAAGACAGATTGTCAGAAGGACACTGAAAACTGCCCAGCATGACAATTACCTACAGGTGACAAGGTGTGTGACAATGTGAAACTACAGCATCACCAGGGAGGAAGAAAAAATATTAGCCCAGTATGTTGTTTTAGTGTTAATGTTTACTTCTGCAAACAAACAGTAATGTACTGTAAGGCTTGGAAATAAGGACAGAAATGTTAACATGATTAAAATCTGCATATCAGTCTATCAAAAGTCACAATAAATGGAAAAAAAAAAAAAAAAGAAGGTTTCTGGGTGAAAGCTGAAAGCAACAGATTCTTATTTGTGGTTTTAAACATCTGTATGGTGAGTACATTTCCGAAATCTAGAGCTGGAATATTAAAAAAGTTATAGTGTAAACAAGATAAATCATAAACACAAAGTAAATGATGATTGAATTAATTGTTTTGTGAAAATCATAGTTGTTGATCTCCATGGGAAGTTGCAGTGTAAGAAGATATCAAATAATTTCTCAATAATTATCACAATGGCTGTATCACCAGGCCCTAATTTCAAGTTCAATTCTATTCAAGCAGCACCTTTTGAAGCGTAGGTTACAAAGAGCTTTACAATAGAATAAAAGAACATGGAGAACATTAAAGCCTGAGACATAGAACAATAGAAGCAAAAGCACAAAAGCTCTTTGAAAGTAGATACATCTTTAGGTGTGACTTAAAGCACCCAAGCCAGTTAGCTGACCCAACTCTCTGGAAACTGTTCCATTGCCTGAGACCAAGAACGGCAAACTGGTCTGGGCTCTCTGGGATAGAAAAAGGTATTAACAGTTCACCAGGATCATCTAAATAGATGTTCAGATGAGGAAAAGGCTCTTGAATTGAATCCTGCTTTTAAATGGAAGTCAGTGTAGTAATAGGACAGATATGAGGTCTTAATGAGTAATATCCAATTCTAACCAAGTGATAGTGTGTTGGCAGGATGACACTGCAGTAGTCACAGAGGGTGTAGTTTAGAGCTGAAACTCTTAATCAATTAGTCAAATCAAATCAATTACAATTTTCCTGAATTGAAGCTCTGTTTCCTTAATTTCACTGCCACTAAACATTGGTTCCACTGTTGTGTTTCACACGGATGCATATTGTGACGTATTTGATGCCAGGATCAACACAAAGTTGGGTGTTAGTTCCATCTTAAGTTGTTAGTAAGTTGGATACAAATGTGTTGAAGACTGCAGTGCACATATTGTTTGTAGATGTCATTTGACTTGTTTGCTGTTTATAGCTATAGATTTTTTTTTAATTTTTTTATCATTTTACTTTTGTGCCTTTTGTGGTTATTGTTTCAGCTGGTTCTGGAATAAAGGACAAGTCATTTGTCATTTTCAGACATGTCTTTTATCACATTTTTACTATTTTATCACCTATTCAAATAATTGTTTAATTGAATGAAATGATAGATTAATCAATTACAAAAATAATTGATAGCAGCAGCTCTAGTGTAGTTTTGCAATAGTTTTAGGTCAAAGTTTACAGGAAGAAGATTCCATGTATTTAAAGATATTTCTAGAGATAACATGTGGTGCCAGGCACAACAAACCCCACCCTTTGCAAACGTTTTACCTGATGTGCCCTATCTCTTATCATTGCGAAAACACATTTTTGGTGACCGTGACCTCGACCTTTGACCTACATTCACCAAAATTTAATGGGATCTATTCTGAACCACCTTGCACTTTTCCTGAAAATTTCATGGAAATTGGTCCAGTAGTTTTTTGTGTAAAGTTGCCAATAGCCAATCATGTAGAGTAGTCTGGTTAATTGTGTCAAAGACAGACGTATCTAGAAGAACTAAAATGACAATTTCCTTATATGGTAATGTCATTTATAGCCTTCAGGAGTGCTGTCTCAGTGCTGTGTTACATACAAAAGCCTGAAAGCCTGGTATTTATCAAATAACAGTTCTAAAAGCTGCTCACATTTATTTTTGTAAAATCTTAGATGTTAGATGTTAATGGGTTTTATAAGCTCTGATCAGTTAAGGAGCTACATTTTCTGCATCAAAAATGCCTTAAATTACACCTCACAGTCAGCACATTCTCCATCTGACTCCATACTCCCTCTCTTTCACGTGTTGAGCCAACATAGGAAAATGTGTCATGGAATAATATGTGTATGTACATTCAGTCAGTATGTGAAGCTGGTGCAAAAGCTTTGTTTCATAAAGCACAGATCTTAAAGGTCACATCTTGATAAACAGGATTATTCTGTGTATATAAGAGTGAATTGACTGTTTTGTGCAGAGAAGTGTCTGTAGACCATGTAATTCTCAAGAAGAAAATACCAGCAAATCCCTCATATATCGCTCAAATCACAGGAGTCACTGAACTCTGGGAATTTGAAATGTAAACAAACATTGAAAGCCAAATTAGCAGTTTCTCCACATGCAATGACAAAGAAATATGACAGCACCAGCTTTACATTTCAGCAGAGCTTCTGCAGTAATAATACACTCTGAACACAGCACTTGCCCTGCCTTTTTTTTTTTTGTATATTTCAGCTTTGCCCTCCAGTCTGTTTTCCTGACCTGCAAACAAATGGAAATGTCATACAGACTGACGTTCTTTCCGTATGGTTTCGTTTCACCCACTTGCCAGGCAAATGGAAAGCAGATCTCACTGAGTCTGACCACAGATTGTTCCTCCAAAAGAGAAAAAAGAAACACCAAATGAAATCACAAACATTTCTGTGGCTAGGCTGTGGAATGTGATGGCAAAAGTGTTTTAAAAACATCATCTGGTTTGTTAGTGGAGAGAAACTTCAGAATCTGCACTTTGGGGGTTGGCTTAGTCTTCAGTCATTAGTGTTTCTGGAATAAGAGTGTTGAAAACATAGACGCTTTCTTGTGTGCATTCAAGAGGCTCACAAAACCTTTTTCATCTGCCATTGAATGCTGTCCAGTAGTTTTATATAAATGTCACCAGAAAATGAAAACCAATCATTTTAATCCAAAATGATTGGCAGAAGTGTATTGTAAACGGGAAGGCTGTCTATGTAAATAAAATGTTTGACGCTGTATTCTGCTGCCACTGCCCTGACATTAGAGAGCTTGTGTGTAGAGTTGCATGTGTAGTCTCCCCTTGTATTGTGCTTTTATTTGTCAGCTTTGTGAGTGTAGTAGAAGTGTTTTATTTCTGTGGTTTGTTGTCACGCCAAAAGTCTTTTTTTGTTACGTTGTTGTTATTTTGTTTTTTCTTCTTTTTTTTGTTTCCTTTTCTTTCTATCGTTTCACTGTCATTCCCATTTCAACCCCTCTTCTCAACCTATTCCTTTCGGCCTCTGCGCAAAATCTCTCCCACTCTCCCTCGCTACCACTGTCTCCTTCCTCCTTCCCCCTTCCCTGTGTCCCTGCACCCATCCCTTCCTCCCCCTCCCTTCCTACCCTCCCAACCCAAAGACGTAGCCCTGCCCTCTCTCCCCTCCCCCTCACTGACTCCTAACACTACTGACCATGTAACACCAGGCTCTGGAGGTGTAGCCAACCCAGCAGGACCCACCCCATCTGCCCCGAGAGATGTTGTGGCTTCCCTGGTTTCCACCCGCTTCATCAAGCTTACCTGGCGCCCGCCGGCTGAACCACACGGAGATGAGTTAACATACTCCGTTTTCTACAGCCAGGAGGGCACTAGCAGGTAATAAACACAGTACGCCATGGTCCTGCCAGGATGGGATCAACACAGGAGGGATAATGTACTCATCAATAGGTTGAACAGTCCCTGGTTCCAGCTTCCCTAAGGAACATCTGTTGCTTTCCTCTGCGTTACATTAAACTGATTTAGTTTGTTTGTTTGTTTGTTTGGGGAAAAAAGTATTTGAATAAGAACACATCACTGCTTCTTTCACTAGTTTTTAAAACTTTATACTAATTAAAGGTTAAACACCTAAGATTTTATTAGATTTTGATGAAGGTGTCTGCACAGGAAGCAGACTCCAGTATTCATTGGTGTTAGATTACACCCTTTCAGATTCAAAATACTTTGTTAATCCCAGAGGAAATAGTGTGTTACAGTTCCAAGTATAAGAAAGAATAGCAGGGAAGGAATCGTATTTTATAAATATAATGTATATAATACTCATTCCCAAATTCTTCAGTGCCATATTGCAGTGTTTATGAACAACAACAAATACCAGAGTTGAACACAAACTTTACATATGCACATAATGAAATCATACATAACGAATGTTTAACGAGGCCAATCACTGCTACTGGATTAGCTGATATAGCTAGTAATTTAGCCACAAAACTGTGACAAGTGATAAATGAGTGCAAAAAATGACGTACTGTAACAAATATATAGTTATGTTCATTACCTGGACGTTACAATTCCTAACACCTCTGGAAATTTGTCTTGAAATAGTAAAAATGGATGTTATATCATTAAACATCCTCAAAAATACGAGTGAAAATAAGCATTCACAAGTACACTGATTTGGAAACAATGAAAAAGCTAATTTTGCTGTTATGAGATTTCTCAAGACAGTCGATGTGATGGATCATATTTTGATTGAATCACAGGTGCATTACATTAACATAACTTATAAATCATAGGCCTTAAATGTTAGCAAGGACTTACACAGGTAGTTTAGCTGGGGAAACTGGTACAGAGTTTAATAATTCTTACAAAATTACCTTTTTGTTATAGTTAGGGAAGACACTGGCATATAGTGATGTGAAAACACAAGACACAGCTTTGATTTAATCAGTTGGATATATTTTTATGGATCCCACCTTGGGGAGATTTCAGTGTTTACAGCTGTAAAAATACAAAAAACAGAGTGCAGAAAGACAGGCAGAAACCTTTAAGAGCGAAACACAAAATATAAAAGAGAGTCTTCTATTTATATTACTTGTTCTGTCCATATGTACATACTATTTGCATATTTGCAATATAGTCATACATGATGTTGATAATGATATGCTATAGGGGGATTACTGTAATTAATGGGAACTTTAAATACAGCATTTTAAATTTGTGTTTAATTTGTAGCACTTTTTTTTTATTTTAAATTATATAGATTGAATGCTATTTGGTTTTCTTGTACATCTGTAAGTTGTAGTAACAGTTTAGGTACTCAAAAATTATACTTTATATTGTTTTTGTTTTATTGACTTTTATGTCTTTCTTCTCCATATAAAATTGATGAAATAATTTTTATTCTTATGTGTTTATTTCAGGGAGCGAGTAGTGAATACCAGCCGTCCAGGGGAGATGCAGGTCACCATCCAGAACCTCATGCCAGACACCAAATATCGCTTCAGGGTTGTGGCCCACAACAGCAACGGTCAGGGCGAGAGTTCTACAGCACTCAAAGTGGCCACCCAGGCCGAAGGTAAAGGCGCACGGACCCTCTGCACTCATTTATATGCACTCAGTAAACAAGACACACACACACATACACATACAACCGGTGTGTTGGAGACATGCTCACACTGGCACGCAGAGGCAAACAGGATGCGCTCAGAAGATGCACACAAATGTGCAAATAAACTCTCACACAAACAAATATTCACCCACATACAGCGTGTACCCACTTCAAACAGGAGACCCCCCCCAACACAAACACACACACAGGAGGCTGTTTAGTAATGTGCATTACAGCAGACCACCCAACAGCCGCTCACAGAAGCCACTTCTTGTTTACACTTATAAAGCTAACTGTGTGTGGTGCTTTAAGCCTTGCCTACCTGGGTGAAAAGTTTCTAGATATTTCCCTCTGAATTTTTTCCTGCACAGAGATGATTTAGAGAACCTCATTAGGATGCACTGACTCAAGGACACATAAAGACTGCTGGGGGAAAAGGGAAACCCTCTTTCCCCAAAAGTGGTTCTCCTGTTCATGTTTTTCCTTTGTGTTAGGGTACGTACAGTATGTCTGGAAACCCCCGCTCTGCTGCTCCAAATCACTCAGTTTTTATCCATATTTTAAAGCACAGGGAAAGGGATTTCCCAGCACACTGGCAGCATGGACGTCCCTCACCCCCAAACTCGGCTACAGCTCAGTCATTGTCACTTTCTAGGTCAGCCGCCGTTTCTCTACCTGTGTCCTTGTTTAGAGGGCGGACGGCTCTACGCACACACACAAATACACACCTTAACGCCTGCCAGCAGGAGCCTGGTCTCCCACGGGGATCGCAGCCAGGGCGGCCTGTACCTGTGTAGTACGTCTCTGTCGTGTGTGAGCACTTTTAGTCTGAGAACATGTTATGAATTGGAGCTTAAACTGTTGACCTGCCTCTATGTATGTGCACACCACACTGCCCCATATCAGCACCTCCTCAGAGACTGTCTTAACACACACACCTTTTACCAACTGTGGTCATGACGAATTGTAGCTTTTCTGTCAGAAACACTTGCAGAATGTGTAGTAAAGACATACTGTACATCTACTGCCAACACCATCCTCGTTCACTGTCATCGTTTATTTTTGATCAAGTGTAAGGAGACAAAAAGACTCATTACTGTCCATATTTTTAATAAAAAGCAGTACAATCAGATTATTGGGACAGGCACATATTTTTTTTAATGCTGTCTCTTAACTGCAGAACCACCATGACTTGTAATGAATTATACATTTACCAAGAAGTGCTGACTGCCATCTTTAATTTAAGCATGTTTACATTTGCCCCAACTGAATACTAAAGAAATTATAGAGCTATATGGGACATTTACTGCTGCTTAAACCAAAAACAAATTTCAAAAACATGCATATCTTCTATCATTTATTGAAACCAAAGACAACATTTGTCATAGTAGGAAAATTATATGACAATGCATAACTCTTCGTGACTGGAGGTTTTTACGTAGAGCTTTGTAAATGAGAAAGAAAATTTGTTTTGCATTTAACTTTTCAAAAAGATGTTATATGCTGTGTTTTTATTTTTTGTGCCAGGAAAAGCTGACAAGGAATAAAAAAAATCATGAGAAAAAACTGGGAGAAAAAAGACATTGGTATAAATGTGTGAGCAGCAGTTGTAGTGTCAGTCAGACTTGACTAATCCTGCCCTTTATCTTGACCATCCAGATGTAATAAAATAAACTGTCTAACACAGTGAATGCGAGCTCGAGGCTAATGTTGACGAAATGCAAAATGGAGGTTGATGTTATACGGAGCAGCACCTTCAGTTTGGCAGAAATCAGTGGTCCACAGGGGATAGTCTTGTCTCTACACAGCAGCACTGACTGGGCTTCCTTTGGGTCAGGGAAACATGGCTTTGAAGGAGCCAAGAATGTGTTTTTGGCAGCAACTGGTAGCAAAATGAACATCCTTCCTTCTACATATAACAAATGCATCAAAAATGAAGGGGATTTGAACAGACAACAAAACAATCTGATGGTTTTCTAATTGTCATTCTCCATATGAAATTTCTTCCCAGTCCAAGTGCCGGGTCCAGCCCCCAACCTCCAGGCAGTATCCAACACCCCAACATCGGTCGCTCTGAGCTGGGACAAGCCCCTCACTGGCAACGGAGAGATCCTGACCTATAAGCTGTACTACACAGACAAAAGCATGGGCAACGAACAGGTAGGATGTCACTCACTGGAAAACATGGAGTGTGAGGAAAATACTCATATATTTAAGAATCACAATATTCTGTTTTGCTATATTTGTCACTGTTTGGAGCTAGTTTTTAGGAGGAAGTAGGACTGTGTGTTGATGAGTCTGATTTTTTTTGCTTAATTGAAGCAAAAAAATTTGCCAATGGAACAAGTGAAAATTATCTTGGTAAGATTTCTTGAAATAAGATTTTCATGATCTATTGTCTGAAAATAAGTTCTTATATCTAACTCAAAAGTTACTCTTCATGTGATTATGTCTTATTTTAAGTGATGAGATATTTTGACTAGAAATGAGAAAAATACACTTGGTACGGTTTTGATTTTTGCAGTGCACTGCCGTGATCTGCATAGTGATTTGCACTTTCTATCTATTCTCATGGCTTTGAACTCCACACAATGACGTGTTAGCAAGCTGGACCTAAGAAAATATTGATACACTCCAGTATTAACCCATGAAGACTGAAACATCCACCACAGACCAAAAGCATCTACTGATGTAAAATGTTCAATACCTGTTGATCCACTAATCCTATCAATCCATGTAAATAATTGGTGTAAAATGCAGTTTGTCATCTTTTCATGGTCATCAGATATGACCCGTGTGGACGTTCAGAGTCTCCATGGTGAATGTGGAAACACCGTCATCTTCTACAACATTGATTCAGCAGTAAAACCTACAAAGTTTGTGGATGGAGACGCTGTTTTTTTATGCTCAGTTATTGATATCTTTGCTGAATAAGTCACTTTCAGTTTCTTCACTTTTCTGAAGTTTTCATGTAGTTTTCTACATGATCAAGAAATTAAATATAGAAAAAAAAAGATTTTTACAAAAAAAAAGCAAAATACAGAGGATAATTTTAATGGTGAAAAATCACCTAATCACAAAAGTAGCACTGGGTCTTTATGGGTTAAATATTGAAATAATTACAACTTTCCATGATTGTTTTTCTTCTGATATTCTGACTTAATTCTTGTAATATTTTGACTTTATTTTATTTTTTAAATCCTCAGTGTGGCCCTAATACTCATTCACACTTGTTGATAATGATGATAATAATAATTATAATAATAATAATTTGTTCATATTTGTTCACTTTTGTTTTGCTCTTTTTTTTCTTCATTGATTTGTCAAATTTCTTGATCATTGAAGTCATTTTTGTTAATTTTCTTTGCTCTTTCTTCGCTCTATGTTGATTATTTGCTTTATTGTTATGATTTGTTCATTAATGCTTGTTACTCATTTTGATTTAATGTCAAAGACAAAGGTAAATGCTCTTAATCTACATCTTTTAGACTCAAAGAGACAATAAAATACCACAATAAATAGATTCATTATTAGTAAAGTAGTGTTATTTGTTATTGTATATATTGTAGTTTATAATGATTTTTTTCCAACTTTGATTCCTGAGAGACTTCATTTTAATGTTGGGAATCACTGCTATAGTTCCTTGTGAAAAATTACTCCATAAAAAGCAAAAACAAATTAAACTTCCTGCTTTATTATTCTATGTGAATTTTTCTTACTTCTGTTTATTTACTGACTAGCCTACAGTTGAGTTGAGTCCTTGGATTACTTTGGGCTGTAATAGCAGCCGTAGTCTGTTGCTGATGCTGGAGTTCCCAGGGTTCATTAGATAAAAAGAATAGGACTGCATAGCCCGGTTTAAATGTGATGAGGAAAGGAGTTCGTAATCACTGGCCAAAAAGACTCTTTGTGCCATGCTTTGGCTGCTCTCCTGATTATCCCTCTTGCATAAAAACCTGATAACTATATTGTGGAAAAAAGAAAGGAGATACGATTCACTCGTTTTTTTTTCTCCTCTGCAGGTCTGACTCTGTCACAAGTGTGGAATCTATCTGGTTAGATACTGAGTCAGCCTCAGCAGTAGCTCTGTGCAAGCCAGTAAGGCATTAAAAACCCTTAATATGATAATGGATGAAACGTCAGCTGGCACACTGAGTAATGGTGCCTCAGCTCCCTGGAGAACAGAGCCAGAAATGAGGTGGAAAAAGAAAGAGGGGACAGGTGAAAGAAAGGGATAGACTGGAGATGAAATTGGAAAGTCACAGCAGAAAGGACATGACATAGTAGAAAACGAGGGAAAGTGAAGAGAGGGACAACACATTCAGATTCAACTTTGTCATTACACATGTACAAGTAGAAGGTAACGAAATGCAATTTGGCATCTAACCAGAAATGCAATCAACAGGAAGTACAACATATACAATAAGTACATAAATATACAGGATATGATTATTGAGTTACTATAAATATATTATATAGATTAAGATAAAATGAAAGTGTTATACTAATAGACATAATATATGGATATATATGAATGATACAGGCATAACATACAGATTATGGACACATTATACAGGTGGATAATGGACATAATATACAGATTGAGGTGATATTAACACACTGTACAATTTAAATACTATGAACATATTATATAGGTGGGTGAGAGACATGTGGAGTGTGTGTGTAATTGAATGAATGTCCAGTGTAGACGGAAATATAGGTGATGCATCTTTAAGGGTAACGTGGTCACAGGCCTCATCTAACTGAAACAAACCAACCGAACAAGGAGCTAGGTTTGAGTCACTGTAAAGACTCTGGCTTTTTTCCTCAAAATGTCACAAGGAAAGAGCTGAATGCAAATTGCTTTGAAGCAGTTGGACGTGAGCCAGCAAGCCCAATTTGTAAAGCAAAATGTCGTAATCACAGAAGGCATAATTTGTGTCTCAGTGGAAGATGACATTTTTCCACAGAATTACTAACAGAAATGTTAGTGTGTTGAAATAATGAAAGCAGGCATCACCCGTTGTAGCTTTGCTGTGTTTGACAGAAAGATTGAGGGATACATTGATTGGTAGTGTCTTATTTACAGTGTTTTTTTTTGTGCCTGCATCAAAAATAAATGGCAAAATTAGATGATGGTAAATCAGTACTATTATTGTATATTATTAAGCAACTGAGTACTGTTTAAGGCAATAGTATAGAAAATTATAGCATAAAGAAACATGGTTGAAACAAGTTTTCTGCTCATTTCCTGTCATTAATTTAATTTAGGCGAAAAGAAATTGACATACCTTTTTTATATAAAGATCATCTCACTAATGGACTGGTTTTCCTCTCTCCATCTCCCAGGACATTGACATAGACGGCCAGTCCTACACCATGACTGGACTGAAGAAGAACACAGTCTACAGTTTCCGTGTAGTGGCCAATAACAAGCACGGCTCAGGTGTCTCTACAGAGGACGTCGTAGTACGCACTTTGTCTGATGGTATGTTTTTCGTGAAGACACAGTTGTTAATATTTGCGGAAAACCTACCAATGGGATTTTGGGGAATCACATCTTTGCGCAGGTTTGTAATACTACTTTCACACTGGACAAAAAGACTCATAATCCACAACAGTCAGGACTCATTCTCAGGTCCATTGACTCTGCAGTGGTCACTGGTATTTATTGCCTCCATCTCCATTCAGCAGTGATGTAAACACAACTCCTACCTGTAACCACTATATTTCACTCACTTTTCTAGTGCAGTAGTATGTAGTATGGTGCACATTGAAGTTCTAGGTAGTAACATTATTTTTCTTTTCTGCCATCAGAAGCAACAGCATTTGTTCAAATCATGCAAGATGCAATGTTGGTAGGAATAATAATAATCATAATCATAACGTGTGTGTGTGTATTTAGAGCAGGGGTGTCAAACTCAAAAACACAGTGGGCCAAAATTTTAAAAATTGGTACAAGTCGGGGGCCGGACTGGTTCAACGTTTATCGAAAACTTATTGATATGACCTTATTGCACATATTGTACCTGGAACTAACAAAGCCTATAAGTTATTGCCCATAAAACAACATTAATCACTATATACATTTAATAAGAAAATAAATAAAATATATTGCATTCATTTTTCGTGGCTCTGTCTGCAGTTTTTCCAGAGTAATGTCAAGTGAAAACATTTTCTACAGGCAAACAGCAACCAAAAAATAATTCCCTTCAGAGAAAAATCAAATTTCCTGCAGAAGCAAGAGAAAAAATGCAAAAATTAAATTGCATTAAAAACTGAAACTGCATTAAAGCTTAGTGTGTTACTCTGTTATGCTCACTAATCTTAGAGTGACATGAAAAAGACTCAAAAGTCTGGTGTATTACCTCAAAACATGTTGATAAGTTAAAAAGTATGTGGGTGATGTCTGAAAGTTCCTCACCAATCACTGTTTTCATATAGTAAAATGTAAAAAAAAAAATTGCATTAAATTCTTATGGCTCTATCTTTTCAGAGTAATTTCAAGTGAAAATATTTTTCTACAGGCAAACAACAGCTAAAAATCATGAATCAAATGTCCTGTAGTAGCAAGAGCAGAAAAATTAAACTGCATTGAAAACTGAAAATGCATTAAAGCTCAGTTTGCTGCTCTGTGATGCTCACTAGTGCCAGAACCAGATACTTTGTGTCTCATCTTGGATACAAGTTCATCAGTGTTTGGGGTCAGGCTCTGGGCTGAGAAAATCCTCAGGACTGAGTGAAGGTGTTCATCAATAAGATGACTCCTGTGTGACGTTGTGTTTATCCTCATCAAGAGAGCAGTTGTTCACACAGGTATGTGCTGCCAAACAGAGAGCGTTTTTACAGCCGGGGCATTGTATCAGGGATAAAATGTGGAAACTCTACAGTGGCCACACACTCATATTTTGCCCTCAGTGTGTCACTATGTTGGAGCTCAATCAGCTCCATTTGGAGGTTTGGTGATGCACTTTCCATGTCAGCTGTAAATGGATTACTGAGCAGTTCAGACCTGCTTTTTTTGAGTTTCAAAATCGGCAAATCGCCGTGTGAAGTTGGCACCAAGTATGCAGAGTTTTTCAGCAAACTGTATACTTTGGAAAACGGCGGTAGAGACCTGCTCTTTCATAGTTTGGCAGCACAGAAAACGGCTCAAGTTTTCTTGCAGCATTTGTGTCTCCAACAGGCGCAGCCTGCCCTTTCTGGGTGCATGGTGTCGCAAACCTTTATCATGCAGTTTTTAAATAATTCTCCCTTGGTAAAGGGCCGGGCAGATTTTACCACCTCTGCTGCCACAACAAAACTGGCCTTAACAGTAGCTTCATTTTGGGATTTGGCTTTTGTAAACAAAGCCTCCTGTGACACCAGACTGTTTTTAAAATTCTTCTACCTTTTGGAGCCTTTGTTTCGTGCTCAGATGCTTGTGTCTGTCGTGGTGCTTCATTTCATAGTGTCTTCTTAGGTTCTATTCTTTCATTAGAGCCACACTGTCTCCACACAGAAGACACATAGCTTTGCCTTTTACATCTGTGAACGTATACTCTGCCTCCTCACCTGCCTTGAAAACCTGTTGTCAAAATCCCTCTTTCGTTTAGCCATTGTTTGGGGAGAGGTAGTTGAAAGTTGACAGGTGAGTAGCTCTGTAAGTCTGCTGATGAGGGAGCGAGGCACAGAATCTCGCTCACGGGCTGTGATGGATGTGCCAACGCACTGGCAGTGCATGGTGGGACTTGTAGTATTATGGTGGTACGTGCAGTATACTGGCTGGCCAACTCTAATAGTAATTAGATATTATCATGTGGGCCAAAGATAATTAATGTACGGGCTGGATGTGGCCCACAGGCCTTGAGTATGACACGTGATTTAAAGCATCTCTCTCTCTCTCTCTCTCTACCTCTCTCCATATATATATATATATAAAATTTTATTTTATTATTTTGTAATATTGATAATTTCTTCCCTGCTGTTTTTTCTTGTACTTGCATGGAGCAATTACAACACAGAGCTTCCTCTGGGATTAATGAATTATCAAGTAATCAGAATCTGAAATAATTTCTGTCATTGAGCTGTAAATGTGGCCCAAAAAGTTACTTTTGTACCACACCCTGCTACTTCATGATACGTAGTTGTGTGACTCATTTAACACGAGGGGTGTGAGAAAATATCGGTTCTGCAATATAGCATGATATTTCATTTCACAATACTGTATCAATATTTAAAAAGTATTATGTCGATATTTTTAGGTATTTATTCAAATGCAGATATGGTAGAGGTTCATTTTTGTTTTTTTTGTTTATATTTTATTTATTATTATTTAACACTGTTCTATTAAATAATGGTTATTTGAAGCATCCTAAAGGTACTCTTTAGTGTCTGAGAAAGGCAGATTTTAGGTCCTTTGTTGGAATTGTACAAAAATAATGTTAGGATGTTAGTTATGAACTAATAGAATATGAACATTGTTGAACACAATGAACTGTTGAGCAGGATCTTAAACTATTGTGTCTGTAAAACATAATTAAAGTTTTAAGTTTTTACAAAGGAAAATTGTGATATAGCATTAGCTCCTGTTCTGATCTAATAAAATGTGTTGAGTATTTTTGCATATTTCTGGTGTAATTCAATTCTTCCAGGAAATAAAAAAAAAAAATTGCTTTGTTAAGAGTATCATGATATATCGGGATATAGTGAATTGGATTGCCAGATTTTTGCCAATACACACCCCTATTTAACACTGAATAACTTCTCTTTTTTCTTCACAGTGCCAAGTGCTCCCCCTCAAAACCTCACTCTGGAGGTCCAGAACTCAAAGGTAAGACTTGCCTTTAAAACTTCACATTTTCAAAATCTTTACTCAAAAAGCAGCAGTGTCTGTTCTGTTGTCGTATGGACTTAAAAGCTCCCAAATCTTTGTTACACACATTTTCTCAGATGCAAAATGCATGGAACTAATAGATGCCTCTAGCTCAACAATTATTGGATTTGGTGAACATTTTGTATACAAACAGTTGAAGTGGTACATAGCCTGCAGGAATGAATGCCGTTGTTTCTCTGTGTGATTAGCCGTTTCTGATGCCTGTAGCCTCCACTGGTTAAGAGGGTGTGTGAACCCTCATCGATCCTCCCATCGACAGGAGACTGCCTGTCAGAAGGTTTTATCCTCTGTATCACTCTCCATCTGCACAGTATCTGCCAAAAATACCTGCACATCAAATATAAATGGATACGCAGATGTACAAAGAGGAGGCTGTGGATAGAGACACATCCAGATGGATATTCAGGGAGTTCAGATGGCGATTGAAACATCACAATAAGCATTGATTTGGTGATTCTTGTGTCCTGTGGAAACTTGATCTTAAAATGTGTTGGAACATTTCTTAGGTGCTAGGTTTGATGTTAAAGAGTAATTTAATGCAAAAAGTACACCCTTCATTCATGACTTAAAGATAAGGAATCCATTGTGTCTTGTTTAGGGGGGTTTTGCAGTGCATCTTTGACTTTGATTTTATTAAGTGTTCATACATAGGGACAGAGTAACAATAGAGATGTATAAGCAATGTATAAAGTTACAGCAGACAAGAAGTCATATCATGTTTTTCATGTTATTTCATGATGCTTAATATGATTATTTAAAATTTGCCAAACACTAATTTTTGAAAGATCAGAGAAAGAACTACAATTATATACTTATATATGTGGACTCTATATAATGTACATATTATAGTGGTAATTGCTTTTGTGACAGAAAGAGTCATACAAATGCTGTATAAAATATTTATACAGCATTTATTTAGGCTTTTTTATTCTAATGGATCTTTTTATAATTTTCTCTTAATGAAAATCATCTGAAATACAGAAAAGCATCTGAGTTTGAAGTCATTCTTGGATAGCGGATCAATATTTTGCAGCCATGTGACACCCCCAGGCTGCAGGAAGATGCAGCAAGTCCGTATGAAGAAAATTTTGACATTACTATTGCTCAGTTTATGTTCAAACTAAAACTTCACAGGGAGGCTGCAGAGATCATTGGCCTAATGTGTTCACATCATGTCCTATGAACCTTCACTATACCATTTGGGTCAGGGAAAAAGCATCTCCCTTGGAAATCTGAGTTGGAGAAATCAGGTATTTTTCACACAATAATATATAGATACCAAAATATCTAGGTGAATTTTAGATTTAAAGATGACTGACAAATGAAAGGTTAGTTTATAATAAGCATCCACTCATGTCATGTGATCACTATAAGCAGTGTCCTCTGTATTATATGTGTATAGTAATATAGATGACTATATATTACCACTTAATTACTAAACTGTAAATGTGTAATTTTGTGCAACATTGTTTTTAATTGTCTGTTTAATTATAGTATTAGCTAAATCAAACAAAAATATAGACAGAGTACAAGGTTACACAAACAAGAATAACTGGAATCTGAGTCTATTTCTGAAAGACATATATGGACAGGTGGTTTTTGAAGCACAAAGAAAACATTTTACTCTGAATTTAGGTTTGAGAAACACAGATGTTTCTTTTCTTTTTCCTGTGGGTACTATTTATTTCAACCTCAGTTTTTCACAGATACATTTAAAGTTGTAGCGTTCCTATTGGCCATTTTGGATCAAAATTGCCCGTAATAAATATTGTCCTGAGTACACGATTGTAATAAATGTTGGAATACTTCTATATATCTATTGATAATGTAGTCTGTAGACTTGGGCATGAAAAATTTGCCTAAAATTGAGTTAAGTGAACTGTCCCCAAATATTGCCAGTGTGCGTGAAAGAATTTTGAGGCATATTTTTATCCCAAATGTCTTAAACTCCTCTTCACCTTGAAGTAAGTACATAAATACAGTTTGCAAAAGCTGCCATAAAGCGTTAATGTACTTTTTCTAACAGCTTTTGTCGTTTCTGTAGGTGACAAAAAAAATCCCACTCACATTAAGTGTCTGAAATGTGTATATTTTTTATCTAAATTGGATTTTTCTTTAGATCAGAGAGCGCTGAATCAAATTTCTCACAGTCCAGGTGACAGCTCTTGGTGTCTCACTCTCTTAAGTTTGGTTGTTAAATCAGATTTCTAACAGTTAGATGTACTGTAGCTCCTTGCGTGATGCTCTTTATTAGATAAGGCTGCTTAGGTGGCTGCAGGCTTCACAACAGGCTCCTGATTAAAACAGGAAACTGGCCTGGGCTGCCTGTCTCTTTAGCCATTTGATCTTCAAACACAGAGCTGTAGGCCTGGTTAGTATGCATTTCCATTGGACTAATGGATTAAATTTGACAAAAGATGTTTCTTTCTCGTGACATGAGAGTGTGAAAAGAGAGCCACAAAATGGAGCAGATACAGAAAACCTCTGGGTATGTGTATTTACTACAAAAATAGAAGCTAGTATTTCAAGCCCTCCGCTGGTCGATGCAATGCCCAAATGAGAAAGAACTGTCGACACAGACTAAGGGGAAAAAAGGATAGACAATCCTATCACACACTCCCAGCTTGAATGAAATGGCCACCCATGCCGAGGGACACTCAGCTGAGATTTGTGCCGAGAAAACACTAATGCTAATGTTAAGAGTAAAATGAAATGATGGGAATTTGAAGAATTGTTTTGTGACTAATGGCTAATACCCAGCTGTCCCTTCCCAATTAGACTCAAATAAATCAATGTAAAAACTGTGAAACCATCATCTGACACCCACCATTACTGAACACTATGAAATTATTAATTAATCTATTTTTTGTTGTTGTCGTGTTTAATTTTGAATGTAAACAGCCATTAAGTCAGTAATCCCGGTACAAGTGTATAGAGACAAAGCATTTATGCAATTAGCTGCTTGATACACCCAGGCAAATGAAAACTTGGGGAATAATAAGCTAATTAACATGGATTTCATATTTGCTCTACTCTTTGGGTGTTGTCAAGCAGAACCACACATCCACTACCTGCAAGGCAACCTGAAAATCATGTAATTGTGATCTTATTTTTCAGTCTTTTTCTCACTTTTGGCATCAGCTTTCTCACCTTCCCCCTGTGAATTTTTCTGAAAGTCAATTAAATAAGTTTTCATGATTAGGTAGAAGAAGGGGGAAAAAGCAACATGCATAACGAGTTGAGGCCGATAGTGTAATAAGAAAAATGGAAATAATTGAACACACTTAACACAAATTTAATTTGTGCAATTCCCTTGACTCAGCTGGGGAGTGGTGCATGTGTGGCCTGTGCATGTATTGAGGCTTTTGTGCATCAGTGTGACAGTGGGGAAGCGTTAATTAACTCTTCTCCCACGCTGAGCCACCCCCTACCTATCCCTTTAAACACACACAAAGCACACAAAAACTCAGAAGAACTAATCCCACAACACTGCAGCATGAACCCACGAGCCAAAGTCCTGCATTGATCTGTCCCTGCCTCAGTGCTGAACACGTATGCACACCTATGTACATGTACGTTCCATACGTGCACGCTCATCATGACACCTTCATCTCGTAGTAGGCTGTTTATTTCTCCCTAATGCGTCAATCTTCACTGCATCTCCTCAGCTCAGAGGGGTGTTTGAGGAGATTTGCAAGGCTGCCAGGAAAAAGGGAGGGGCAGGTGAGACAATGTTTGTGCCAAACACAACACTAAACCTGCAGAGTTATTTTAACACAAACGCTGACGCCAGGGTGTGAGGGAAGGTGCAATGTGACCTGCTAAACCACGAGGTCACCTTTACAGCTGCAGGCCTGAAAACACGCTGTCTAACATGTGCTAAAAGTGTGTGTGTTTCATATGCAATTACTTTTTCCCCCACAGAGCATCATGGTGCGATGGCAGCCCCCACCCCTTAACGCGCAGAATGGGGAGATCATTAACTACAAGATCCGGTATCGAAAAGGATCCCGGAGGAGTGAAGCAGCTGAGATGACTGCAGGCACACAGCTCAGCAAACTGATTGACGGTAATGCTCACTGACCTCTGAATCCTATTTACTTCATCACCTCCTCTGTCCTTTCTGTATTGTCACTTCTGACACTCTTAGTTTATCTTGTCTGACACTAAGTTATGACTGCTGCTAAGCTGAATATAATAAATACATACTGTATATCAGCTAAATGCTAGAGAGGCTGAGAGTGGTTGTGTTATGTGTTCATGGATCAGAACATACCATACACACCACACCATCAGATGTTAGACTGAATAGTTTCATTGTGTAGAGAACAGAATATCTAGCTCAGTAGAACAATAACATGGATGTTGTAGGCTGTGATTAGTGTAAGCAGTGTTGACAGATGCAGGGTTTTGCAGCCGTCTTTGCAGGGTTTAGGTGCTGTTGTATTTCTGAGAAGAAACTATGCATTCATTTTCACATGATCTTAATTTATTGTAATGTTTTCCTTAGGTGTGTAGAAGAGTTAAGCTAATGGGAGCAAGAAAATCTATTGCTTTCAATGAAAAATGCATAATGTTACATCAATAAAGGCCATTATTATTAACATATGTGTACAAAACAGTGGAGAAAGAGAAGATAATATATAAACATCCAAAAAGCATAAAAACAAACCTTACTAAAGGTGTCCACTTGGGAACAACTACTATTATTAGATCTGGAACAGATCTTATATTTTCTTGGATGTTGCAGTTAAGCTTTATAACGGTAGGGAAATCCCTGAAATGAGCACAAGTAGTTTTGGATGATTGGGGGTTTTTTTTTTTCTGCTACTGAAGAAATTGAGCTGCATTTGAAAAATCCATTGTGAGGAACTGTTCCAGTGCAGCAGGTGGTCAGGCTCATATAAGTTCGAGGCTGTAGAAATGTAGCTCAGTAAGCTTTTCTGGATGTACCATGCTCTATGTTGACATGGACTTTTATTGGCTGGCGGTGAAATTTTTCTTTGCAAATTAATCAAAAGAAATTAGATGAGTGAATGATGAATGAAATAATAGTTTCCTGTCTTCCTTTCTGTCCTAGCTCACATTAGAGTGATTTAAAAAAAACATTTAATTTACAAAGTATAAACTGGTGAGGGCAAACCCTACTTATCACTGCTTAAAGAAAGTTATATGTTTCTGCATGTTATGGCTGTTTGCATGATTTATTTTCCATCATTTCAACTGCCATTCTTACTATGAGCAGACAATGTGATTCAGTCAATACCTGACTTTTACCATTCCATTAATTTTTACTGGTTCTCTTGCAAGTCTTAGTGAAGACTAGATCTTTAAGTGTGTTAATTTCAACTTTGACCTTGGTATGTGAATGGAGAACATTGTATTTCATTACTTGGAGGGAAAAACTGATCTACTGCACTCCAGAAAAGATTTAGAAAAATTTGAAAATAGAGGGAAATGGATAAACAGAATAAAATAGCTGTACTTGCAGCAGACTGCTGCTTAGATGACAATGTAATTTATCAGTGCTTAGCTTCATTTTTTTTTAATCCATTACAGTGCAACAGTTGAACATACGTCCCTGTCCAGTGTTGAACATGTGTCCTCATGATGGGTTACTCTTATGTCTAACTGTTCACTTAGATCACAAGAGTGTGTTTTGACGCAAAGTGTGAACAGAGCCATCCAGAGAGTGACAGTGCAGTGAGATCATCCAACTAACTTGAATGACATCTTATTACTCCAATATGTTCTCTTTAACTAGTCTGCATCTCCTCTTTGGATGGTTTCTCTCTGCAGATTGTCAAATTTTAATATAAAGTGATGGCTGCATGACAAAAATGTCTATTTTTTTCTGTTAGAAATTTTGAAAACCTGATGTGTGCTCTTTAGATAGGTTTTAGATTCTACCTTTGAAGCTATCAAACTCCATTTTATCTTGGCTGGATGTATCATAGAAACTGTCAACTCTGTCTGACATGCTACAATATTTAAAACCTTGATCTTTAGATGGAAAACATGTTTGAGTCTCATGTTTGCCGTCAGCCCTGCTCATGGTCTATTTATTTAGTCAACATAGGATTCCATCAAAATACTGTGAGATTGAATTGCGGGCCGTACTGTACCTCTACATTACCCATTGCTACCACAAAATATGCACAATATCACTAGAGAGACGCAGCAGTGGTGATTAATATTAGATGTTGTCTCAGCAACTTTCAAGTGGCCCGGCGTCATGCTGTGAACTGCATCAAAGAGAATATACACTTAAAAGTTGATTTTTGAGAACATTCTGGGGGGTGAAACAGAGGGGTGTTTGTTGGTTCAAAAGCGTTTAGAAGAAGATGTTGTAGCCTTGGAGGCATGGTTGGTTAGGCAGTCTTCAGAAGCCCCCAAGGGCGGCCCAGAACAGTGGGTATAGAGAGACATGACTACAGGATTAGTGTGAAGTGTGCAAATGGGACAATACGACGATGATGAAAAATTTTACAGCAAATTAATACAGCAACACATCATTTGTCAGCAGGCGTTCCCCTCTTTTCTGAATACCAAAGCTGGCACCCAGTGGTGAAACGGCTCTCTGAAGGAGACATAGCTTTAAAATATGAACAAACCCCAACTCCAGAAGCCCCCCTTTCCTCTGCCTTAAAAAAAAATAAAATTCTTTGCTCTTTTCCGCCCACAAGTGTTATAAAACACTTTTCTCTTTAATGCTTCTCATCAGCAAGTACATTTTTCTCCACTGAAACGTATAAATCAGCAGTGAAAAAGAAATCTCCATCACCTTCATAATCTTGAGTAGAAAAGAAAGTTAACTGCACCTCAGAAACCTCAGCTTGATCATTCACCAAACAGCTTATAGATTTTCTCCTTAAATTCTTCTGAGAGCTATTGGGCGTCTGTTTCAAATATTTATGCCCTCAAAATATTTATTGTGTCTGCAACTTGAAACTCCAAATGACCAGCCAAGTGTGGAGATGCAGTAAATTACAAAATAAAGTCAGCCCTGAGAAAGAGAGAGAGGGTAATGAAGAGTCTGTAATGCAGTTTTAGATTCAGGGCAGCTCAGCTCATTCGAAAGCCGGGCACAAACACAGTGACTGTAGGGCAATTCTGGGATATAATCAGTGATACAACCCAGTCAGACCGAGACAAGCTCAGTCTGTTTACACGTCATGTGTAATGGTTACAGATTCTTAAGTCTAAACTGGGCGTCTTAACTCTAGCTTCACTTGTCATTTTAACAGTTTTACATTTTTATTTGGTCAAGTCTCAATTACCACAAACATTTTTACCCATGTACTTTACTGTCATTTACTTTAGACCTTCACTTTCCTGTAGGTAAAATCCACATAAATCCTACTTCTTGTACAGGGCCAAAATTATGTACTACCTATCTATATAATTTCCTTAAACTCAGTACTAAATTTTGTTGGAAAATAATCTTATCAAGGTCTCATAAAGCATTAAATTAAAAAGTCTTAATACCTGTAGGCAGTACACCATGATTATTATTATTATTATTATTATTATTAAGAAGCATTCATGTCACTCCCAGTATGTAGATAGTAGCTAATACTAGCTCACTGTAGAAATACTCCACTACAAGTAAAAGTTCTGCATTCAAAACCATAAGTAAAAGTCTACAGTCTTGTTAAGATATTAACAAAATAGGTTTTGTGTTGTAAAATGCTCCAATTGGAATGTTGATTTTAAAGCTGTATATTTTGTGGTTGATTTAATTTCAATGACTGGAAGTTTTAATCTGCAGAAATTCATCATATAAGGTGTTTTTAGCATTGTTGTCGTGTGAGAACCACATATAGTACTGTGCAAAAGTCTTAGGCCACCTTCAGCTTTGTTACTTTGTAGGGTTGAAATGAGCTACATATCTATTTTTTTATTCTCTTTTCTTCAGGTATAACAAAAAGTACATGAAATATGTGCACAGCCTTAAAAGACACAAAACTGAACTAAATGGGTTGTAAAGGTTAAAGTCAATCTGATATGCTTAATGAAACCTGGTATAAAACATCAGAAAATTGATGCTTTAAATCTCATATTGTCTGAGCAAAAGGGTGAAAGACATGTTACCACTTTGGTTTATAGAAGCTGTGTTTTTTCCTGAAATCTGTGTTTTAATTCTGTACATACTCCACATATATCCAGATTGGGCAAATGCATGTGTGGTCATTAGAACGTTAATAAACCAAAAAACTTAATGTTTTGCTGTGGACTTTAATACAGTACTGTATCTCTAAAAAGTCAACTCTTCATGAGTTCAGAAGTATAGGCCTGTTTTCAGCTCTGTGGTGATGCATTTTCCTGAAAATCCAAGAGGGTTTTTAAAGAATTTACTTTGTTCAACAAGGTTCAAACTTTCATACTAAACCATAAAAGAACATCCCTTAGTATATCTCAAACATTCAAAACAGTCCAGAAATTGTAGTCTGTGTGTGTATGTCTATGCTACTAAATGTGACCTGTCTGTTTGCTCATCCAGGTCTGGAGCGTGGAACAGAGTACTCATTCCGGGTGTCGGCCATCACAGTGAATGGAACAGGACCGGCCACCGAGTGGACCACAGCCGAGACGTTTGAGAGCGACCTGGATGGTAAATACACCAGCTCTACTCTATCCACTGGGCCTCAACTATATCCAGTTTTCATTTTTTAATTTTCTTTTTAATTTCAGCCTTTAAACAGCAAAGTTATTACTGAGCTCTACATTCAGTTAAACTAAAGACTAATTCAAGAAATCGAAAGAGGAAAAAGACGGTTAAAATGTTGATGAAATCAATAAAAGGCAGTTCAGTTAGTAAAAATCATTGAGAATAATAAAAACAGGTCAAATTGAAGGCAAATAAATTAACTAAAACAAGAAAGCTAGGGATAAAAAAAAAAGACAAAATTAAACAAAATATTCAACTTAAAAGTTAAAAAAAAAAAAAGAAGTCATTTGAAGTGTTTGTATACTGTTGCAGCCCACAGGTATACAGTGAAGAAAATCAGTAAAATCAGCCAGCACCTGCAATGGAATAAAATACCTAGAAGCCACATTGGTCATGAAATTAATCATATGAAACAAAGAACAAACGGAAGTCATTTAACTGATTGGAGCTATGTTGAGTTTGTAATTTTATTTCTGTCAGTGAAAGCTTCCTGGGCAGTTTCTACAGGCACATCTGACCCAGGAGTTACTGTCTGGAAATGTGTAAAAACAAATCAAATTAGACATGTAGAGCAACAGAGAAAGCAACTTTTTCCAGAAGGTTCCAATTTCCAGTTTCTCTTTGTATAACAGTTAAAGACACTGTCCAATTGGCATAATCATCCAAGTCTTGTTGTATCTAGAAAATTAGCCTTAATTTAGTCATGTCCTACATTTGTTTCCCAGAATCCCGTGTGCCAGACATGCCCAGTTCCCTCCATGTGCGGCCACTGGTGAACAGCATCGTCGTGAGCTGGACTCCACCTGAGAACCAGGACATTGTGGTGCGTGGATACACCATCGGCTATGGCATTGGCAGTCCTCATGCTCAGACCATCAAAGTGGACTACAAGCAGCGGTACTACACCATTGAGAACCTCGGTAAGAACAGGCCCAGACATGGGATGAGTCTCTACTGAAAGTGACAAGTCCAGTTATATAATCTTATGGCCATCTATCCTACACAAACAGTTGAACCAAGTCAAGAGGTTCTAGTGTCACAAAATACACAATAATAATAACAGAGGTACTACTTAACTACTTAAAGTATAAAAGTAAAGCACTACCCCACCTCCCCAAAAAACATTTTTCTAAAGGCCATAATGAATATATAATGTTATATTAAAATGTTAAAATTGAAAAATTTGGGATGCACTCGGCTACCTGTTTCAGCCGCGTATATGCCCATTGAAAATGAACGCAGTTTAGTCCTATTCAAATGTATTGAAGAGCCATATATGTGTACTACTGAGCATTAACATGTGTTTCATAGAGTGGAGGATATGATGACTAGTTGAATATAAGTATTGTATTGGTGCAAAAAGTCAGGTGCGATGGATCGTGTACAAACCAATAGGGTATCAGAATGGTATGTGTTTATACTTCTCATCCAACCACAATCAAATTTACTCTGGCATGGCATGATTTGTCTGGATATTTTTTTTTTCATTTGAATGATGACAAGCCGGAATGAAAACAAGCCGAAATGAAATAGGAGTAACGAGTCTGTTTTTAAAATGTAAAGAATAGAAAGTACAGATAACTGCGTGAAAATCTAAGGAGTAGAAGTAAAAAGTTGGCTAAAAAATAATTACTCCAGTAAAATATAGATAGCCAAAATGTTTACTTAAGGTAACAAAGTATTTGTGCTTCAGTACTTGACACCTGTTGTTATTATTATTATTATTATTATTAATAAGAATAACAATAGTAATAATAATATGTAAGAATGCTAATAGGCGCTCCTTGTTCCCTTTTTGTGACTTATTTTGATTGGAAGCTGCTTGACAATGACAACACGTGTTGCAGTAGAAATCACATAATCAGTGAATGTCAATGTGTTTCTGAGCCGGTGAAACTGAAAGTCAAGTCACATTTTTCAATAGTTGTGACTTAAGTTGTGACTGTGGAATATTTATCAACCCACCTGTCATTTTCTACAGAAAGTCAATAAAATAGTCACTCAGTTGACCTTTTGATATTCTTCTCATGTAATATTTATTTTTTGTAGATGTGTTACACATATATCCTGTTCTTGAGTAAATTCATTTTGTATCATTCTATTTGGTTTTTTTGTTTGTTTGTTTTTTTAGCAAATGTTTCATGTGTGTTTTCCCAGACGTTTGACTCACAGCTTTATGAGTCGTGTTTACGAATAATGTTGACTTTCACAACTTTGCCACAGATTGCTAACGACTATTTCCAAAGCTCTGTTTCTGATGCTGGGTCTCTGTTTTACTTATTTTGCATGAACTGTACTCATCATTGACATTATTAGATCCAAGGACTCAATCCTGCAGTATTTGGTAAATGCCACCAGACATTTATTGTTATGACCTGGAAACTGATGCCTTTCAAACATTACTGTGGTTTTCTGTTTTACAAAATATAAATGTCACATAATGACAATGAAACTATTATTAAATTAAAACTATTATTTAAAGAAAAAACTAAAAAAAAAAATCACTTTTCAGCAAACCCACACTCATTGAAGCATCCATCTGTTCTTCAGAGAATTAATGTGATATTCTCCACCACATTACATATGCACAGAGAATTAGACACTAATTATAAAGATTGGCCTAATGGGCAAACTTTAATTAAAGGACAAATATTTACATAACAAACTTTTTTGGGGGTGTTTTACTGCTTGCTGTCAGTAAAGTGAAGAAAATATGAAGCCCTCCGTACACAGAATAAATTATTCAGTCCTACTTTGCATTAGAATTATTTCTCCATTCAGTCTGTTAGAAACTGAGGCAAAGATGTACAACTGTGGAAAAAAGTAGAGCCCACTCTACATCTCTTGACTTCAACCACATTGAAAACATCTGGAATATGATCAAGAGGGAAGCGCAATCCAACTGCTTGCATTTTTTTTTTTTTTTTTTGCAAAAAAAGCACCAAACAGCATTGAGAAAGACTGAGAGGATGCATGAAAGCTCTGCATGAAAATAAGGGTTATTCCAGCAAATATTGATTTCTAAACTCCACTAAAGTTAAAGTACTTTGTTGTTTAAAAAATCTATTTGAACTTGTCACTTATCATTATTCAGGGTCTGAAAATAATGCATTTAGTCATTTTGTGTAAGTAAATTCTCAAAATGGCTCTAAATGTATTTGAAATTTGGAAGAATGCTGTCATTAGTTACTAGAATAAAGACAATCATTTTACTAAACACATAACTGTAAAAACTAAATTTATATCCAATGTCTAAACCCTTAAAGCCCCACATCCACCACCGACCAAAAGCATCTACTGATCTAAAATGTTTTACACCCGTTGATCCACTAATCCTATCAGTACATCTTCTACAACACTGATTCACCAGTAAAACCCATGGAGTTTGATAAGTGGCAGTGATCAGAGATGCTTTTATGTCCTGTTAATGATATATTTTGTTGAAAATGACACGTTTTCATAATTTTTGTCTGATTTGATCGAATAACCTTTGAATTTACTCTGAGCTTTAATGAACATCTACATGATCAGTTAATTAAATATAGGGGAAAACCTGATTTTCATTGTAAAATACAAAATGTAGAGGGAATTGCTGTAATAAATGGTGATTTGGAAAGACAAAAAAAAAAAAACATTTGGAAGTTGAGACAAAAATAGTTGTTGGTCTTCAAGGGTTATATCATACCAGAGCTGTAGATCAAAACTTAAGTAGATAAGCAGTCATTTTCAGTTGCAGAAAAACCCAGATTTTGCTCATTATGTTGGTCATACTCTAAAGGTGGTTTTTCTTACTAGCATAATGAATCAATATTGATAATATCACACTTACCAAAACTTGAGGAAGAGGTCTAGAAGTAGATTATGTGTTGATAATGATCTTAGAAAGTACAGGGATTTGTGAGCTGTGTTTCAGAATATCTATGTGCGTAATTGAAGACTTCATTATATCTCAGTCAGAGAATGACTGTATTCATATACGCTCTCTGGCTAATGTTGCAATTATATGTCAGGAGTCTTGAGACCTCTGCCTTGATTACATGGCCGCATCAATTTATCTCACTCTTCCCACTTCAATCACCTCATTGTGAGTTAACTTTCTCACTGTGTCTCTTTCCAGACCCCAGCTCTCACTATGTGATCACACTGAAGGCCTTCAATAACGTAGGAGAGGGGATTCCTGTGTACGAGAGCGCCATCACCAGACCACAGTCAGGTACGAGGCTTGCCCACTGTGCACTGTGATGTCGGAATTCAGTATTTACACAGACTACATTTACATGCACGAAATACAACTTTTATTCCTTTATTCCAAAACAGACAATATTCATACAAAGCTCTTTACTTGTCTAGTAAAATCCCACTAATATTCCAATTTACATGATGATGCCTTAATTTAACTTGACACCCAGCAATGCATTTGCATCCTCTGTAGGGGACAAGAATTACACAACTTTACTTAAAGAAATAAACTGCAATGGACATTCCATTAATCCAGTGGTTTTCAACCAGGGGAGCGGGGGGGGCGCAAGCACACTGGGGGGGGGGTCCGACAAACATGGTCGTGTGTGCGTGCAGGTGTGTTAGCG
>JAPQRP010000019.1:22304591-22326151 GCA_037367295.1 Apogon hyalosoma | reverse complement strand
TATGAAAAATCATTTTGTTGTAAGTCATCCTTTCCTGAACTTTAATCCTTATAATGGCTATTAATGAATGAGAAGATATGTAATTTAATACACTGGATGACTCACCGTGATGCCATAGTGGTCAGTGTACATGTTGCTGATCAATGATCAATACCAGTTATCTTATAATGGAAACTTGATTATGAGATTATTACATATTGTGCATGTTGGGGTTTTTTTTTATTGTGCTGACCCAATTCAGAATAGTACAGAATGTCCAAACAGAGCGCACTGTGTTCACCTGAATCAAAGTCAGATTATTGTCATATTTGGAGTAATAGTGGGAAATGTGCATGTAAATGTAGTCACTGAAAGTAAACTGGAATTGCTGTGGCTTTTACTCTCTGTATTAGTCATGTGTGGTGGAGAACTGCAGCCTTCAAACTCAGAATCTAAATATCATGTAACAATGGACACTCCTATGACTATATAGCTCTAGTCACTTAGACAAATATCTCAGCTGACATTTATCTTTGCTCTCTGTAACCTGCGATCATTACCAGACAGAGCACGTCTGGACTCTAAATTACCAAGGACATAACGGGTCATCAGGACGTCTCACTGCTCTCATTAACTCTCATCTTCATGGCCTCCAGTATGCATGAGTTTCTTTTTAATCAAACGTTAAATCCTGTCCTTTTTTTGCCTCCAGTTATCAGCCAAAAATATTACAGGAGAATATTTTGATCTGTAGCATATGATGCAGGTATCTTTGTCCTATTTCTGAGTTGCCTCAGCCATTGAACTATCCATACTGGCAGGCAGCCAGTTGATCTATAACTCTTTATTCCTCAGATCACTGCGCTGTTAACAATTAGAAGTCAAACTTAAGTGCCCATACAGTGTGCTTGACAAGTAATCTTAAAGTGTGAAGCCAGCATGTGAGCAGAGTTGGTGCAGTTTGTGACAGTGTCAGACAGCCAGCCCCTGCTCCCTGGTGAGGCCCAGAATGTGCCCCCCCCCTCCATCCAGCCCCCCACCTCCCCGCTAAGCCTTGATCACTCCAGTTTGTCTCCGCTGCAGCTCTTATTGCGCAGCCTGACTTGAGAAGGGTGGGGTGTAGGATGACATGAATCACGTCAACACGCTTCGGGGGGGGGTGGCAGTCTTGGCGTGCGCACACACCCGCGCATGTTATACTGTACACTTCTTCCTGTGAAGCTCGCTCTTCCTCACATACTTGCACACGAACGCCGCCGCACACACTCGCAGACCCCCTGTGGTGGCTTTGGCAACCCTTCGTCAGATCCAAACGTTTCCTCTCAAAGCAGAACCAAAGCCCACCACCATCGTCTACTGCTGAATCCTCGGGGGTGCGTTCCCTTCCTGCCAGTTTGTTCAAGTCGGGATTAAAAAGATGAGCTGACCTACATATTACTTTTTAAAAAAAAACTGCAGAGAAACTTGGTGAACTTGGGTTGAGAAAGTGCTAGGTTGAATGTGTTATAATAGTTTGACATCTTAACTGAAAACCAGGAAATGAGGGATTTCAGCCCATCTATAAAAAATACAAGTTTGAAAGGTAAGTCAGCCTTTCTGCTGCAGCACGCTCAGCTTAGAAAAAGTGGAGACTACATTTTTCCAGGCTGGGTAAAGAAATGCTACTTACATGTCAGTAGAAAACCTCATTGCCTCTCCACAACCACATGAATGCTTGGATCTTCACTGCACACTTGCACGCGCACACACACATATATATAAATATATACACACTGACTCAGTCTAGGAAATATAATGAGGGCAGCGCTGTACAAAGAGGTGTCAAATGGAGCGAGGCGAAGAGGAGAGAACCAACAAGTGGTCGAGGAGGAGTGTCATCGTGGGTGACTGACCAAAGCTTTTTTTCCCTCCATCCTAACTAAACTGAAGACAGAACCAGAAAGAAAAACTATTGGCCAGCCATCTTGAAGCATTTATTCTTCGGTCTGCTGTTTGTTTGGGCCCCTCTTTCCTTCCCATACACACACATAGGGCTGGTTCTGCAGAAAGTGCTGAAATGCACATTTTAATGGGGCCTTTAAAGAACCCAAACCATTGAAAATGTAGTTTTTGTTGATCTCTTGTACTTATTTTGCTTCAGTGATATGTTATACAGGTGTATATGAGGAGACACGGACATTATAGACACAGTCATACTCAACTATTATTCTGAATTAGACTCAGGTAATGTAAACATCTGGCCCTATTTCATATGGGGTTTTTTTGGGGGTGTTTTAGGAGCATTGTTTGGACAGAATGTGTGTCTCCATTGAGATTATTTCAGGCTGGAGTACATTTGGATACACAGCCAAAACAAAAGCCTACCTTTTTGGTCAGAAGGACAAACACTCATTCTAAACATCTGAGTGACTTGGGCATCAACAGGTGTTCGGAGAGGTGCGAATGTGGGAGCACTGACCTTTTCAAGAATGTGGCTGAATTAATGAAAAGGAAATGAATATTTAAAGGGCAGAGCTGTAGGATGTACATTATGGGGACAATTTACATTAAAATATGCATGGCTGCATATAAATGGGAATATTATTGGAAGATTAATTTACATTAGCCATGTAAACACCTTAATACAAGACTGTCTTTTTCAGAATTAGAGCAAAAAGCAGAATATTGTGTGTTTTAAAGGTGGTTATTACTGATTGGTGTGACCTCAGAGGTGAAACAGATGCTTTTTTAAATGAGGAATGTCATCGAATTTCCACGTTAAATTGTGTTTATTTAAAGTGTATGTGGCATCATTCAGAGAAAAACACAAGGTTGGAAGTTGTCAGAGACTGTGTAACATTTCTACTGTGAAAGCTATTGTTTTAATACCTCTATTCTACCATCCCTCTCTATATTGTTGTTAAGTGGTTAATATTTTTTCCATTCAGTCAGAAGTACAGTTTTGTGGCTCAGTTTAGAGGATTGTACTGTTAATAATATTATTTTACCTTAAATCATGGATTCTTAGCTAAAGCAAATGTTTATAGATTTTACTGCCTAATTGTACAATGAAAAATAGGCCTCTACTCCTCAGAAAGTTATTGACATTTTTTGCATGGATTTGTTGAATACTGGACTCTCACTGGTCATTGCTATGCTATACTTAGTTTCAACTATAGAAAATAGATAGACCACATAGATGACATATCATTATTGCATAGTAATCACCTTGTATAGGTTTATTTTGCAAGAAGGACCAGCTCGCTTTTCATTATCCTTTTCGAGGTGGAAGATAATAGAGAAAACAGTGGTTATAAATCACTTGCATGTAGCCAGATTATTATGCCTCCCTCACACTAGGAGCGATGCATTTCAGTAACTTTACAGTGACTTTGGAAACTCTGGAAAATGGCTAAGCCGAGCGCTGCCACAGAACATAAGCAGCACTTGGCAGTTGACACATAAATATCCAACAGCCTCCACTTGTCCGTGACCCTCCTCTCCTCTCTTCTCTGCCTGGAGGCTGCATTACTTAAAGCTTCCTACAGTTTTCAAGGACATAATTCCCCTCATCAATGTTCAAGAGAGAAACAGCGGCGTGTATTTACTGTCCTGTTTATCCACTTTGCATTAAAATGTTTTTGAAAAATTCCATAATGTAAACATCTCTAAAGTGGGTTGATGCTTTGTAAGTTTAGTATTGTAGAAATGTGCTTTCACTCTAGTTTTCCATTAACTGTTTCTCTTTTCTTATGAATAGAGAATGTTTCTCTCTCAGTAGTTGTTGATAGAAAACCGCACACTTTTTATTCAGTTTCTATTCAGCAATCAGTCAGTAGCTTCTTCTGGTAGAGGTCAGTGTCTACGTTTTCTAATAGAATCTCTCTTTTTTTCTCTTCACCCTTCCCACTCCCACTCCTGTTTGCACGTTTGTTACTTTCCTCGTCCCTTGTTGTCGTCCTTCATTTTAACTCATTAACATGATTTCTTCCTGTTTGTCCTTCCCTGCATCTTATTCCAACTCCGCTGTCTGATTCTCCACGTCACGCTTAATTTTGGTCATTTTAATTTTGTGTTCATGCATGCGGGTTTTCTGCCTTAATGTGCAGACCCCATAGACCCTGATGTTGACCTGTACGAACTCTTCCATGCTCCATACACCCCAGTACCAGATCCTTCCCCCATGATGCCACCTGTGGGCGTTCAGGCCTCTGTGCTGAGTCACGACACCATCAAGGTGACCTGGGCAGACAATTCGCTGCCCAAGAACCAGAAGATCACAGACAACCGTTACTACACGGTGCGCTGGAAGACTAACATCCCTGCCAACACCAAAGTGAAGGTAAGACAAGGCGTCATTTATGTGAATCTGCTCAGTTTATGAAGCAGATTTGTGTAAATTGGTTTGAAGGGTCTTTTTCTTCATGTTCTGAAATCTTTTCTGTTAATTCAGTTGAAGACAATTTATGAGAAAATAAGCTTCAGTTTCATTTTTAAAGTTATTGTTGAAACTCTTTTTCTGTTAAGCTCAGCACTTTTAAGATCACGTAACTTGTTTACAACTTGGTGTAATTCAGTTAAGTTCTGCTCAGATCTCTTCAGCCTTATCACAGTTTGGTGATGTACTTCAGTACACAACCGTCTTTGTGTATTTATGTTGCAGTGAGCTCTGTTCAGCCCCATGCTCTCCACTGAGATTTATCGATGTTCTGAAAATGAGAACTATTGTCACATGACAGTTATATAATAAAAAATTTCCCACAGCAAGTCCCCAGTGGTGACAGCATATGTTTAGTTTTTGTAAAACAGAATGATCAGATTTCATTCATATTACAGAGCATAAGAAAAAGAAGCTTAGTAATAAAGTCAGTAATACAGTTTTCCTTTGCTTTTCTCCTCATAGTTGAGTGTACAACTCAAGATGTAAGCTTTTTCTATGTCTGACTGGATTTAGTGGTTTAATTAAACTGTCAAGGCTTCATTAAAGTGAACTTTGTTAAATCTTTTTGAGGGCTGCAGCTAAGACGGTGTAAGGATTAAGTTCATCACTGGTATTTAACTTGTAGTCTGTGTGATTAGTGATGCAGATATCGATGCATTATGTCGTGTGCATCAGTGTAATGTGTTTAACAGAACCAGAAAAGCTGCAGAGCCAAACCTGCAGTTGAGTTATAATCATATTTTGCCTCCAAAAGCCGGATTACAAAAGTGTGTGTGTCTGCATATGGGTGCATGCGATTCTGCAGTGCAAAAACACAGCTTCAAAAACAAGAAAAGAAGCAATAAAATGGGGGAAATATGACTTCAAATCAGCAAACAGAACTTGGAAATCTACAAAAAAGAAAATCCAAGATAAAAAATGCCACTTTTCATAGAACCCACTGATGTCATGAAAATAATGCACCAGATAAAAAAGAAGAACATTTGTAAATACACAAAGAAAACATTTAGGGACTATTTTATTGGTATTTGGGGAAATAAAGCGTTTCTGTTTTACTGTAGTTTGTCAGTATGAATATATGGCTGTTGTGCTGTGGTTTAAGACAAAACAATGACTTCCATTAGTCTATTCTTAATATGTGAAGAGATGAAAAGGATACAATACTGGAAGCTGGGCGTTCTTACTTCAGCTATACAGTTTTGTTTTCTCTATGTCAGTCAAACTGCTTTACAGTTGTGGTAATTCTAGCTCCAAGCATTAAAATACTGAAACCTAGTCATAAAATCACAGTGACATGTTACAATATCCTGTTAAAGTATGCAACATATATTTTGCCATGTAAGAAGGACCTCATCAGTATATATTAATTTAATTTATGATATTTGATATTGATTCGATTCACTTTCTGCAGTGAATCTGTTAGTGAGAAGAACCCAGATACAGGCTTGTGTTTATTGCTAAATTATTTAACTAAAACAACACCACAGCTACATGGTGTACAGATCAGCTGCTGTGAGTAGATGCTCAAATTAGTTTGCTTCTCACACTGTGACCATAATTAAAGAGCTCCATGGGCTCATTATATTTCTGTCCCATTAACTCAATCCAATATATTAACAAGTCTATTAGAGAGGTCTTTTTTATTGTTGTAATGTGGACGTTTTGTTCAGAAAACATGTTAAACATATCAGAGCTGCATTACAGATCAGTTTAAGCAGCAGTGAAATGTTCACCTTAAAGCTGCTCTCTTTTATATCCTTTTTTTCTCTCTAAGAGCGAGTTTAGCCAGACAAGGTTGTACATTATTGAAGAGATGACTGCTCTTTAAACCGGCTGCATGTTTCCTAAGAACTGAGTGTTTTTCTTTTCCTATCCCACTGCCCTCTGTTTGACAGCCCCAGTAGGAGAAGTGCACTTTTGTCGTATCACGCAACGTTATAGATAGGACCGTTAGAGAGCAGCTAACCCGACTCACTACTGCTGTGACCTCAGACAGTGAAAGCTGTGTGTTTTTGGCTCCTGTCAGCTCCAGCCATGACTTATCAGGAGGTTTCATATACTGTAGAAAGTATATGGACACTGTGTATTGCAAAATAAAGCACACATAACAGGATACATAACAATGTTAAAGGTTTCTAAACTCTACAGAACATTCAGACTGGTGTTTGTGCTACTCACCTGTTCAGTGTGGTTTTGAGTGTTTTAAAAGTAAAATATGTTCTGGTAACCGAAAAATTATACCTAAAGCCTTTAAACCAGCACAGATAAGACATTTACAAATTAAAAGTATGAGCAGGTAGTTCAAAAGAGTCAAATATGTTAATTTATTGTTCAGTTGCACATTTATTGAATAATTATTATACCCCCACCTCTCCCAGAGGGGGTATAATAGTATATAATGTAATAATATAATAGTAATATATAGATATGAGATATATAGATATACCAGGAATTCCGTCCATCCATGATTTTTGTCTAAACCAATTTCGCAGACACTATTTACCCAGTTCTTTTCAAATTTGACATGTTCTTTACAAGGAGAGGTGCAGGGCACAGTTTGATGACTTAATTTAAATTTTTGGATTTTTTACCAATTTTTTTAACATTACAACTTAGAAAATCTGTCCAATAGATTTCTCAATCACTATTCATCCGATTCATGTCAAATTTCTCATGGTTTTTACATGTGCCTTTCTCTCAATTTTTTTCAGCTTTTTTTTTTTTTTAACAAATTTTTGAAAACTTTTTCAAAAGATTGAAAGTTAAGACTCAAAGTTAATCCCTGGGTAGGCAGGATATCAGTGAGTAGGATGGGAAAGTGTTGTGCAACCTTTTGGGGGTATTGGTCAGCTCTGCTTACTCTTTCACTCAACACATCTATTGTGATGTTCTGTATTTATTAAGGTATCCATTACTTCCACTGAGACATTCATTCTAGCTGTTATTCAGTTTCTGATGAAGTGAAACATTTTAATTTCTTAAAGATGGATAGATAACTTTATTTGTCCCACACTGGGCAATTCTGTTTAACAGTCTCCAGTTGCACTTCATGAAGTGAGTCAAAAATACAATATACAATATAAGCAACAAAGACACTGACTTTTTCAGATGTCATACATCATACTGTTAGTGTGAGTAGCTTAATGCGGTCATTCAGGCACATATGTGTGCAAGTACACACAAATGTTTTGGAATGTTAAGGATGATACTGGCTGATTGATCAACTATGTGCTTTATTCATTTATTGGTTTACTTCATAGGGACACGGCTCATTATACCTGCAGTGTTAAATAGTTTTTTTTAGCGTCACTGAGCAACAACTCCCTAATGTCCTTTCAGTGCTTTCAAGGACACAACACTTCTGCAACGACTCCTTGCCTGTAAAAAAAATCTACTTTGGTACTTAAGTTTTTGTCTTATCACGGGTGTTTTCACAGGTTTGGGGTTGAATACCTGACTGACAGCTGTAATTGTCAGTTGAAGTGTTGCATTTGAAGGATGACACAGGTCCATCAGGGTTATTTAGATTTAAATATAGTCTTTATTTGGACCAAGTGAAGAGGAACCACAAGGGCAGCGTGCATTATGTGTGCACCTTATTTCGACTCCTTCAGCTTTAATCAACAGAAACATAAAAACTGGTAAATGAGCCAGAGTTAACCAACAGGATTAGTTTTTATCTGTGGTCCCTGGTCTAATGTTAATAGGCAGCTTCAAAACAGAAATGATCCAGAAATGAAATAAAAGATCACAAGTCCCATAAAAATGCATCATGATATCAGCATTTAAAGATCCACTATCTCTCAACCTGAAGACTTTATAAGTGTAATCTGCGTTCATAGAAGCCTGTATGTGGCCTGGTGTCTCTATGGTTTTGTGTGGATATGAATGTGTGTATGCTGTCACCTTGTGAGGATCTAATCAAACCCTGTGTTTGTGTGTTTTCCAGATGGCCAACACCACCAGCTTGAGCCACATGGTGACCGGATTGAAGCCCAACACGCTGTATGAGTTCTCCGTCATGGTGACCAAAGGCCGCCGCACTAGCACATGGAGCATGACCGCACAGGGCACCACCTTTGAAACCAGTAGGAGCACAAGCACACACACACACACACACACACACACACACACACACCATGTACAACCAGACAAACTCACACAATGTAATAATCATGAGGTCATAAAACCAGCACGGCTGCAGTAGACCAAGCCCCTGGCTGGGAGTAAGATTTAATTTTGTGTAGCCCAAACTTCAAGAGACAAAAGCCTTAAGAAAATAACAATATTAATAATGTACTGCGTTTCATCACATAAAAACTAGTAGTCAATTAAAAGTCAGCTCTGAAAATGGTGCTGCAGTAGAGTACAACTGTAGATTAACATTTCTGTAAGTATGCCAGTTTAGCTGGTTGACCAGCTTTTAGCTCCCTGGGAAAGTGTCATCACAACCACAAAAGAAACACTAATAATAATAAAACAGGAAAAGCAGTAAATAAATAAATACAAGAAATATATACAAAATAAATACAGCAGTGCACACATCAGTCAGTCGTTATTACATGTTATTACAGATCAGGATCGATCGAGGTAAATGATTGGGGCTCAGGTGGTAGAGAGGGTTGTCCAATAACCAAAGGGTTGGCGGTTCGAATCCCGCTCTGTCCCATTCATGTGCTGTTTTGTCCTTGGGCAAGACACATCACCCTACTTACCTCCAGTGCTGCTACTCACACTGGTGTGTGAATGCTCGGTGGTGGTCGGAGGGGCCGTAGGCGCAAAATGGCAGACACACTTCTGTCAGTCTGCCCCAGGGCAGCTGTGACTACAGATGTAGTTTACCACCACCAAAGTGTGAATGTGTGAGTGAATGAATAATGGATCCACTGTACGCGCTTTGAGTATGCATTCATAGAAAAGCGCAATATAAATTTAATCCATTATTATTATTATTATTATTAAATGATAAGAAAAGACTTAGATAATGCACCGTACAAAACAAGGGTGAGATGAAATTAAATTAAAATGAATAAATAAATGAAGAAGTTCTGTCCTGTGCAGGAAAATACTTGATTAAAAAATCAGACCGAATACACTTATCAAACGAAGGGAATTAGGATTCAGTAAAGACATGTTACCTTGTGCATCTGAGGTAAATACAGGTCACATTCACTATTTGTTGACGTGTCTGTTTCATGTTTCAGTTTGCGGACCCTGAGCTATTTCTGTCTATTATCCCTTTGTTGACTCCTCAGCTCAGTCTGCATGGGCACAGCTTGTTACCTTTATCTTGCCATAAACTCTGGGGGGGTTACAGTACACAATCTCTGTCTCATCTGTGTCATCTAGGACCAAATCATGCAAATTTACTGTGGCTGTAATAAAATTACTATTATTACCGTCATCAGAACAATATATAATCCTTTTACATCTTTCAGCAGTTCTGTTTTGTGATTATGTCATCCCCTGAGTGGGAGTCCTGCAGCGTTGTGAAACATAATAGATATTAAAATTTGCAATTGAGAAAGTGTCAGTGCTTATACTTTATTTCAAGTATAATTGCTGAGCTGGAAGAACAATAAACCTGACTTTAAAAACAAAAACAAACAGGAAGCGTAGGCACTTTCCAGTTGAGCCCAGCCTGGGGTTTGCTTCAGGATCAGACAGGTGGATGAGACCCACCAAGGTCATAAAACACATACAATCAACTGATGAATTATTAATTATCACTTTTGAAAGAAACCTTTTGTCTGACACCATCAAAAACACAACAAATATTCTGTTATTCTCTTCAGTTCCCAGCTCCTCTCCTAAAGATGTGACTGTGGTGAGCAAAGAGAACAAACCTCGTACCATCATCGTCAACTGGCAGCCTCCATCTGAGGCTAACGGCAAGATCACAGGTGGGTTTTGCACTCTCTGACAGTCACAGCAGAGCTATGGTTTAGAGCTGAAATGATTAATCAACTTGAATCAATTCAAATTAATTACTTAATTACAATTTTTGTGAATCAAAGCTTAATTTCGTTAATTTCGCTGCCCCTAAACATTGGTTCCACTGACAGACACGTGTTGTGATGCACATGGAACAACACAAGCAACATGGAGTGTAGCTCAGAAGAGACAACAGCAAAAAGGCAGAGAATGTCTATATGCTCACTTTTCTTCATTGGAACCATCACTTACTACTTTAAACTTTTAAGCTTTCACACAAACATTTCAAGTATTTGTCTTTTTTCAGTTATATGTTAGTTCCATCTTTAGTTGTTAGTAAGTTGGAATCAAATTTGTTGCAGACTGCAGTGCACATATTGTTGTAGATATCATTTGACTTGTTTGTTGTTGTTTATATCTATACATATTTGTATTATATATAATTCTATACTGTTGTTATTGTTGTTATTTCTATATAGATATTTTTTATATATTCTTCTACTTTAATATTTTTTGTGGTTGTTTCAGCTGGTTCTGGAATAAGGGAAAAGTTGTCATTTTCTTTTTTCATATTTTTACTGTTTTTTCACATTTAAACTTTTGAATAATCCTTTAATCAAATCAAAGAAAATAATCAATAAATTAATTAATTGTAGAAATAATTGATAGCTGCAGCTCTGCTATGTTTTTCTCTGAAGCAAAGCACTCTGGCATTTACGGACTGATTTAGATTTAAACCCCTGTGTAACAACTTGACACTAATGAATTCTCATTTAAGCAGTGATTTGTTTTAATTAAAATGAAAACACTTTTATTTTTAACTGTAGTTTCCCAATTTATTTTGAAGAACTGATCAGAAACAGCATCATTTCCAGCTGATTAGCCTTCACCGTTGTCAGTTAAAGCAGTTCTAATGAAATAAACTGCATATATTTGTTATAGATGCATAATATATTGGCATTTTTTTACTTTCCCTGTAGGTTATATAATCTACTACAGCACTGATGTGAATGCAGAAGTTCACGACTGGGTCATTGAACCAGTGGTAGGAAACCGTCTGACCCACCAGATCCAGGAGCTGACGCTGGACACCACCTACTACTTCAAGATCCAGGCTCGAAACTCGAAGGGCATGGGACCCATGTCTGAGGCTGTACATTTCCGCACTCCAAAATGTAAGCTTGACCAAGGATTTGGTACATGCTCCCTATTGCCAGGTTAAAAACAGAAGATGCTCAGATCCCTCTTGTTTTTCCTGGTCTATTTTTTTTTGAGCGAGTGACAAACTGGTGAAGAAAGTCAGTCATATAAGGTTCACAAGGCAGATTTTTCTTTGTAAATTTGTAGTAGGAGGAGATCATGTTGTTTGTATGTTAGGAGACCAGAAACAAAATAAGTGATTACAAGTGAAATTAGAAGGTACTGGCAGTAGATGGCTACATGCTAAAACATCAGTAATTGGAACTTTGCATGGTGTAATATATCAGAGATGTGTGTTTGTTGTCAAGTTACTCTTCCAGCCAAGAGTCAATTAAATGCACCTGTGAGATTTCATTTTCTGAAGCACAACGAAGCTGCTGAATATGCTCGAGTAATAATCTGGCGAAGTAGCAGAATGATTCAAATGTTCTGTCGCACTTTAAACCAGTAACAAATCAAAATCCTAGATTTATGATATCTAACAGTTTGGTCAGTCTATGAGGATGGTTTCCGTCTTTAACGCTGAGCAAATGGAATGCACCAGACCTGACAAACATGTTTTCTAATTAACACATCAGACACATCCTCCTGATCAAGCTGTGAAAAAGTTTCCAGAGAGCTGAGACCACAATACAAATAAAACCGAATTGAATTGAATGTTTCCCAAGCCTTTGTTAATTGATAGGGTATGACTGTGAGCATGAAAACACTGTCTGCATTTTGGTGAAGCTTGAAATATCTGTTTGGGTTTTGTATGAAATGTTAAGGGTTTCTTTGTTTTAATGGAAATGATACTTGAATGATGCTTTGCTCTTATTGTCAGTGTGGCTGTTTCTGTTTTACACTCGTGCTGTTTCTCGTTGTAATTTCTTGATTTTCTCACTGTCATTCTTCTAGTTTTACCCCTTTTCCTCATTCTCATAAACAACCCCCAGCTCTGTTTCTGTCTCCCTCGCTGCTCTTTTCAGCTAACCAGTTTTTTGCTTTTATTGTCTCTCCCTACGTGCTCTCCTTTGGCCTGTTAAGCTGAGTCCTCTGACAAAATGGCTAATGACCAAGGTAAACTCCCCTCCACACTTTACCTCTCACTGCGCACTCTGCACCCTGTCAGCGGATCTCTCTCTTTTTCTGTAGATTTTGATCTTCCGGACTGCATGACTTGCAAAATGAGTTTTTGCCTGTGGAGGTTTTTGTCAGATTTTGCTGCAGCTAATTAAGTACTAATTTGATGGAGGCATAAACGTAGAAGAAGCTATGAAATTGTTTTAAGAGATGCTCCGTTTTAATTCAGACTCTGTTCAATAACAGCGTTAAATCCTCCAGTGAAGACGGGTCCTGTAAACAACCCAAACACACCAGGCAGTACACTGGGTAAGATTATTTCTCAGACAAACTTGTCACAACATCAGTAGGATACTCACTGTACAAAAATGACTTTTTTTATTTTCTCTGAAGGTTGAGTCACAGTTGATGAACTCCTTTCTCTCTAATGCAGGGGTTCCAAGTAACGAGAATCACCTCTTGGTCATTGTCATCATCTCAGTCGGAGCCTTCACCATCATCGTGGTCGTAGTCGGAGCCTTTCTGTGCACGAGGCGAACGTCATCCCATCAGAAGAAGTACGAGGCTCAGACACACAACTTCAGTGGTTTAGTCTCTGTGCAAAATTACATCAGCCGTATTATGGAAGAAACAGATTGAGTGCCAAGCATAAGAAAAATTTTAAAAAATATTCCAACTTGATTCACAACATTTAGATTTTATTCTCAATTGTATTTAAATGTTATTCTTCTTATTTTGTTCTCATTCATGTTTCATCTTTACTCCCAACATTTTGACCTTACCCTTAGCATTTTCACTTCATTAACAGTCGTATTTATATAGGTATACCAGGAATTCCATCCGTTCTTCCATCCATCCGCCTGTCCAATAATTTTGTCCATCCCATTTCCCAGACACTTTTCACTAGATTCTTTTAAAGTTTCACACACACGTTTTTTACCACTAGAAGTGCAGTGCCCAGTTTGATGGCTGAATTTCAATTTGGGATTTTTTAAAATACATTTTTTAACGTTTCAAATTGGACAATTTATTCAACCCATTTCTCTGACATTATTCATCTGATTCTTTTCAAATTTCACACATGCTCTGATGTTCCTTTCTCTCAATTTTTGCGTTTTTTTTAAAGATTGAAAGTTAGGACAAAATTAATCTTTGGGTAGGCAGGGTGTCAGTGAGCAGGAGGGGCAGTGTTGTGTGACCGGACAGGGGGATTAGTAAACTCCGCTTACTTTTTCACTTGTTCAACTTTATTTTCAACATTTCAAATTCATTCACAAAATTTCCACTTTATTCTCAACATTTAAACGTCATCTTCCTTTGCAAGTTTATTTTCCTTTATTCCTTTGTATTTCACCTTTATTCACAACATTTTTACTTCATTATTTGCATTTCAACTATTTTCTCCATCACATTTTGACTTTATTCTTGACATTTACACCTTATTCTCAATTGTGTCTCAACTTAAATCACATTTCAGGTATATTCTAGACCTTTCAACCTACCGTCAATCGTATTTCAACTCATTTCATCTTTTTTACATTATTCCCAGTCATATTTCAACTTCATTCTTGACATTTTCACTTTATTCTCAACATTACTCATGTAAAAAAGAAACTGTTACTATGAAGAAACAGCCTTAATATGGTCTTCGTACTCCATCTCCCAAAATACATGTGCTTCCTTAACTTTCAGACACAAGAGTTCTTTTAACGCTGTTGTCTCTGATGTCGCTGTACTGCTTTTCCTCTTGGCTTTTTTTCTTTTGTCATTTCCCACCTTCCCTCTTTAAATAAAAGTCGGTTGCATTGTCTTCCCTGTTCTATGTCTGTTGCAGAAAGCGGGCAGCCTCGAAATCTTCCAACGGCTCCCACAAATACAAAGGAAACTCCAAAGACCTAAAGCCCCCTGACCTGTGGATCCACCATGAGAGGCTAGAGCTCAAACCTATGGACAAGTCTCCAGAACCGAACCCCGTCATGACTGAAACACCCATCCCCCGCACATCCCAGGACATCACACCGGCTGACAGCGCTCTGGACAGCAACCCACACCTGCAGCAGAGACGCAACTCCTACCGCGGTCAGTCCAGCCCACAGGGAAGAATCAGAATGACATTATGGGAATGAGATCAAAGTGAAACTGTCCCTTCTGCCGGAGCTTACATGCATACTAACACAGGGCGAACTCTGAGTGTGAGCCTGGCAAAGTGGAAAGTACACTTTGAAAGATGACAAAGAAGCTAGTTGGGTTTTTTTTAGCTTGATTTTCACTCCATGGTCATGATTGGAGAATTGGTGTTTGCTTTTGTTTTCTATTTGATTTCCATTTCATGCTTTTCATACATGATGCCCATTACTTGTCATGTTACAGTGTAATCGCCTACCATCGCTACTACAGCCTTACAAGTAAATCCAAATCATTAGAAATTGGTGATGCCTGAAGATGAAAATTCCTCTTGGAATAAATTATTGCTTTTAATCAGACTTATTTACTAAAAAGCTGAGCCTACCACCACACTAATATTGATATTTTAGCATGCTCTATTAAAATGAAAACCTTCAAAATAATCTCCATTCTGACCCAGAGAGACAATAACTTGGGAACTTTGTCAAATTCCTTGATAACAGCTCATCTGCTTTCAGTAGTGTCATGACAAAATGCAGAACTAATTGCAGAAAAGCTCCTAAGAGAGACAAGGACAGCAACATCACAAATGATGTGTCCATTGTGAATTAACAACTCCTACTCAAGGCTGAAGTCTTGACTTTGTGAAAAACGATGAGACCAAGTGATGAGACCTGTTCAGCTGATCCAGGTGTCTCCGTCGTCACTTCCAAATGTCTCTGTCCTTATTTTTACAAACTATAACAGGGCAACGTTTTCATAAGCTTCCATTTTTAGGGATCCTAAAATGCTGGTTTAGATTAGATTAGAAGCTTTTTTGATCCCACAAAAGGGAAATTCACTGATCAAGACCACAACAGGATAAGTTACAAGAAAATGGGCAACATAGAGATAATGCAAAAAACAAATGAACAATACAAAAATAATAGTAGTAATAAAACTCTATAGGCTATATACATATTTACATAAGAAGTAGAATTACAATATGTCAGACAGTATGTAGTGTGAGTGTAGCCTTCCTACTCCTGTGGATCATTTACACAAAAGAACAAAAACTACCAGCTCTTTCTGATTGGCCGGTCTCCACCATACCTTTTAGGCCACGAATCAGAGGACAGCATGTCTACACTAGCAGGCCGACGAGGGATGAGGCCTAAAATGATGATGCCTTTTGATGCACAGCCGCCTCAGCGTAAGTGTGTGTTTATGAGTGGTGTGTGTATTCTGGAAAGTCTTAAAGATAATTAGGGGAAAAAACTGCAGCACAATGAAAATGAGTCCATTTCATGCCTTCTCATAAAATGTTCACTTTTATTATTGTTTGTATTTATGTGCGAAGGAAACTTTATTTGAGTGTGTTTACAGTGACATGCATGTGTGTATCTGACCAGCAGTACCTTTACATCCATCATCATTATTTCAGTTGATTAAACACCATCTCTGTTTGTGTGTGTGTCCATATCCATTTCCATTCGCAGCTGTGATTAGTGCTCATCCCATCCATTCCCTTGATAACCATCACCATCATTATCACATGGGCAGCCTGGCATCTCCGACACGCAGCTACCTCTACCACCAGGGCGGTGGGCACTCACACCCACATGCCTGCGCCACCCCCATCTCCCATCTAGACAGGGTGGACTCTACAGGTGAGACACTGCCATCTGCTGGACACAGGAGGGCCATTATGTCTGTTCACTCATTTGTTGATGTGTCATGCACTTATTCATTTGCGCATTATCATGTTGGCGTAGATTTTATTTTTCATTTGTGATACTAACCTCTTTTCCCTCCTCTCTTTGCCTTAACACAGACCTTTTATGCTCATTAAATCACCTTAATATTAACCCATAAAGACCCAAATGTCCACTGCCAACCAAAGGCATCTACTGATCTAAAATGTTTAATTCCGTTTGATCCACTAATTTTATCAATAAATGTAAATAACTGGTGTAAAATGCAGTCTGTCATCTTTTTATGGTCATCAGATATGACCTATTTGGATGTTCAGAGGCTCCGTAGTGAACATAGAAACACCGTCATCTTCTATAATGTTGACCAGGAAAACCCATGTTTGATAAATCACAGTAGATGGCGATACTTGTTTTTACATTCGGTTATTGATATCTTTGGTGGAAATAGTCACTTTTTCTTCAGTTGATTTCTGATTTGATCTTTTACTCTTTGAATTTACTCTGAGCTTTTAGGAACATCTACATGATCAGTATTTTAAATCTAGGAAAATATTTGATTTACACTGAAAAATAGAAAATGCTGAGGAAAATATTATAATAAGTGGTGATAATTGACTTGAAAAAATGTTTTGGAAGTTGTGACAAAAATAGCTGTGGGTCTTTATGGGTTAAGAGTCGATCAGTGTGTCTTTTTCAGTGTTTTCGTGCTCTAGTTACTGTCACTGTAATGGTGCAGTTATCAGAGAAACATCAACAAGTATTGATGACTGTTTTTATCATTGGTTAATCACTTCATAAAACTTTCTGTGGAAAGAGTAATAGTAGAAGAGTAATTCAGATCCTTTATTGAAGTGCAAGTGAAAACACTGCAGTAGAAATAAAGGTTCTGCATTTAGAACTATACTTACATAAAAGTATGTAAGGATTATCAGTAAAATGAGCCGATAAGCTGAAGAAAAATTGTCTCAGCGTTTTACTGTGCTATTTTTGATTCATATTATTGCTGTACATGATTCAGGTTGAGCTCATTTAAACCAGCTGTTGGTAGTTTAATCCCTCATAATGCATCATATTCTATAAGATTATTGTATGTCTGTAGTGTCACAGATGTGACAACAACTTACATCTAAAGTCGGACTTTCATGAGCTCTGAAAAACAGACCTGTTTCAGCTTTGTGATGATGTATTTTCAAGTAAATGGTTAGGTTAGGTTGAAGCTCAAGCCAAGAAGAAAACACATCATCTTTCGGTTTATCACAGACATTCAAAGACAACACATTTGGAGATGCATGTTTGTACCTAATGGAAGAGGAAGAAAAATTGTCAGAAAAATTTAATGAAGTAAAAATCACAATATGTCAAACAATGAGATGAAGTGGATCACTCATATATTTTATCTGACAGTTTATAAAGTACTTCAAATGAACCCAGACTTACAGGTGTAGCATCAAAATGCAACATACACATTAATGGAGTAGTAAAATCAAGAAATGTCAGATATTGTAGAATTGGAGCTGAAATGGTTAATTGACTTGAATTGATTAAAACAATTATTCAGTTACAATTTTCCTGATTCAAAGATTTGTTTCCTTAATTTTGCTGCTGCTAAACATTGGATCCACTGTTGTGTTTCACACGAACGCTTATTGTGATGCACATGATGCCAGGATCAACACAAACAACATGGAGCATAGCTCAGAAGAGACAAGGACAAAAATGCAGAACATGTCTATATGCTCACTTTTATTCATTGGAACCATTACTTTAATCATTCAGGCTTTCAAACAAACGTTACAAATACTTGTGTTTATTAATTTATTTATTTATTCTTCAGTTGTATGTTAGTTCCATCTTAAGTTGATAGTAAGTTGGACACAAATGTGTTGAAGATTGCAGTGCACATATTGTTTGCAGATGTCATTTGACTTGTTTGTTGTTTATATCTATAGATATTTTTTATATATACTTTTTTGCTGTTGGTATTGTTATTTCAATATAGATATGTTTTATATATCCTTTTACTTTTATACTGTTTATGGTTGTTTCAGCTGATATTGGAATAAAGGACAAGTTGTTTGTCAGTTTTACTAATTTTTGTGTATTCAGACAATTGTTCAATCGAATTGAACTGAAGGAAATAATCGATAGAGTAAGTAATTACAAAAATTATTGATAGCTGCAGCGCTATGTAGAACATGTAGGCATTATTTATGAACACTTTTAATCTTCGTATATTAAGTGCATTTTACTGATAATATTTCCATATTTGTACTTACTTAAAGTAAGGTTTCATATGTGTAGTAGAGGTGACTCCACTACATCTTTATGCAGCTTTAAAAACATTCAGTGTTCACTGTTCCCAGTCCTCCAACTGTTTTTCCACTGCATCTACATCTTTGGAAATTCAACAGCTGGTTGAAAATCCCTCTTTAGATGCTACCTGGTCTGTAAACTCACCTGCTCATTGTCCTACACCTCCCCTCCCCCTTCCTGCAGAGTCTGTGAGGAACACCCCCAGCTCCGAGCCCCTCCCTCCAGCCACCGCCTCCTCCCAGGCCTCTTGCCCCTCTGAAATACTGGCCGACCCCGAGGGCAGCTACCACGGCTCCACCACCACGGAGGAGGAACCCAGCTACAGCAGCAACCTGCCCCCCCACCGCTCCGCGCACCCCCACGCCCATGCCCACCCACTCAAGAGCTTCGCTGTACCTGCCATCCCCGCCACCAGCCATCCATCATATGAGTCACCTGCACTGCCCAGTACTCCTCTGCTCGCTCAGACCGGTCAGCACAAACACACTCGTATCCAAACAACCTAAGATACACAATTTTAGTTAAGAATGTGTCTACCTGATATTACTGTATTTCCTCAAATAGTGTCCAGACTTTTATTTCATTAAGCTGAAAAAGGTACCAGGCCTTTATTTGAAGGAGGTTTTTATCAGAGTCAAGGCTTTATTTCTGATTTCCTCTTTTAACCCTCTGTTACGTGCCAGTAACAAAAAAGATTCAGAATTTATTTTGCAAATGGGAAAAAACTAAAGGGCCAACAATTACATACAACGGAATTACTTAAACAAAGAAAACAAATTAAGCAAACGAATCACTGCAGCGATAGACCTACTGGTCATCTTCAGTTTGGCAGCTCCTGGATTTATAGGCCGTGGAATTACCGGCAGGTGTTGGGGATCAGCCAAGGAAAAAAAACAAGAAACAGCCCCAGCCATAACAGCCTCAAAGACCCAAAAGCATCCGCTGATCTAAAATGTTAAATAACCTTTGAACTGCTAATCCTGCCAATACAATGAAATAATTCTGGTAAAATGCAGTTTCTCAGATTTTCAACACCATCAGATGTCTTTTTCAGAGGCATCCGTCATCTCTGTAGTGAGCATGGAAAGTTTGTCTTTGGCAACATTGGTTCATCAATAAAACCCATGTAGTTTGATAAATGACTGTTTGTTGACACTTTTTTTAAAGTAGAATTACTTGTATATGTTGCTGAAAGTACCATGGTTCGTTCATTTTTCTCTGTTTCAGTTCAACTTTTGCATTTACTTTGTGCTTTTAAGAACATCTACATGATCAGTAAATTAGATATAGGAAAATATCTGATTTTCACATCAAAAACACAAAGGATGATATTGTAATAAGTGGTGATAAACCACTTTTTAATGATTAAATGTAGGGAAAGGTTCATTTGGAAGTCACCACAAAAAATACTTCTGGGTCTTTATGTAATAAGTCAAACTGGTTTGATTTAGTGTAAAACCTTGTTTGGATCCACTGACTTATGTAACATTGTACACTCTGCAGGACGCTTTCATCCATACAACACCTTGACCATTTCAAAATAAAAGCCTTCTGGCATATCAGGGGATAGAAACCATTCAGTGTTTAACAGAGCTTTTATTGTGTGGAAATTGTCTTACAGTGATGCTTGTAAGTTTCTACAAATGAATTTCACACACCTGCAGTGACTGAAACTGGGCAAATAACATTACAGATGATTATTTAGAACAACAAAGAGTGAAAACATTACAATTGCTGGATGCATTACATTAAACTTGTAGGAAATGAACACTGTGTTTAACAATCATTACATAAGAATGATGTAATCAACCAAATGTAATGTGGTTGATGTAATACAATTGCATCAACCACATTACATGACACGCACCAGAAGTTTATCCATATTAATTTAACCCGGCCTGTATTTAAGGCTTTTAATTGTTTGTTCGTTAATTGACTTTGGCTGTTTTTAGAGACCAGGCCTGCAACTGACTCACTGTTTTTACTTGGGGAAATACAGTATCTTAACATTACTAAATATTATACAGATAAAGATATTTTAGATTAATTTGACAGACTACAGTGATAAAATGCTCATGATAAACTGTGAAATTGTTTTTTCCTCTTTCAACTCAGGACCCCCGACCCACCCCCATGTCGTTAAAACAGCCTCCATTGGGACACTAGGACGGACACGAACACCAATGATTGTCAATGTCCCCAACGCCCCTGATGTACCAGAAACCAGCAAGATGCTGGAGGATGTAGACAGCGTGAGTAGAGATCCCTGCGCCGTTTTCACAGTCTGGCCCAGCTCCAAACAATACTATGATACGATGCTTTAATTAAATGCTGTGTTAAAATGTTGTGAAAAACCACACATTCTTCCAAATCCATGTTAAGTTTTTCTTTGGGCACTGTTTGGTCACTGTACTGGACAGTTACTTTTCAGCTGGTTGTAACCACATTTTCTTTGTTCTTTCTCTCTTTTTGTTCTGTCCAACTTCAATCTTACCATTTTTTGTGGCATTGTCGGCTGCCGTTTGATCAATTCACTTAATATTTAATTTAATGAATAACAAAATCCCATAACTGGAATGACTTTTTAATTTTTTTACCATTGAATCTTTTACTCCATGTCCTAATCCTTTGGTTGGCTGTTGGCTCTTTTGTTCTGGACGTTTGCTTCTGTCTGCTTCCACATTACATTTTTCCCAACGCTTTCAGTCCCACTGACCCATCAACCCCCCCCCTTCCTTGAGCTCTCCTCACCCCAACCATATGACTCCCCGTTTTCCTGTCAAAGATCCCTGACTGACCCTCTCCTCCTTTCATGCTCTTTCTTTCCTCTTCTT
>JAPQRP010000019.1:22284534-22304543 GCA_037367295.1 Apogon hyalosoma | reverse complement strand
CCGCCCCCCGCAGTAACCCTGTTCCTCTCCCCCAGAGCTACGAGCCCGACGAGCTGACCGAGGAGATGGCCCACCTCGAGGGCCTGATGAAGGACCTGAATGCCATCACCACAGCGCCATGAGCATGCACACACACACCTACCGACACACACTGTCACTGTCATCCACACAGGTAGAAAAACCACACATTCATGCAGAACCAGAAAAGCTCAAAAATAAAACAGCCCAAACTTAAACCTTGGGAGCCAGAAGTTTGTGGACACAAAATTACTTCCTGTGCCCAAGAAACTCTCACATCCCCCTTTTGCAGAGAAAAAACCCTCCGGACTGATACCTTAAGAACTTTTTTCGGCTTACCTTGCTCAGTCTCAGGAAGGAGATTGCCATGAGAGGGAAGAACAAGCGAGATGCTTTGTTTCATCTTTTTATGAAGAACCATTCTCAGAGACAAATGAACTTTTGAACATCGGTCACGTTCAAACTGAAAGATTGTGAATTTTTTCCTCAACAAAAATATTTTTTCTGTGGCGTGTGACAGAAGACCGCTCACTCGATGAGTCTGTTCAGTGTCAAGTCAAAAGGAGAATTAAGTCCAAAAAATGCTGGTTTTGATGTTGGTGCTCATGCAGCGCAGTCTACACACAGTGTTTGTTTGATTTGTGTTTCTTTGTGCATTTTGTATATCTATTGGGCCGTTTCAGTGAAGTGAACATTGGACATCAGCCCCCTTTTACAAGCTTACATTATTCATACATCATTTTCTGTTTTTACCCCTTGTGTCATATATTTGTGCCATGACTTTTTATTATTTTCTATGTTATTGTATTATTTTTTTACACACATATCCTTATAAACATGTACATATGTTTTTGTTTTTTTTAACTGCCTCATTCTTTTACCCATGGTTTTGTTGTTATTTGGGATGAAGTGGGATTATAAACAATTGCTGAATCTCACTCATTTCAACAGGGGAGAAAAGCCTGATGTTTCTACAGTATGTTTGACTGGATTCTCTGGCATTGTGTTGGCCTCTTTGTACATTAAACTGTTCTTTTTTCAGTCTGTTGTTTTGTTGTGGGAGCTCCGTTTTAAAAGCCTTACCAACGTGTTTGTGTGTTGGACGGTCTTAGACAACTCAGCCCCTCTGACGACTCCTGCTCAGAGTCATGCCGTCACTTGCCACAGCAGTTTCTCCACCGTTTCTGTGGGACTTTGGCAGTAAATCCTCATAGGTCAGGGGTACCTAGGACTCAGGGCACTGACCCCCACCTCTCAGCAACAAAAACGCATAAAAGACTGAGAAAAAAAAACAAAAAAAAAAACCCACACACCATACCCAGTCACTTGACAGTTATCTTTTATACTTTGATCGAATGTGTGTGTTACTTCCAAAAACCAATATTTGGTTTCATGCGTCTGTGCTGCTGAACCACAGCGGAGCGTGTTTGCTGTTTTTCCTGCTTCATCAAATGCGACATCCTGGTTCTTCTATGAATCCTATAAAATGCAAAGATGTTGGCCTTTTTAATGGGACACCCATAATTGTTTTTTTTTTTTTTTTGTTTTTTTTTTTTTTTTTTTTTTTAAAACATGGTGGTTTTTTGTATGAAGAAAAAAACTCTACACAGTTCTGATGTTGAAAAAAGGAAAAAAAAATGTTCATCTGAGAAACTAGTTTTTCATTATACCCTCTTACCCAAAGAAGTTTGTCATTTGCAATCACAGTAATTTGCTCTACTTTTGTGAAAATCATGTTTCTCATAAATGTACATCGTCATGAATGTCAGTATAACTGTAAGAGATTTAACTATGGATTCAAACAAGGAACAACTTTTTTGGGGGAAAATATGATTGAAACAAAAAGGGGGGAGAAAAAGGACCGGACTCCATTTGAGAAATAATCTATTGAGTTGTAAACAGTTGAACCTGTATTGCACTTTTTCACAGTTTTTTGAAAAGTACATTTCTTACATATCTTGTGTTTTAAATATCAAAAGCTGTTTGTGTAACGTAGTGTCCTAGGTAAGCGGCAGGCAGCTGGTCTTGTTTTTATGTTTATTTTATGCTTCAGAGATGATATGAATATGAGCTGCCGAGTGTTCAACTTTGCGGCTCATGACGAGGAATTCTGTTGTTGCTTGTTCATGTACAGAGCTTTCTTTGCTTTCTGTAGAAAAAAAAATCTGTGGCTTTTTAAAAAATGTTGGAAAAATGTTTTGGAAAAAAAAAAATGTTTTTTTTATTGGTGCTCCTATACATTGTGTATACAAACTATTATGAATACTAACAAAGTAAATGTTTGTGCTCGTCTTCTTTTCATCAAACGCAAACAGTTTTGATCTGTTGAAACTTGGTATTGATCCATCGCTAAAACATACAGTGGGATATGTTCATGAATATGACCTGAGCAGTGAAATGAGTCTTGGGAAAGACAGTCAATTAAACCTTCATTAAATTATTGAATCATGGGAAGTCATGCTGCATAAATATAACAGTCCCAAAAATAAAACTGCTAGAAGGAATTTGGAAATTTTTGAGAAAAATGTTTGGTTACATCTTCTTGATCCATTACTAAATGATCATATGTGAGATGTTGGGCTGTTTTTGCATCCAAACAGTCTAATTAAAAACTGAATGTGTTCATTTTTTCCTTCAGTATTCTCTTACATTCAACATAATTTATTCATTTAAGGTTCAGTGATAAGATATTTTTGTGTCATGATGGATTAGTTACATTTATAAGGATAAAAATTTCTAAATAAACTTTAAACAAAATTACTTTCAGGTGTTCTGTTAAGTCTGATGCTGCCATTCCTAGTTTAGCATGAAACCTGCTGAAAAAGGTATAGATCTACTAAAACACCCTGTCTGATTTGTAGTAATCTTACATTAGAAGTATTTAATAGTAAATAAAAGTAAGCCAAGATGGTGAAATAGTAATCATTCTTTTGCAGTTTCACTAGTTTAAGTAACATTTTCAGATTCATTCTGTTGTACTTTGAATTAAGAAGTGGTGCAAATGTCATTTTAAACTACATGAAACCAACATTAATACAAAATGTGCATATAAACAAACCTGATTGATTCTTTGAAACAAGTTTTAAAAAGATTCTTGACAAGGGTTACATCCAATGATTATTCACAATATTGAGTAAAACTTCTCTGAATTTTTCAGACACAGACCTAAAGACTTTTGACTCCGGTTTAATGAAGCTAGTATATGTGTGAAGATAAATAATGCCTTCAGTGAATTACATGATGTGAAACCCTTTTTTTAGTTGAAGCACATTCACCCCACACATATCTGTTTCTGCTTTGTAATGTGTTTCTTCTCAGAATATGTTTATTCATACACTGGATCATAAAGATAAGGATTAGTCTGCATGGTCCATCAGATTTTCAGTCCAGTTCTAATTATCATGCCCAGTATTGATGCTGATAAAAAATGATGGCATTCAGCCAGTAAAGGATGGTTAAGTTGCCTTAAAAGTGCTGCAAAACATACACTTCTATTTGTGTTGCTGGAAGGAATTGAGATAAATAATTCCAACTTGAATAGCTGATGTGTAAAAGTACAACTAAACAAAGGTCAATGTACAATAAAAATTAATTCTCATAAAAACTGACAGTCCGCATTATTTTACAAAAATAATGTGCTGTCTTGAAGAAAACAGAGGGTTTGAAAACTATTTCCTCTTAATACTTTTGACTGATATAAAAATATACTGAGTTAATATATCCAGGTGATCAGGGATTGCTGATATTCACTGAGCCATCACACCAACATCAATTAGTATTGGATGACATATGGACAAACAGCACAGTACACAAAATAATTAATGCAACATATACAGCATGTAATACAATTGCATCAACCTCAAATAGGTGCAGCTGCGGATTGAGAGGAAAGAGAAGATATATTTTTCCAGGCGTCTTCAGAGGAGTCATGAGTGAAGGTGAGGGAAATGTAATCAGGTGGGCTTTTTTTTTCATTTGTTGGATTTGTAATGTCTTTGGTAAATGGGGTAAAAAAAAAAAAAAAAAAGATTCAAACACCATTAAGGGAATGCTGCCAAAAGTTCATGTAAGCCTTCCATATAACCATCAACACACCTACATTAATACATTATATCACTTCTATATATATTAATCACCAGAAATTGACTTTTGAGAAACACTGAAATCAGCTCCCCTAGCAGGTAAATGAATGTATGAAAACAGCAATGTTAGCCGTGGAGATGGTTGCAGATCCCTGATATGTTCATATAAAGAAATCTGTTGTGATTAACTTCACACTGATATGCTCAACACAAGTTAGGTTTTATATCTTCATATTAGCAGCCATTCAATATCCTTTTACATGAAACCTAGAATTCATCTGAGATAAACAGGATGAATGTTTTGTTCTCGATCCTGTTTCTGTATCTTTTATTAACAGACTGCTGACTGGTCATTAAACTAAAAAACTTAAAATGTCTGTATTAGGAAAATGTAGTAAATAATTACACATTAACTCCTGGTTTTATAGTGCTAAGTGTAGAAACACGTGGGTTTCACGTCAGAAATATGCCCCATTGAAGTTTTTTTTTTTTTTTGTCCTACTTTCCTTTAATAATTTATGTTGTTGCTCAAACATTTTTTTCCGTGAAATGTAGGGGAGGATGACGCACAATCTGACACATTTTAGTTTTGAATAAATAGTTAAAAAGAAAACATCTGATCAGGTTTTTATACCTGCAGCAAACACATATTCTACAAGTTAATACTTCAAGTTTGCTTCTGAGATGCATTGTTCTCAAAAACATGATGAAAGAATTAGTTGTAAAATCTGCTAAAAACTGTGCTTGAATGCTAATGATTCAATAGAATTCTATTAGGATTTCAGAGATGTAGTCAGTATGTACATGAACACTGATGCAAGACTGTCAAATTTTGATAGATGTAGAAATGCACGTATTAAAACACAACAGCTTGAGCTGCACAACACTGGTGAGGGACAGAGATCAATCTGAGAGAGAAAATAAATGAATAAAAAACTCAGTATAGTCCTTTTCTGACAGGAGCCAAATTTCATAGCTGAAAAAAAGAATATATTTATTGATTTATTTATTTTTTATTTATTTTTCTTTGAACATAGGCCTATACACTTTTACTTTACACTTTTACTTTACTGGTTTTAACAGACGACATCACATCACCCCAGTCCTGGCTTCACTTCGTTGGCTTCCTGTGATTTCTAGACTTGATTTTAAGATTTTACTGATCACTTTTAAAGCCCGAATGGGCCTGGCTCCTAGCTATATAACTGACGTGCTAGTCAATTATGAGCCAGTACACAGCCTTAGATCCTCGGGTGGGGGGGGGCTCCTGGCTGTTCCAAGGTCGAAGCTTAAATCTAAAGGTGACCGTGCTTTCTCCATCAGGGCCCCTCGACTTTTAAATCACTTCTTAAAACACATTTTTATACACTTGCTTTCATGTGATGTTGTCTCTTTTTAATTTTTTAAAATGTTTTTTTTAATGTTTGAGTTTTAATTTTATCCTGTTTTGGTTGATATACTGACATATATGATGTTGTTTTATTCCATTCCTTCATTTTTGCATGGATCTGACACCATCATGTTCTGTTATCTCTGCCCTCTCTACTGTGATGCATTCAGACTTAGTCATGCTTTGTGTTTGCTGTACTTATCTCTTTTAATGTGTTGTGTTACTTTCTATGTTTTTATTCTGCTGCTGGACCCTTCTGCTTTGTCTGTCAAAGCACTTTGTAAACCCAGTTTTTAAAGGTACTATATAAATAAAGTTGTTATTATTATTATTATTATTATTATTATTATTATTATTATTATTACTTATTTACAGTGTTACAGTCTTATTTTAGCTACAGTACTCCAGAAGAAGGATATCAGCAGGCTACTTGGTTTAAAGTTCAAGTGGCACTTTTAATTCATTACTTCGCCTGTCATATTTATCTGAAACAAATCTGAATTGCTTATAAATAACATTGCATAAATAATGTGTTTGATGACTGACATATCGGTAAAAGACACATGATTTTAATAACTTTGTTTCATCATGTGCGTCTACTGAATCTAAACATGAATACACGTTAAGTTAAAATGGAGAAACACAAATTGAAAGTGAAGTAAAGTCTATATTACTGTTTCCTCCGATTAAATATTAAAAGTTAAATCTGTTTGTACTATAGTTATCCCGGTGTTTGACCAGAAGGAGACGCTACCACCATTTTCCTTTTTTTTTTTTAACCCCCTCCCCATGCTCCTTCACTTCCGCTACGTCAGTCCCCCCTCACAACACGGAATATGGCGGCCAGCTCGGATCGGAATCCCCCTCCTTTCCCCGCTACAGAGGAACCAGAAACCGGTCTTTGTGACATGGCAGATGGAGACAGCGATGAAGGAGAGGATATCTTTGTCAACAACGTACGTTTACGACCCTTTCTTTTATTAATAATAACTTACTAGCTTGTTTTATCTTCTCGTGAACGAGAAAGGCAGCTAGCCCCTTTATCTGAGGTGACCTGCATTCATGGCATCCAAAATAACTAAAACCACTGACTGGAGGGCGACGTGTTGTTGGATTTAGTTTAACAAGGATGTTAGTTCATTAAATAAGTTAAAGGTGGTGAGCAGTGCGTAAACCGGGCTGTTTTCATCAGTTCTGGCTAAGTTTTCTGTATTTCGGTTGACTTGAACATGCTACTGTTTAGATGTCGGGTTGAACTGCTTAAATTTCGGCAAATGCAGATTATTCTAACATCACTTTGTTTTGTTAGGGCTTGTGTCTGTACTCATGACCCCACCCGGCCGCCTCCTTTTTCGTGCTTATCTCAGTCTGTAAACCGTTATAACTGTCAGCTCATGAACAGCCGCCCGGGTTCAGTTCATGTTTTCATTTATTCCATTTCAGCCTTACCATCAACTGTGTCATGAAACAAAAAGTATATTTCAGTTTGCGAGGTGAAACAGGGATCGGTGGGTTTGCCGTCACCAGGTCTTCTCTTCATATTGGCCAGGACATAATATATTTTCAGTGAAAGTCATGAGAAATATAATCTGCTGTTTGAGGGGCTCATCTGCAGCTGACTGAGAGGTCAATGCCAAAATGAGTTGTCTCTGCCTCCATCTTCACCTCTAATGTCACCACTTCTACTTAATGATCTCACTGTCATATTTGATCCAATAGTTTCACCCCTTTGTATTATATTAAGTACTGTTTTTCAACTGTAAGTGCAGTATTTTCTGTTAGGTATAGATGGTATTTAATACAGATGAATGTTTGATATAGTATAGTCCTGTGGTCCTGACATATTGCATGACTCACCTGCTTCACTACTTTTTAGAATGTTGCACTCTGTCAGAGGCACTCTGCTCATTTTGTATTTTGTTTCATCTCACTTGTCAAATTCTGTGACATTTACACCACAGTGCAGTGATATAAATACATAATTCCTGGATTTTGCACTTCAGTGACAGTTTGTCTTCTGCAGTTACACAGACATCACAATGGAGTGGTGATGTCTATCTGATAATGTGTAAAGTATCCCAGGATCACTGCACCAGGTTGTAGTCAAAAGCAACATGTTGTGATCGTGTCATATTGTGATTCCCACCTCTGTAGTGCAAAGGCATGCACTGCTTGTTCATTATGGTAATTGTAATACTTCACATGCTTTAAGGTTTGGTTTTTTTTTTGTTAAAGATGGAAAGCAGCCCATCTCTACAAGAAAGGCTGCCCACTCAATGGTTGGTTCCTACTATGTCTGCACTGTGATAAATGCTTTCTGGGACTCGAGGCTGAACTGAAAAGATTGTGGTAGCCAAATATCAAAGGTCAAGGTGGCTAGAACAAAAAGTCTGTCACTAACAATTTATGATGCAAGGATAGTGGATGCATCTGATTGGACTTTCACTGTTCACTCACTTTCTCTTGCATTTTGCTACTGCAACAAGTGCCTTTCCCAGGAGGGTTTTAAAAGTCATGTCAGTTATGTCCTTCCTTTGTGCAGAGTACCCCTGCGGCTGTGAGTCGAGGGGGTTCTCAGCTTGATCAGGTCAGTGAGGAGCCCCCAGACCTGTTCAGTGAAGAGGAGGCCATTAGCACAGCTCCCACCTTGAGCGCCACTGCCAGGTCCAATGGAGTTCATTCAGATGATGAGAACGACTTGTTTGCAGGTGAGAAACTGCAGACTGAATAATAGTCAACACTTCAGACCGATCCATTGCACTCACTTTGGGTTTTCCAAGATTCAGTGCTTTGCAAGATAGTTTACTTCAAGACCAAGTCACACATGACACATTTAATGCTGATTTTAAATACAGCATTCCTATGATTTTACACATTCTGCTTGGTCTGTTAGTCACTAGAAGCACAGCCAAGCCTGTATAATTAGTTTAGTGTATGTGTGGTGCTGAGGAATCTTGTCAAGTGTGGGGAAAATAACTGTGATAATGTCAAGTCAGTATTGGTTTAGAATAGAAACTAATGAGTATTTTCATAACAGAATAGTGTAATGATTTTTCTGCAGTTACCACATGAAATGTTTGAAAAAACAGGAAAAGGTAAATTAAGTCTCTAAATAGCTAGATATGTTACCAACAGCTTGGAAATAAAGAATGCAGATGTGTCCTTTCTGTGCTTCAGTCATACAATAATGTATACAGACTGTGTTCATAATGTGCCTACACAACTTCACTACAAACTTTGTGAAATAAGACACCTAGTGCACTGTTTAAGGAGAATCATCTCATTTATTCCTCCTTATTTATCTATTTTCCTTTTTATTTAGGTCCAGATTGATAGAGATATTTGTTGATGATTGTCTTTTCCTTAGAGGCAAATGTGGAGCTCAGTACAGATGAGTCCACCAGCTCTGCTCAGAAAGAGCCATCCTCATCCGGTCCTCGTCCCACCTCCTTCTTCACCCAGAGCCCTGCAGCCCTCCAGCCCACCTCCTTGGAGCAGGTACAGAACATGAGCCTGGGCAGAATCCATTGAACACAGGGTCTGAAATGCCTAGACTGTAATTATCTAGTCATCTGTAACAGGACGGTGTTCAAGGTGTTACCATGGAAAAATTATAGTGTGCTTGAGTACTTTTATTCAACTACAGTACTTAAGCATACATTTCATGTACTTATACTTTACTGAAGTATTTACATTTTTTGGAGCTTTATACTGTATTATACTCTTTAACGCACTGCATTTTTCAGATTATTTTTTGATTATCTTCCTATCTAGTAAAAACCAATATCCACATTATTGTTTGTGATAACCTAAAGGAAAAAGTGTTCCTTTTTTGGTTTTGTTCCAAATTCTCCTCTTTCTTTAAGTCAAGTAAACTGTTCCACACCCTCTTGGAAGCACTGTAAAATACATTGTCACAAAGCTGATAACAGGCCTGTTTTAGTGAGCTCACTAAGAGTTGACCTTTTAGAGAAATGTTCTCATGGGACAAGAATGCCACAAACTAGGGGTGTAATGGTGCACTTGTTTGCACCGAGCCATTTTGGTTCGGGGCCTTCGATACAATACAGAGGTGTACTGAACGAATACATGTAGCTGATGTGAAGAACGCAAACACTCGGGAGGCAGGGTGGACACAAGCAGAACCTATAGATTCAGCAGTGACAAATTCTCAGCACCACTGTAAAAACCAAACAAAACATGACAACAGAGAGTACAACAGAGGCACAGAAGCCAGGTCGGATGTCCGAAGCATGTTAAGTGTAACTTTCTTTTTCGGTATGTTGTCGCTTTGTGGCACAAAAGAGTCCACAGGTTCCTTTATAACAAAAAGGGTTTTATTTTTTAACTCAAGTTGGCAAAGTCAAGTGAACCTGCTCCTCTTCTCCTTCACCTGCCTCTGCTGCGGCATTACTGTGAGGTCACATTTATAGCACCTCAGGGAATACTGTGAGGCATTCACAAACACTCAGTAAATTACAGTGTTTCCCATAAATGAACATTGAACATTCAAAAATACATAATGTGGGGTGCCTGTTAATGCACAAATGACCGAACAATATTTTGTAGAAATTTCCTGGTAGTTACGGAGTGCCCCCCCCTCACTGTACCGAAAATATATCAAACTGAAGACCCTTGTACTGAAAACATACCGTACCAAAATTTTTCTGTACTGTTACACCCCTACTATAAACGTGATGATTTTACAGAATGTGATGCATTGCTGTAGATTAAACAATCAGCAGTAGAGAAAATAGTTTAGATGATCACAACCTTAAACATGAACAACAGTAAATTGTAACATGAATGCAGCTGGAATTTATCAAGAAATCAGATGTGATATTAAAACACTGACCTCAACTATTTTACTGCACAAAGAATACTTTGAGTTTTCATATTTTAAGTTAATTTATGATGATTATGCTCACATAGTTTTACAGTGGTATTAGTACTTGGGTAAACGATATTTTCTTCTTCCACCGCTGGAGTTAAAATGTGGATTTCTATATTACTGTTCTCAACAGCTGGAGGAGGAAGAGGCCAAGGACAGTTTTGATGTGGATGTCTCTGTCACCAGCCCTGAAAAAATTGGTCAGTCTTACCTAAGTTGTATCTTTAACACACAACATAATCTTCAGTCATGTATTTAGTAATTTGATTAGTGTATTCTGTAGTATTTAGATCATTTTCATGATGGGTGTATGGTTTTCTGAATTTGCTATGCAGATTTGAATTAAATGTATGAAAATAACTAGACTTGCACAGATAAACTGGCCATACTCAGAAATTGGCCAGTTTTCACATGATCGGCCATGATCTGTTACCAGCCGGTCAGTCTGAAATTGACCGGTTTTAAACGCAGGTCAGATTCCTGCCACGCCGCGTTGCCAGACCCGGGGCCAGTTCCAGATAGTCATATATGAAGTGGCAATCTGGAATGTGTGTGTGTCCATGCCATATGTACATCACACCACCATACGACCATACAAAGTGAAAGTGAAACTTAAGATGTTTTACTAATTCCTCTAAGTCTCCTGCTGTTATGCACCTCATTTTCCTTTTCCTTACCTTTGGAAACTTTCACTGAGGGGGCAGGGCATTCGTTTAAGGAGGCACTGACCACTGTTGCCCCCCCCAGAACCGGGCCTGGCCAGACCTTAAATAATTATCATATTTGTACAATAATTTTACCCTCTGTACAATGTATGATCAATAATTCCAAAGATCCCATAATGTACGATAATTTGACCCCTTCATTATATGACTAAATGAATCAATTACTAAACACAAATAGGATATGGATCCTTCGCATAGTGCTGCAGTTGTTTTAAATTCATTCTCTCACGTGCCTCTCTACTCGTGAGGCAGTATTTTGATTCAGCCCAAAGCATGTAGAAGTTGGGAATTTATAAAGAGTGTTCTGGTCCATTCAGTGCAGGGGTTCATCCTGTGCTCCACACAGGGTGTAAAATTAACACCCACCAAGCATCAATGGCAGGTAAAAAACTAGTTTGGTGTATGAGTCAAAAACCCACAGCCACCAGTGGCCGATGGAAAATTTTGAATTGCATGCGAGAACGACCGGCTTCTGCAACCTGCCTCAGAGAGCCTCCCCTATATAGGTGGCCAGTTCCTCTACACTGTGCGGGTTTGAGTTTGAGGGTGGGAGGATCTCCCACGGGGGGTTTTCCCCACCCCTCCTCCGCACCCCTCCTGCGCCAGAACCAGCGCTAGCGAGATCGAGACACCTGTCTCCCCTAGGGACTCGTGAGACAGACCCGTCTGCGCCTTGGTGTGGCGGTACCAGGGTCAGGTAACCGCGGTCCCGCTCTGAAAAATCTCTCATCCACCTACACTATAACGCAAAATTAAGATAAAATCGATCAAATCGGTTTTTTTTTTTACCCAGCCCTTGTATTCATAGAGCATTCTAGACAAATATCTCTGGTCTGTGGAGTTCATTTCATTTAGACTCAATCCCTGCTTATGTTTTTTTATTCTTTTCCCTTTTCCTGTGGGTTAAACATAATCTTCCTGTTAAAGCTGTGACAGACATTTGACTCAATGTCAATGGTTGCACTTTTGAATATTTTTATTACATGATGATGCAGCAGTCACCTTGAAATGAAATATAACCTAATAAAATGTCAAGAATCTAATTTTATCTGTACATAACTGTATTGTTTGAGTGATACTTAAGTTAGATTTTCACAATAAAAATGTAGGTAATTATTTTAAGTCAAATAAGGCATGTCATTTTTATTTGGTTGGTGAAAAATTATTTTGGCTTGTAAAGTTTTGGACGTCACTAGCCAATGACAGATGAGGTAAGAAGTTAATTTTACACCCTGGCTCCACATATGTAGAGATGGTTGCTTTTTTCCAAGGTGCTGTTTGATTATTTAAAAGTAAAACTGGGTTGCAGCGTGTAATATGTATAATCTATGATAATGTGTTACTAAACAGATGGTCTGAGCCACGTCAGAATAAAAATTGGGTGTGTATGATCATTTTTCTTCAAATATGATAATTTCCAGCTTCTGGTACGATACAGGACTCACTAAAAACCAGGCGTTTCAATCAATGCACCTGTTTTCATACAGAAAATCTGGCACCTTTTTGCACGCTTTTCTTCTATTTTTAAAATAAATGTTGTTATGGGAAAGTTACATTGCAATGTCTTGTGCGTTGTGTTTGGAATAAATGAGATCAGAATCGGCCGTCCAAGCACCCTGCAAATCAGAAATTGGGATTGGCCTAAAAAATTGTAATCAGAGCAAGTCTAAAAATAAGGATTTAACTGAAACATTCTCATTTTGTTTGTGTGTCTCTCATCTTTGTGTCTTAGGTGATGGGATGAATGCATACGTGGCCTACAAAGTGTCTACCAGGGTCTGTAGTCAAACCAACTACTTTCACTTAACGGTCATATATCATCCCAAATCATCTGCAACATCCCAGTTCATATCATGGAATTTCCTCAAAACATAATGTTAAAACATATATGAAGTACCCTAAAGTTCTGCTCCAGAATCTTTCTTATTTATGAATTGTTGGATTTTTCTTTGGAATTTTCGTGAGACCTTTCAAAGGCCAAGTGTTAATGTTCATTGCAAAGACTGAGAATTTCTTAAATTTGTAATGAGGTGAACAAAGACTAAAAAGAGAAAATTCATGACATGAACTGGGAACAGTTCTGAATCCTTACTGAGATGACATGACTTGTATGTTTTGTATTAATGTATCTGTTCAAAGTACTCATTGATTTTAGTTCCTCACACTGTTTCATGTCTAACCCATTAGACATCCTTGAACATGTTCAGGAGTAAAACTTTCTTTGTGAGGAGGCGTTTCAGTGACTTCCTGGGTCTCTATGAGAAGCTGTCAGTCAAACAGTCGCTGCATGGCTGCATTGTTCCTCCACCACCAGAGAAAAGTGTTGTAGGTGGGTCTGCCCATCTTCTCTTTATGTCTGCATTTAATATTATATAAACTAATATTTATATTTAGTTAGTTAGTTTGTACATCCCTTTGCTTACTTATTGTTTTAACTAACAGGAATGACCAAAGTGAAGGTAGGGATGGATGACCCGTCCTCAGTAGAATTTGTGGAAAGAAGAAGAGCAGCTCTGGAGAGGTGAGCATCTGTATATGGTTCTGACCAACATAATAAATATACATTCATTTTCATATACAGGGTGTCCCAAAAAAATGTATACACACTTTAAAGAATTGTAAAGTAGGTGTTTATTAAACTTTATTTAATTTTCAAAATATAATAGAATTTGCAAACATCATTTTATTGTTTTGTCACCGCCTGTTCTCAAACTGACGTCCGTTCTGGTCCAGACACTGCTGACAATGTAAAGCAATGGAATCGCACACATCACGAAACAATTCCCTTGGTATTCATGTTCAATGGCTGCTCTCAATTCAGCGACTGTTGCAGGTCTCATAGCATAGACTTTGTCTTTTAGGTATCCCTATAAAAAAAAGTCTAGTGAGGTCTGGTGAACGCGGAGGGTATTCAATGAAACCCCTCCATCCGATCCACCTGTTTGGCAAGATCTCATCAAGGAAGGATCTAACATCGTGATGGTAGTGTGGGGGTGCCCCATCTTGCTGAAAATAAAATTCCTCATCTTCAAAGTCTTCTCTAATACTTGGCATGACAGACTGTTGCAGCAAGTTCAAATAAACGGGACCAGTCACAGTAGCATCAAAAAAGAACAGGCCAATTAATCCTCTTGATGATAAGCAGCACCACACTGGAATTCCTGGTGAATTAACATGGTGGTTGACCATAACATGCAGATTCTCAGGTCCCCAATACGTGCAATTGTGGCATTTAATTGACCCATTTAAGTGAGTTATCAGCTGCTAAAGTGTGTATACATTTTTTGGGACACCCTGTATATTCATGTCACACTTCATGCAGATGTTTTAAAAAAACTGATTTCTGATTTGTTGTGTGTTACATGTCATTGCTGTCTTTCTGTATTTCAGGTATCTTAAAAGGGTCGTGTCTCATCCATCATTACTGCAAGATCCCGATGTCCGTGAGTTCTTGGAGAGAGAGGATGTAAGTGTATGACGTACTTCCATTTTCTAGACTTAAAGGATTAGTTTTCATTTTAGCTCACTGAGCCTGTGAAGGTGCTGTGACCGGCATCGTCATCGTCTTCATTAGCAATTTCTTCAAATATCTTCTCTGACAAAACTACTGGTCGGATTAATTTCACATTTTATATGTAGTTTCCTTGGGGCAGTGTATACAAAGTTTGTTCACAGTTTTGAGATATGTTGATTTTTGACACATTTTTTAAATATTCAAAATTTGCCTTTACTTATAATGGGCCATATTTTGATGGCTTGTAACATGGAAATGATAAATGATTTAAAGCTGCCACACTCCTTTTGACAAAAACATACTCTTGCTTCACTGAATATAGGAGTTGCTGGTCTGCCACTGCCTGATCTGCTAGTTTGGATCCAAACCAAGTCACAAAGGGCTGTTAGTTAGTGAGATGAAGTGCTGAGTATTTACCTTGTTAGGTAGCCTTGTCCACAACATTATATTGCTTAGCTTCTGTGTAAGAACTCCAGTCTCTACTTCACAAAACAGGAGATGTGTTAACCATTTGCTGTAGGTAATACACTATGGAAAAGTACTCCACATGCCCACACTGAAAACAGTCCCTTTGAGCAAATCCTCACTTCAGTTTCATGAAAAAATACTCAGATCAGTCAGTAGTATTTGTTTGGAAATACACAAGTTATCTAAATGTTGTCACTTTTTCTGTGTGTGTGCAGCTTCCCAGAGCAGTGAACACCCAGGCCCTGAGTGGAGCCGGCTTCCTCAAAATGATCAACAAGGCTTCAGACGCGGTGAACAAGATGACCATCAAGATGAACGAGTCGGACACTGTAAGGAGCCTCCACATTCCATGCACTGTTATCTGGTTTTCTCTACGTTACTGTCGATGTGCTGTGCACGTGGAGACAATCAACTGTAAAAAAGGGTGATGCACAATAGGGTTGTAACGATGTCATGGTGTTACGATTAATTAATTGTCAAGGCTGGCAAAAACCGTCTCATAAAGTACAATAGATTGAGCCGAATCAAAGATACGCCAATATGCACCTCCCGCACAGAACGAAAGCAACGTTACAGAAGCACTGCATTCAATGAGTGAAAATGACAGAGGTAACAAGCTGAGAAATTCAGGCCGTAACTATATTTTCAATGCAGGCTGTCTTTTGTTTCCATACAGTTTTTATTCGCTACTGTCATCTACAAAGCTTCAGGTTACCATTGCGCAACCCATTCACAACAATCTAGCTGTATAGCTTTTGTACAGTAAGGCCATTCTTCTCCAGCAATTCAGACTGTCATACAAGCTTCAGGAGGGTTAATTTGTGAATTGATGCAGTAAACACACTCTTTTTGATCACGAGGCAAACTGCATAAAATAGTCTGATGCTTCACAACAGTGGGGGATGTAGAGGAATTAGTAATGTTTGTTAAGTTTCACTTTCACTCGCGTATAAAACCCCGCAAAATAATTATAGTAATCGTGAAACCATGATTATTTCTCTGATGATAATTGTAGCACCAAATTCTCTTATCGTTACATCCCTAATGCACAATTATAATGTCACTATTATTTTCTGTAATGTCTTTTTCTTGTTTTATACCATAGCTCACTTTCTCATATGCATAGATTCCACCTAAACAAGTTCTCCCTGAGAATATTTACAGACACACTGAAACTGTGTTCTATAGCCAAAGACAAGTGTGATTTATTATAAGAAATCCAAACTAGCCAGACAACCCAAGTTTTTTTTCCCTAGTGTGGAGGCAGGTCTGGCTATGAGACCAGTAATTTGGAACAAAAGAAGAGGGTTTTTCCCAACAACCAAAGATGACCATTATAGAGCCATTCACAGCTTGTTTACATGTCTTTTAGCTCCTGTTTTTTTTTTTTTTTTTAGTGTTTTTGTTATTTGCGTTTTTGTTTTTTTTTTTTTTTTTTGACCAAATGAGCTGCTGCTGCTCTTCTACCTTCACTGAACACAGGCATTGCAGAGAGTCTGACACACATTTACTGAGATCTGTCTATTTCATTCATTAAGGGAGCGTGAATCTGCCCAAAAAGTCTGTGAATTTGTCACTAGATTTGGTGTATTAAGACACCAAATTCACCAGGAAGTTCCTGAAACTGCCATCACTGCAGCAAAGTGATTTAGACTTTATGAGAGTGAATTTGATCTATTATTCATAAGCAGGTTTAGTCAATTTTTTTAAGTAATATTTATCTGTTAAAATGATTTTGCAACTTATGATTAATATAGCAGATCTTGATTATAACATTTTTTTTTTTATGTTTTGTGTTTTTTCTAAGTGTGTGATACCATACTAAATTAAGTAGCAACAAAGAGAGACACAAAAAACAGACAATAAATAACATAACATCATCATGACAATGAAGACAGAATAAAAGAAAGCAAGTGAAAAGAAACAATTCTGATTTCAATATGAATAACAATAAGTAAAACTAAAAGATAATTGGAAAATAGAAACAAAAAAAGACATTCATAATAGTCTTGAAAAATCTTACATTTGTTTTGTTGAAACCTACGTAAAGCCTGTAAAACATCTGTCATTAACTGTAAATGTACTAAACTGTTACATCCACACATAACGGTGATGTGTGGTAGTATGTTGTCTTGATATTTTCCTGTTTTTTTTCTGTCTCTCAGTGGTTTGAGGACAAGTTCCAGGAGGTGGAGAATGAGGAACAGCAGCTTAGGAAGCTCCATGCTGTGGTGGACTCCCTGGTCAATCACAGGAAGGGTGAGCTACCTCTAATGTAATGTCTGCCTGAGTCCAGCTGCCTTTTTCACACTGAAACAAACTCACATAATCTTTTTTTCACTCTTTTCCTCTCCTCAACACCAGAGCTTTGTATGAACACGGCAGTATTTGCCAAAAGTATGGCAATGCTGGGCAACTCAGAGGATAACACGGCTCTGTCGCGGGCCCTGTCCCAGCTGGCTGAGGTGGAGGACAAGATGGAGCAGCTGCACCAGGAGCAGGCGGCCAGCGACTTCTTCATCTTTGCAGAGCTGCTGGCTGATTACATCCGGATGCTGGGCGCTGTGCGGGTAAGCTCACAGTTGCAGAGTGCTAGCTGTAGAGGAGGAAAATGTAACTTCAAGAAAAAAAACACAGAAGCCTGGAAAAGTACAGGTGGTCCAGATTATGTCAGAGTATCAGGGTTCCATCATAGGCATTTTTAAAGAGATTCTGACACTTCTACTCTTTTATGCCTGTAAAATTCCTTCATTGTTATAGTAGTAATACATTTTTGCATTGCTTTTTGTCATCACTATGGCCCTAATTGTAGAGCTGCAGCTATCAATTAGTTTTGTTATTGAATAATTTATAGATTATTTTCTTTGATTTGAATAGGCAAAAAAATTGTAAAAATGTAATACAGACATGTCTGAAAATGACAAATAACTTGTCCTTTATTCAAGAACCAGCTGAAATAACAACCACGTAAAAAGATATACAGTATAGAAAATATTTATATAGAAATAACAACAATAACAATAGGTATAAAAGTATATATAAAAAAATATCTATATATATAAACAACAAACAACAAGTCAAATGACATCTACAAACAATATGTGTACTACAGTCTTCAACGCATTTGGATCCAACTTACTAACTCACTAACAACTTGAGATGGAACTAACATACAACTGAAAAAATAAAAACAAATATTTTTAATGTTTGTGTGAAAGCCTAAAAGTAAGTGATGTTTCCAGTATAGAAATGTGACCATATAGACATTTTCTGCATTTTTGTTTTCATCTCTTCTGAGCTGCGTTCCATGTTGTTTGTGTTGATCCAGGCATCATGTGAATCACAAAAAGTGTTTGTGTGATACACAACAGAGAAACCAATGTTTAATGGCAGCGAAATTAAGGAAACAAAGCTTTGATTCAGGAAAATTGTAATTGAATAATTATTTTAATTGATTTGAGTCGATTAATCCTTTCAGCTTTACCTAATGGTTGTCAAACTTGTTGGTAGTTGTTTGAAAAATATTTTGAATGCTAACCCATCATGCCCATGATCCATGTAATATTTTTTATTCAGTTCAGTTTTATTTAAGTGCTGTACCTGAATGAACTGACAAACTGAAACTGTGATTGAGAACTGGAGTCTTGGTAACGGAATAGTGGCTCTGCCGTCTTAGTGTTAGGTCACATTTGTGAAGTATTGTGTTGCGGCTCTTCAACCTGAGAGGACCTGTTTAATGTGAGAGGGACGTTTACAGGGCTGCTTCGACCAGCGCATGCGGGCGTGGCAGCGATGGCAGGAGGCTCAGAGCACACTGCAGAAGAAGAGAGAGGCTGAGGCCAAGCTGCTGTGGGCCAACAAGCCCGACAAACTGCAGCAAGCCAAAGAAGAGATCACAGAGGTAAGGAAATCCAACACACCATGGCCTTAAATGTAGCACACACATCCTGATGATTAGACCAGTTTGAAAATGTTGCAAAGTTGTATCAGTCTGTGGTTCTGGTTCTTCCTCTTATCAGTTGACCTGTGTTTGTCTTCAAACGGTTGAATGTTTTTTTTTTCTTCAAGTGTTTCATTGTGACTGCAGACAGAATGATTTCCTTCTGATAAAAAAAAATCCAAAACAGACTCCTGATTGTGTTGTTATCCTCATGTTCCCTAAGTGGGAGGCCAGAGTCACCCAGTACGAGAGAGACTTCGATAGGATTGGCATGACAGTACGCAAGGAGGTTCTCAGGTTTGAGGTATGGATGTGGACTTGGATTTGATCTTGTGGTTTTTTAGGTTCATCTTAAGCAAAGATTTTGAGATGTGACAACACTTTTTGACTTTACAGAAAGAAAAAGCCAAGGACTTCAAGAGCCAGATAATCAAATATTTGGAGTCGATGCTACAGTCTGAACAACGGGTAATGATTTACTCACATTCAAAGGCGTATGTTCATGTGTTTTATTCAGGAGTTGAAGGTTTTTCTCTTGAGACTTGGCAAAGGGTGTACTATATTCTAGATGGGTGACTCAAGATAAAACCAGGGGTCTGTTTCAGTCTTCACTAAGACTAAAACGTACAGCTGGGCTCAGAAGTTTACATAGCCTTGCAGAATTTGTGATTTTTTTGGCCATTTTTCAGAGAATATCAATGATAATACAAAAACTTTTATTTCACTGATGGTTAGTGGTTTGGTGAATCAATTTATTATCAAGCAAATGTGTTTGCTCTTTTAAACTCATAAGGACAACAGAAACTATCCAAATGGCCCTGATCAAAAGTTAACATACCCTTAATTGTCTGTATTGGCCCCTTTAACATCAATAACAGCTTGAAGTCTTTTGTGGTAGTTGTGGTGAGACACTTTATTTTCTCAGATGGTAAAGCTGCCCTTTCTTCTTGGCAAAAAGCCTCCAGTTCTTTTAAGTTCTTG
>JAPQRP010000019.1:22256024-22274047 GCA_037367295.1 Apogon hyalosoma | reverse complement strand
AAAGAAAGACCGATTACAACCGCGGGAGACTTTTGAAAAATCGACTGACAATTTATTTAGAATCTTGAAAGCATTCTAGTGCAGAATAACAACTTTTATGGCCACTGCGCGAGGCCTTTAAACAGTACACAACTACCTCACTCAATGTTGAAACATTTGTAACTTTTAATCAGTATTCTACTACAGCAGCAGTGACCAACCCTGGTCCTGGAGAGCTACTATCCTGCCCGTTTTAGATGTATCCCTCTTCCAGCATACCTGGTTCAAATCATAAGCCTATCATCAAGCTCTGCAGAAGCCTGATAACGACTAACGATCTTTCATTGGACTTGCAAGTTCTGTACAGGCACTGCTCAGGAATTTTGCTCTGTAGGTGAGTGCTTGCCTAGTGCTCCTCTCTTAGTTACCTTCGCTAACGAATGATTGATCAGTGGTGGTTCTAGGGTGGGACTTAGCGAAGGGTCAGTTGGAATCAAATCTGTTGGTGGTTCTGTTGCAGCTGTTGAACAGGTTCTGTAGTTTATCCTGGTATTATGGACTACATTCACAGCAGCTGAAAGGTTGTTTGAGTAATTTATGGTAATTCCTGTGTTGAGCTCTGTTATCAGTTCCCTTCTTTATGTGAGATATGCTTGAGGTGTGATAGAATGCCTACAGATTATTTCTGAAACTTGCTAAAAGTACAGTGATTGCATTTATTTTAACCCTTGAAGACCCAAACATTCAACCAAAAGCATCTCCTTATATAAAATGTTCAATAACTATTGAAACTCAAATCCTATCAACACATGTAAATAATTGGTGTAAAATGCAGTTTGTCATCTTTTCATGGCATGAGATAAGACCCATTTGGACATTTGGTCATCTTCTACAACATTGATTCAGCAGTAAACACCCATGTAGTTTGATAAATGACAGTGGAGACACTTATTGTGCTCAGTTATTGACATCTTCGCTGAAAAATTCACTTCTTCAGTTTTGTGCTATAACCCTCAACTTTACTCTGAGCTTGAATGAACATCTACGTGATGAGTAGATTAAATGCAGGAAAATACCCAATTTTCATTGAAAAATACAAAATACAGAGGATAATGTAATAAATGGTGATAAATCACTTAAGAAAGGTTCAACAGAGAGAAAAACTGATTTGGGAACAAACATAGCTCTGGATCTTTATGGGTTAAAAGAATTTTTACAATAAAATTCAGTAGTGTAATTATAGTTGTACCTTGACCTGAGTGGTTTTAATTCAGTTTGACCTCATGCACACATTTTACCAATTTGCATGATGCAAAATGCAGTGTATTGACAAAACTTTGAAACGCTATCAGCATGAAAAGATTTCTGGTCATTACATGCAATTCAGTTCTTATAAAAATGTTAATTAATAACCTTAATATATATGCAATTGGATTTAAATGTATTTCATGTTAGATAACGTTCAAAGTATGCCAAAAGGTGTGTATCCTCAAAAAAATAATCTCTGCGTAGACATGGCACCTCTGCAAAGGCTGAGGCTAGGGATTCCCCACTGCACTTCAAAACCCACAGAGCTGAGTGGATAAACCACAGATCACCTTCTCTTCAACAGCAATAGTCCTCTTGATTACTTAAATTTGTTCTTTTCCATTTTTATTTTGTGGACAACTTGGAGTCTAATAATTATAATGCATAATTAAAGCATCAATATAATTAAAAGCAGTTTAATGCAATATAGTTGTTTCATTTTGTACAGAGGATACTGTATACCCCACAGCTATGGTAGCAGCAACAACAAACATGTTGACCAAGCGAAAGCGGGTGCGTGGAGCTTCGCTTCCCACAGTGCATGTCGTGACAAATTTCCGAAAATGCCCGACAGACCTATCGGCTCTGTTTGTGAACACATACAGTGTTTATGGTGGAGTACGCTTAGAAATTGTTCACGGTGAGGAAAGGGATTCAGGTGCATAATCATGGAAAGACTTATGGATTCATGATACTTAGGCTATGACTTGGGTTTTACAGATTTGATGAAAAATTGGTGATGAAAGTCATATGCTGCTTTAAATAAAAAGTGAGCACTCCAGTCACCTCCCTCCTGCTTATTTTGTCTTTTCTTTGTCTGCTTCACTTCCACTCTGAGACTGTTTTGCAGCAGGTCTTCATCCCCCACACTGCTGCTCACTTCACATTGTTTACATGTACATCACATGAGAAAAGAGGTGTGTATTAGGCCACACAGCTCTAGTCAGTAGAGAATTTTGGAAACAAAAGGACAACAAAATGACACTGTATACAGGATTCACTGGATGAAAAATTGTGGCTACTGGACATCTGAGACCGATCACAATAAGATTCAGATTGTCCACCCTTATGTGAAAAACATATCTAACATTACTGAAATTATATAGAAGGAAGAATTGTGTCTATGGTAGGCCAAGCTTTGTTATTGTAAATATCTACCTTAGGTTTTTTTTATATTTATGAAGTTGTTGTCCCTTAGTAGTGTGTATTATTTCAGCCCTGGCCTTTATGTAGGGCATGTCTGAACATGTCACAAACACAGTGTGGCTGTTATTGTGTGATTGCAGTAGTGGAAAAACCCAAACACTCAAACTAGGCAAATAAACTATGTGTATACCCTTAAAAACACTTTGTACAAATTAAATTGATAGTGTCTTTCTATGCAATGTCTTGTGCATCTTGAATAGTAGAAGCATGGGCATGTGTAATAGACTTACTATTATCATATAAATTAAATTCAGTGTCATATAACACTGAATAACAACATTTGAATCCTTTCTACAGTGTTTGCTGGCTACATGTATTTGATGCATATTTTGGTGAACAGAATTCTACACAAACAGCTTTATCTGGACCCTATAGTCATTTTTTGCAACAAAAGCATTTCATGAATCTCAGAGTGACAGCTCTGTTTAGCAGTATTACAGGGTTGTGTGTTGTTTATACATGGTGTGTATGAAACTACAGTTTCAATCTGTGCTCACATGTAAACAGAGACCACCAGCGTATAGTCATTGACAGCAGTCTGGTATGACTGGGCTCAACACAGATCAGCACAGTTTAAATTAACCTGTGCTTAGCATCGTTTGTGTGGAAGTGGTAGACAAAGCTAGGGGAGCACATCTTTACAATGTGGTACACTGGATTAGAGTGGACTACAAATGATTATTTGCACAATGGAAATGGTGACAGTTCAACTTGAGTCTTTACTGCAAACCCATTTTATAGCCATCCTGTTCTGTTCCTCATTTTATGTAACAGCAACACTACACAGTTGCCCTTGAGAGCAAACTCGCTGTCTTTGATGCTGAGATCTGTGCAGGCACTGAGCATGAGTCATCCGGAAGCCCACACACAAATATTTTTCAGCAGCAGCCTTTCCCTGCTCGGGAATTACAGCATTGTCATGATCTCTTAAATGAAATCATTAGGCCTAATAGTTGTTTTATTGAAGGCTCAAGTAGAGTTCTTCTTCAAAGAATTAAACATTGAGTATGTTTTGTGTATTCATGTTTTTCAAAAAATTTCCCTTCAGCTAACAAAAGAATGGATAATCTGTCAGATTTACCCTAAACTAGTTGATGATGTCAGAAGCCCCAGGAGAGGCCGGCAGTTGATAAATATCATGTGTCTTTTATCAGTAGTTGTCTAATCCAGTACCAAACAGACAAGATGTTAGATTATCACAGTTTAATATTTGCATTAAAGCAGAAACTGTAAGATGAACCTTGGTGTAAAACTCATGTGATTAGTGAGTTCCAAAATCAGACCCCTGTCCATCAGGTTAAGCTTTGGTGTCCTTGGGAGCAGATGTAGCTTTATATAATTGTTTACATAATATTCCCTGCTGACATTGTCAGGGAGGCTTTAGCTATTGGTGGTGAAAAGTCCTTGGAGATGCCCTCATGATCATAAACTAAGACTTAAGGTTAATGTTGATGCTCAAACTGTTGCTGTGTTTTGTGACCACATTGATGTGATCAGTATCAGTAAACTCACCAGTGCTCTGTACCAACAGTAAACCAGTCCTAGACAAATCAGCACTGTCTAATATTGAACTTTTTTTCTTTTTTTATAACAAATATGACTTACTATAATCAGTTTTCTTAACAGCAGAAATAAATTATTATTGTGAAAAACTGTTGTAGTGACTGCATAATGTAGATGTTGATTAGCATGCATAAAAATTAGACTTCTTGCTTAAAGGGATTTCTTTACCTTTTTTTGCAATATAGGGCTGATTGAGAAATTTTGGAAGTAGTGGATTTTTCTTATGTCTCTGGAGTTTTCAGCTTCCCTGCATTATATGGCTAAAACACTGAGCTGAGGCACAGTGTCTGGGGTAGCGTTACCAAATAGCCTAGAGACTATCAGGTTAAAAATATTAAGACATTTTTAACCTGATAGATATAACTAATCGGGTACAGGAGTCGTTGTAACAGCAGACGTATTGGTGCACACATAGACTTTATTAGAGCACCAGATGGTGTTGAATCCATCATTGTTTTTGAATGAGCTGACATGAATCTATTCAGAGCTTTTATTGAAGTAATGTTGCCACTTTATGTTGTGTCTGAAATAGTTGGATGTGAAGTATTTACAGGCATCACAAGCAATTTGTATGTTAGTGTCATTTATTCACCCTTGATCTGTAAAGACCTTCGGGTGTATAAAAAGAGCTGATAAAAATGTTACAGCTTCATTAGGTACCCAGAGAAAGTTAATTTCACTTGATATTAACAGTAATTAAAGATTGAAATGGTGGATTAGTTTTTTGAAGCACAACATGGAGTGAATGTCTTATCTCTGTATTCTGTTGTCTGTTTTTTTTTTTTTTTTTTGTGTTTAGGTCTTACACCTTCGTCTTTCCTGTGACAGATGTTTAGGCCACAGATCAGCCTGTCCAAGTTGTATTAGAGGTGCCAGATTGACGACACTAAGTACTACCCATTAGCAGTAGCAGCATCTGTCCCATGAGCTCCGTGACTGTGCCGTCCAGGCGCTCCCAGTGACCAGGGCTGTGGTGGGCCCGGCCCAGGAGGCCTTTCCGAACATCCCACTGACCTGTGCTGCTCACACCATGGATCAACAGAGAGATAAATACGGGGAGCGGCCGGCCAGAAGCACTAAGGTTTCCCAGGGGAGTCGCAGCGGACACCCGTCCCGACCGTCGGGCTCCTCCAGCTCCTCTGGGGTTCTCATGGTTGGGCCTAATTTTCGTGTGGGCAAGAAAATCGGCTGTGGGAACTTTGGTGAATTGAAGCTTGGTGAGTCAAGTCTAAATTTTGTGTCAACTGGTTAAAGGGTCAGTGTAATGAGGAACATTTCCAGGTAGTAATTCTTAGAGACTCAGTTTTCAGCCTTACACTAGCAGTCAGAAATCCTGTTTATGTACATGGAATTTCCTTGGAAGATTGAAACTAGATGATCTCTTTTACAAGTGTGAGCTGGCAAAGAGATCAGCAGCACACGCCATGATAAATGCAAGTTCAAAAGATAGGTTATAACAATAAATTAAAACTGACAGTAATTCAGGAAATACATTTTGACACATTATTTAAGTGCAGTAGTTGAGGCAACAGTTAAAACACAGACACTGTCCGAAGGATTCTTGCTGTCTAGTCAGTACAATGGCTAAAAAATATTGTCATCTCCTATAAAGTTCCATGTTTCTCCTTTGTTGCAAAACTCTGCATGCTGCAATTAATTTAAAATATGTAATATATTTCAACACTTGCTGTTTTGATTCTGTTTTATTTCAGGTAAAAATCTCTACACCAATGAGTATGTAGCTATTAAACTGGTAAGTGCACGTTTTCATACTTTGGATGAAATCTAATAGAAACCTAAAAGAAAGCAAAATGATGTTGAAAATTACTCCAAAATGTAAAATGACAGGACATACTTAACTTATAGTATGTCCTACTATATAGATAGTGAATGTGGAAATCACCATTTATCAAAATTTATGACAATCACAATATATGTATTTTAATATATGATTAAACCTCAGCCAGTTTTATGTTTTTACAGCCTTTTGTATACACAGTGTTGATCTCCAGAAGTGTGATCTGAGCAGGTGGCAGTGTTCACTATTACAGTATTACACCAAGGAGCCAAGGAGTATGTGTGTCACAAGAGGCTGGTTATTATGTTGTGCTTTTCTGGTCTTTAAAAAAAGTGCAGATAATATGTAGTCATTTGGTTCTGTGTGCCTTTCCAGCAGCTACTGGACTAGAACTCATCATTCCTGACTCATGACTATTATTGCTCACAAGAGAGAATTAAATAGCCTCAGTATTAAGAGTATTTAGCTCACCAGACAAGCCGCTTGTGTTACTGAATGGTTTTCAGACACTGAATTTTTCTCAATGAAATGCTTTGGGATCTATTAATTATATATATTTTTAACCAATGGCTTCGGAGAAATCCTCAGATTTATTTACTATAATGGCAAATATGCTTTAGTTTCCTGATGCATGGTCACATCCTCAGTTTTCTATAATACTGCTTATTTACTTTTCCTTCAGTTAATACAGTCTTCAAACAGGTAAATCCTTTATTAACAATGTTTTTTTTTTTTTAAAAAAAAATCAGATTTCAACAGTGTGTGATATAAACAGCTGCATTTTCCCATAGTAGTTTCTGTGTAACCTCAATCTGTCACAGTGACAGAACAAAACCCAAATTCATGTGAAGACAGGGCATTGCAAGCTGGAATTTACAAAAATACAGTTTACTTTTACATTTCTGCTCTAAGAAAGGCCATGTCACTTGCTGAAATAAACATGACAAACTGCATTCAGTGTTTCCCATTAATCATACAGTCTGTGGCACACCACCATTGTCCATTTTGTTTCACATACATTGAAATGAAAATATTGTGGTGAAAAGAATCTCACTTAACCATGTCACTAACACTCTAAAAGAATTTTGGAACACAAACTCCATTTTACAAAATACAAAAGTGTTTATGCCTGGGCACAAAGCATACAACCAAACCAAACCCAGAACCAACAGCCTCTGAAGCAGGCAGAGTTGCTGCTGCACAGAGAAATTAACCCAACTCAGTGATGACGAGAAATGTTTAATGGCCATAAATTCTGCAACCTGCAAGTGCTCCGTGCATGTCTAAGTTAACTAAACTGGTCTGCTCTGGTCAAATTCTCACTACAGCAAAGTAACTCTGCAATGAACATCTGTCTCGAGTAGTAAAATATTCTGAGTACTGGGAACTTGGCACAGCACGAAGTCAACAGTGACTCAACATAATACATCCATGAGATGAAGCAGAGCTTCAAAACAGTGCAGGTAGAAGTGAAACTTTATTACCATGGTAACAGAGATGCTGTGACTTACTGTGTCTGTGCAAAATTTTAAATTCTTAAATAGTAAAGTATTTTAATTTTACCATGTCGCTCACAATATCACAAGTTGACCCACAGTACAATGCAAAAGAGCAACATTATCACCATAATTTTACAAGTTTGTCTGCGCTGAGGCTGAAAAATCACTGAGCATTCGTATGGTGTATTTTTGTTTGAGCTACATACTTTCAATTACTGATTTGTTGCATCACTGCAGAAGTATACATCACAATGCATGCTAGAATCAAGAAAATTCTTCACCACTGTTTATTGTAGTTAGCTAATTTATTAGAATGAAATAACATAATGAGAATAAGTGTCATAATTCATAAACTGGATATAACTCATCTTATCTGTAAACATGCAATTTAAGCAATTTCACAAATCAACACGTGTCTTTTTGTTATTTTGATTGAGAATTAAACAGAAATATGTTTTAACCTTATCTTAGTCCAATGTGTGGTTTAAAACATCAGTAAACTTAAGATATTCTCTAGAAAGATATGTTAAAAAATTTCAGAAGGAACAAAAAATGTCATTCTTCAACATAAGAATCAGTCATGTCTACTTACAGTGTAACGGTGGGAGGACGAAGATGACATTTTCGATCAATAATAACAAATATAGTTTTTATGATAGTTTTTCTGTAATAAAAGGAGCTTTTTGGATTTGATCTCAATTTCAGAAACTGTTTATAATTTAAAGTTCACAAGATGACAGTGAATAAAAGACTTGAAACCAAAAATCCTTTCTTTAGTTCTTTGACTCTTGAGTTTGAAGTGTTTTTTCCTCTTAGATAATTTATTCTGTCATTAACTGATTTAAATGTGTCTTCTTTGAAGGAACCAGTGAAATCGAGGGCACCACAACTGCATTTAGAGTACCGGTTCTACAAAACACTGGGAACCACAGGTAAGGACAGAGATCAAGTCTGCTGCTCTGTCTGCTGTGTTTGTGTGACTGCATGACAATGATTTGACTGTTTTGGTAGATTAGTGTAAAGGATTGCATCATTTCCCAAACAAGTGATTATTTAATTCAGGTTACGTATTGATATTAAGCTGGGTCAGCAACTTACTTTAATCTCTTGGGTTTTGTGTGCTCGAATGCTTATGTGCACAGAGAGCTTATCGAATGGTGACCTTGCTTGAAAATAGACTTACAAGGGTTCTGTTTAATGTGATGAAAGCAGTTGATATAAGTCCTCTTATAAACATACAAACCAGATGAAGCAGCTTATCCCTTTTCTGCTCCACTGAACACATTCCAGTTGTTATCAAGGAAGTGTGCAGGAGGTGTTGCAGACCTCATTCACTGTCTGAGAGGAACTGTCTGAAGGAGACACATTTTTTCTATGTACATAGTAAAACAACTAAGTGGCTTTTCAAATATAAATAATTAATTGTCTTAACAATCTCTGCTTTTTAAGAAAATGCACCATGTGGTTTGGCCATACCAAACACATTTGCTTGACCAGAAAACATTAATTTGAAAACACACAGAGCTGTATTTGGAATAGAGATAGACCATGGTTTGGCTAATTAATTGGTGTAGATAGGATTGTTATGACGGTATTTAGCCACAACAGTGGCCAATGACAAATAGCAGGCTTCTCGAAAGGAATAACTAAGTTTGTGGGAAAATTATAGCTCAAAAATGAAGATAAGTAGACTTGCTTATTCTTTACAGTTAATTTGATGTCCAGCCCCAATTTTACTGTATTGATTTAGGTATTCATTACTTTGACGTAAATGTAGCAGCTATCTAGTTTCTGTTTAAGTGAAAAATAGTTCATTCCCAACAAGCAAATGATATCAGCCATTTAACTGGCTTTCTGCTTTTTTCTGTTACAAACTATCAAGCAAGTGAAATTACTTATTAAAGGCACATATTCAATTTATCTGTTTACATTTCCATTTAAGATTAATTTATTTGTCAGGTTTTAAATATGAAACACTGTGAAATTTGAATCTCTTCTCCTCTGGCTCTAAGAAGTTCTCAATTTGTCATAGAAGATTAGTCAAGGTCTGCTGACACATCACTTACAATCTTTTGAGAATTAAATCACCACCAGAGAGAATTATATTAAGGGCAGACGTTGGAAGAAATGGCTGGGAATACTAAAAACAATAAAATAATCCTTAAAAGCAGCAGGTGTTTTAATGAAGCAGCTAAAATAACATCATCTTCATCCAGCTGGTAGTAGTCTGATGGATACACCAAAATGGGAGCTGATAAGTAACCTTATGATGGGAGCTCTCATATTGTCAGTCATAGTTTGACATTGAAAATAAAATATATGATATGTGGTCTTTGATATGCCTTTTAGAGCTCTGTGTGCAAACTGTATATAATAACCAGACAGGGAGTTTAATGGCCACTGTTTTGCAAGGCAAGGGCTGGAAAAGGCCAACTGTGCGGAAACTCATTAAATATTTAGAGAGTGGGTCTGCCTCTCTTAGTACTAACCTGCCTCTGTCCTCTCCTCCAGATGGGATAACGTGACCTCATTTCTTCTTGGTTGTGTGCTGTGCCACATTCCTCTCAGTCAATGTGGTTGTCATAGTGTCTGTATGATGGGCTCTTTATGCATTGATGTGGTTTAACTCAGTTGCCTAATCAGGTGTGGTTATCTAGGCATAAACAGCTGTCAGTGAAGATTAGCAACAGTTTTTCCAATAGGAATTGGACATCTCCTTCCAGACATTTAATGAGATTTCTTGTCACTTTAGTCGATAACAGTGGCATTGCTGTTTCAGCTCTGCAGAATGTGAAGCATTACTTTGCCAAGGACAAAACAGTTCTGAGGATCAAGAGATTTTGTTCAAGGGTGGTTGGACACTATTGAGCTGTTATAGGTATTTGCAGACAGACCTCATCATGAAACTCTACACCAGCACTGTAATCATTACACTCCCAAGGAGTAAACATGCCTCATTGTGACCCAATGTACTAGATTTTATAAACTTAGTCAGCCAAGACTGAACGTTATGTCGTGGATGTCTGATGTCACTTCATGAAACATAGATCAGTTTTATTCAGTCAAGCCTAAGAGGAACCAAGGATATTTACACCCATAGATTCTAGACACTAGGCCACATGCAGAAAGTGCTATACAAGCTAGTTGTCTTTTTTTATTGGTTTAATCTTCAACTTGTTATTTTTGCAGTATCAGTCTCTCAGCTCCTCTCTTTAGTAAGTAAAACTTTGGAAGTGGTCAAGCACAGTCTTACAAGATATGGGGAAAAAAACTGAAATTTCCATAGAGCACAAGGTGTTGGAACAATAAAAACCTGTTTTACTTTGGAGAAATTAAAAAAAAAAAAAAAATACACAGCTATCACCTCTAATCAAATTTAGAGTAAACACAATGATTGCATTATTAAATGCTACTACTGATCAATTGATGCCAATTGAGGCTATAAAAGTGTTTGTATGATATTGCATGTGTGTGTTTCAGGTGATTCAGTAACTGGCATTAAGTCATGACTGAAAAAATGGCAATGGAAAATGTTTGATCCCGTAAATGTCATGTCAGCACAGAGGCACATAGTAAAAAGAAAAATGGAAATGATTTAGTGTGAAAATGTAGCAGGAAAAAAAAGTGCATTGCTTAAGCCAAGTGCTCCATGGTAACAACTGGAGGAGGAGATCCCTAATAAGTAGACCTATGAAATCTTTTTTTTTTCTTTTACAGCATGTCTGCATGTTTTGCACGATACAACACCTTTCTTATATAGTACATGGGAGATGTTCCCTATGCTAATAAATAACTGGGAACCTACTTTCAATTTTTAATCAAAATGGATTGATTGTTCAGCACCTTGGAAGGAGCAAATTTGGGTTAAGAACATTTAATGTATATGGAGTAGTGTTTTATTTTTTTTAATTGTATTCTTCAAGAAAACAAAGAATACATCCTTGATGCACTTAATGTAATGAGTACAAGAGTTACACATTTTGTAAAACATCATTATTGCGTCATTTTAATGCATTATGTAACATTGAGCTCAAGTGTTGATACACTGAAGTCTGAAACGTGCATATTAAACATAGAAAACATATCTGCTCTCTGCAAACTCTCTTTAGTTTGAATTGGAACAAGCTTTACAGTTTTTCTGACAGTTCTGATGTGTAGTTTCACAGTATAAGCATTTGTAAGATGGGATAATTTATTAACTTATTTAGGACTTGTCTGAAACACATATCTCATGACCATTTGCCAAGAGCAGAAATGGCAGTAACTTGATGTCTATCTTGGTTTCCTCTGGATAGGCCATGTGATCAGCCACTGAAATGAAGTGAGCCAGTAAATATGTCTGCCTGAAATCTAAACTGATCAGCCAATCAAAATAGATGGCCAGAGTGCACAAACTCCATTCAGACAAGAGCATAAGAAACATAAAGCATACTGTAAGTGTAGAAATCCATCCAACTATCCATTCTCTGAACAGCATCTCCTGTAAAGGCTTTTGGGGAGATGGACTGCACAGTGGGGTACACTCTACTATATATAATAAAAATAAATTCACACTCACACCTACAGTCAATTTAGAGTCACGATTTTCACTAACCTGCATGTGTTTGGACAGTGGGAGGAAACCCACATGGTCACGAGGAGAACATGTAAAATCCACATGGAAAAAGTCTAGTTATTATTCATTATGGAAATAATGGAAATTATACAGAAGGCACAATTTTTAATCTTCATCTAACATAAAATTCATTAAGCATGCTGTACTACAGAATATAAAATAGGCTGTGGGAAACAAAATGGTACAAAATGAATCAAATGTAGCAGATAAAAATGTGAATGAGTGACTTTTGACTTTGTTATAGTGATCAATTGCAAAACAGAGTCCTCAGATGGCCAAATTAGCCTTCTACTCCCATTAAGATATAGGGTTTGTGATTAGAGTTGACAATCCAAAGAATTGGTGTGCATGGAGCTTTAGGAGTATGCCTTTCAACCTGGCTTAGATCCACGACAGTTATTCATCACACATTCATCTTGATTGCCTTCTGTTGTAAAGGAGTACAGCAGGCACCTCTATTAGATTGCAGTAATGCAAAGGGAAATGTATTCTTTTGTGCCTCCATACAGGGAGAGCTGTGATTCAGAGGCTGACAATTCAGAGGCTGTCAATTTAGAGTCACGATTTTCACTAACCTGCATGTGTTTGGACAGTGGGAGGAAACCCACATGGTCACGAGGAGAACATGTAAAATCCACATGGAAAAAGTCTAGTTATTATTCATTATGGAAATAATGGAAATTATACAGAAGGCACAATTTTTAATCTTCATCTAACATAAAATTCATTAAGCATGCTGTACTACAGAATATAAAATAGGCTGTGGGAAACAAAATGGTACAAAATGAATCAAATGTAGCAGATAAAAATGTGAATGAGTGACTTTTGACTTTGTTATAGTGATCAATTGCAAAACAGAGTCCTCAGATGGCCAAATTAGCCTTCTACTCCCATTAAGATATAGGGTTTGTGATTAGAGTTGACAATCCAAAGAATTGGTGTGCATGGAGCTTTAGGAGTATGCCTTTCAACCTGGCTTAGATCCACGACAGTTATTCATCACACATTCATCTTGATTGCCTTCTGTTGTAAAGGAGTACAGCAGGCACCTCTATTAGATTGCAGTAATGCAAAGGGAAATGTATTCTTTTGTGCCTCCATACAGGGAGAGCTGTGATTCAGAGGCTGACAGAACTGATATTTGTGAGTCTGTGTTAAGCCATTTGTAGTTAAGATTTTTATACTGATGTGTAATTTTTTTTCTTATCACAGACCAGGGGCCTCATGTACAAAGACATGCGTGAATTTCATACTGAAACCTGGTGTAAGCTTATATCCGGAAAAGTCAGTACGCACAAAAAAATCCAGATGAACAAACTGAGTGTATGCCGGAATCCAAGCACATTTCCTTTGTACATCCCAATCAGTGTGGAATTGATTGCATATGTCGGAGTACCAGACTCCTCCCTCTCCATGCCCCCATTTACAAATACAAATTAGTATAAACAGGGCCTGCAGGTGGGATTCCCTCTGGGATTCCCCTCTCTGCACGATCAGATGATGACATCAAGGTGGACATGAAGCGGAAGACTGTTGTCCACCGACAAAGCATGGCCAAAACAGGCGGGGGAAGAGCCCCAGCGGGACCTTAATGTAAAAAAAAAAAAAAACTTAACATAGCTTAAAGTCCGAAAGCAGTCATCACCAAATAATGCATGGACATCTGTAATCACATCCACTTTCACTTCCAAAAATCAAAATGATGGGATTGATCGCAGTTTTAGGGCATGAAACTAAGTTAAACTTTTTGACATCAAGAGTTGTAGACTGTCCCGTGGGACTGAACACGCACCGTGGGATTCAACCAACCTCTCGGTGCCAGCTGATGCTTCAGTCCGCCAACAGCCAGCTGCTGTCCCGAGTCACCCAAGTCACAAGAGGACATCGTAAGGGCAGTTGGCAGTATCAATGAGGCCTGGACCAACTTATAAATGTTCTCACAGACATTAACACTACATTAAGTACATTTAGCAACAAATGAAGTTTGTCTCCTTGTCTCTTTATATGGTTGAAGTTTACGGGGCTAAATGGCAGGATTAGCAATGATGGGTCCAGTGTCGGGGTTGGGGGGCATGTCGGTGTGTTAATTGTTCATCTGTGTATCTCTGATGTGCACATTGCTTGGAGGAATTACCTTTTCCATAGTATTAACAGTTTCCCAGTATAACCTCTAAGTGCCGCCAAACGTTCAAAAGCACTAGAAATGTGCATATGCCAGCTATGACGTTAGCGTGGAGCACCGCACATTTCCACGGTCATTCACTCTTTGTACATCTGAACGTGAGCATGGAAAAGGGCGTACGCCACGTTTTTGGGTGTACGCACCCTTTATACATGGGGCCCCTGGTGTTCTATAAAATAGTCTCCATGTAGTAGACATTCAGACTTGGTTTTCACAATTCTGAACATTTTCATCTAGATATTCACTCTGTTGATTCAGTTAGACCAGCTATTTCACTTTGATGTGAAATATAACAATAATAATAATAATAATAATATTCGCACTGTCAAAAGGCCAAAGTTTTACATAAACTTTGTTAATGCATATATTTGTTTGTAGTGCCTTGAAACTTTGTCTTTACTCAAAATGTTGGTGCACCTTCTACAAGGTTTACTTGACTCTCCTTCTGCAGAACGCATGCAATCAGGTTTATGGGCCTTCTGGCATAAAAATGCTTTTCCAGTTCAGCCCACAAATTGCTTGTTGGATTAAGGCAGGGGTCACCAACCCTGGTCCTGGAGTGCTACTATCCTGCATGTTTTACACATTTCCCTCTTCCAGCACACCTGACCGTCATTATCAGGCTTCTACAGAGCTTGATGATAGGCTAATCATTTGAATCAGACGTGTTGGAAGAGGGATACATCTAAAACATGCAGGATAGTAGCTCTCCAGGACCAGGGTTGGTGACCCCTGGATTAAGGTTTTGGCTTTGTGATGGTCACTCAAAAACTTTGTCAACGCTTTGGATCACAGTCCTGTTCAAAAATCCATTTGTTCCAAAGCTTTAGCTTCCTGGCTGTTCAGATGAAGTTTCAGAATACTGAAAGAATTGTCCTCCACCATGATCCAACACCAGTCACCTCTGCAGTTAAACATCCATTGTGGTGGTGTTTGAGCTACAAGCCTCACCTTCTCCTCTTCATAGACAACATTGATCCTTATGGCCAAACAGTTCTATTTTTTTTCATCCAAAGAATATACCTCTGCAAGGTCAGATCGCTGTACACTTTGGCCTTGCTGTTCTATTTGAGGAGTAGATTCTTTCTTAAGGGAACGGCCCTCCAGGTCTTATCCATACACCACTTACTATGGACAGGGACAACTCTGGACCTCCATCATCTTCTCCAGTTCTTGAACCACTGGGACCTTGAGATCCTTTTGAACCTTTCACACCAAAATGCATTCATCTCTGCAAGCCAATTCATGACTTGATGGCTATGTAGTCCTGTGGTGTATTTAATTATTTGTTATTTTGTTAGTGTTTATTTACTATTTGTATAGACTAATGTAGTCTGTTCAAATCTCTGGAAACCAGACTTGGGGAAGTCTACAAATTTGCTGAAGTCTTAGCTGATTACTTTAGAGCACCCCAAATTTACAAGAAAATGTCTAAGGATAAGATATGACTTTATTGATCCCATCATGGGGAAATTTTTATTTTTGCAACAGCAAAAATGCAGAAAACAAAGTGCAGAAACATTAAAGAATGAACAGGAAATATAAAAGAGAATCACTTTACTTGTTATTATGGTGAGCTGGGGCCAGTCATGGCGGCAGCCGTCAGGCTGAAGAAGGAGGCCTACAGGGCGTGGCTGGCTTGTGGGTCTCCGGAAGCAGCCAGTGGGTACTGATGGGCCAAGCGATGCGCAGCCATAGTGGTCACTGAGGCAAAAACTTGGGCATGGGAGGAGTTTGGTAAGGACATGACGGAAGACTATTGATTGGCTCCAAAGAGATTCTGGCAAACCGTCCAGCACGTCGGGGGGACGGTAGCAACTCACCCACACTATGTACAGTGGGGACAGGGAGCTGCTAACATCAGCTGAGGATATAGTTGGGCTGTGGAAGGAACACTTTGAGGAGCTCTTCAATCCCATCAGCATGTATTCCATGGAGGAAACGGAGCTGAGAGACCAGGAGACGGATGGACTGTGGCTACCCGATCTGCACACCTACCCAATTTGCACCGCGCATGTGCAATACAGTCAGCCATCATGGCCACTAACTACGACAACTCTGTTTGGATAAAAGTGTTTGGCAGACCTTACCCGATTTGCGTCTTTTAAAAAAAAAAAAAACTTTAACATTTAAATTTATTTAGACATACTTTCCTGATCCCAAACTTGGGAAATTCTTTTGTAATAACATGACATACAAACATCAACACTTAGAAAGAAGTCTTACATAGAGCTAGGAATACTAAAAGAATAGAATAATACAATTTAGAGGATAATAAGAGATATGATATAATGTAGGGGAGTATGTACAAAATATAGAGTAGGGAATGTGCTGTCCAGTGTGTACAATGTACAAATGTATACATTTACGGAGAAAGATGTTTACCTATATACAGAGAATAAACAGATATAGCCTGCCTATATAGGCTACAGAGGAGAAATGTACAGATGCACTGATATACAGAGAAGTGTACAAATACAAATGTAGTATTTCAGTTCCATGTAAGAGGTGAAATCCTTCATTTGGACTGAATAAGAGTGTGACGGTTGGACTGTGGCTACCCGATTTGCGGATCAGAGATCTGTATTTGTAAATTTAAATGTTGTTAATAAAGTTTCTTTTTGTTTTTTTTTTTTTTAAAGATGCAAATCAGGTAAGGTCTGAAAACTGGTTTTGTCCAAATGGAGTTGCTGTAGTTTTGTGGCTATGATGGCTGACTGTTTTGCGCATGCGCGGTGCAGATCGGGCAGCCACATGGACTAATCTCCTGAGCAATAGTCCCAGATGTAGTGAAACTACTCCGCGGCGGCAGAGCCCCAAGGGGTTGATTAGATCCGCCCTGGGTATCTCAAGGCTTTAGATGTTGAAGGTCTGTCCAAGCTGACAGAGCTCTGTAACATGGCGTGGTCACTGGTGGCAGTGCCTCTGGAGTGGCAAACTGGGGTGGTGGTCCCCATGTTTAAGAAGGCAGACCAGAGGGTGTGTCCCAACTATAGGGGAATCACACTCAGCCTCCTTGGTAAGGTCTATGCCAGGACTCTGGAGAAGGGAGTACAGTTGAAAATTGAACCTCAGATCAAGGAGAAGCAAGGTGGTTTTTGTCCCAGACGTGGAACCGTGGACCAGCTCTTTATCATTGCTAGGGTGATGGAGGGGGCGTGGGATTTTGCCCATTCAGTCCACATGTGTTTTGTGGATTTGGATAAGGCTTATGACCCCCAGGGGCATCCTGTGGGGAGCAAGCCATGCACCATTAACTGCCAGCCATTTTCAGAGCAAGAGAGCCCCATACTGCCAGCATTTTGGAGCATTTTCACAGATTTTCAAGATCCACAGAATACTGAGTTCTATGACTACATAAATGTTGAAACAATCAAAAGAAAGTGTAGATTCTCTTCTTTCATCAGGAAGAAAGTTTGTTTCTAGCCTTTTGGTTTCTTGAGTAATCGGCAGTAGAAAAGGGTGGTTTCAGTATAAGCACCTGTTTTTGACCAAAAAACAGAAAATCAGCTTTTTGTGCAAAGAGGCATGTCAAGCAGAACAGTGACTTTGACACCGATATTTATTGCTTTAGTTACACCTCAAACATCTGTACAGTTATTTACTTCTATGAAGCGACAAAAACACTGAAAATAATAAATATAGAACATAGAATAATATGCATATAAAATAGAGCTATGTGTACATATAAAAAACTATGGTTCACTGCTAAAACAAAACTATTTCCAATGCTGAATATTACACAGTTCTGTTGCACATTGGGTGAGGGATGGGGGGTATTTTGATTTCAGTAATTGCACAGTTTTATATTGGACATTGCTGTGTTCATACTACTAGTAGTTCATATACTGAACGAGTGGGGGGAAAAATGGC
>JAPQRP010000019.1:22234646-22255924 GCA_037367295.1 Apogon hyalosoma | reverse complement strand
GACTGGGGGTGGGGTGTTGGCTGGTCCATGGTCCTTTCGATCTGGTGCATCTGGGGATGAGGCTCTGCTGCTCCCAGTTGCTCCAGAGCCGATTCGAGCGGTGAGTGTCAATGGCGCGTGGTTTCACTGCCACAGCCCAGCTCATCTGACAAATCCGGGTCAGACGAACCTGACCCCAATGAACCAGGGCTGTGGCAGTGAAACCACGCTCCGTGACCCATCGTGACGCTCACCGCTAGGCCAACTTCGATTCTCTATGGCTGATTTTATGACGCTCCCTCCTTTGATCAAGATCTTTGTTGTCTTTTTGACTGATCCAACACTCTTTTTCTTAAAACCGCAGTGACACATATTCTGTTTGAGCGTGGGCTGCCTCAACTTTTCTGATTTCATTCATTTCACCATCTTCTCTCTCATTCTACCATGTCCTGGTGCACCGTGGCCACTTACTGATCCTGTTATTTATGCATTATAATATATATGTTATATATTATTCATTGTTATTTATTTGTATATTGTTCATCAGTACACTAAATTCTATGATTACAAGCCTGATTATCACCGGCAAGCTCCGCCAGATTGCCCCCCAGCCCCGTCCATTAAAAAAACATAATTGACGTCTATAAATTCAACTATATCTATAAATTCAACTAATCTAACAAATTTGCCTCCATTATCTTTTATTTGTGTCAAACCACTGAATGATCCAACATATTTTCCACCAGGGAACCAACAGGAAAAAGGTAGCAGTGACATATACAGCAAAAGCTGATCTTATTCACAAATAAACATTTCCAGTTATCTGCAAAACATTTGCTGTATCAAAAGCAATACTTTTCAAAAATATATACCTATTAACAGTACAAAAAAAACTTTGGTGGAATGAAGTCCACATTTTTTTTGGAAAACAAATAATAAAGTGTCTTTAGAAATAAATAAAACTTATTTCAATCAAAAGTGGTTTATACGTATTTCTGTACAAGTCTAATAAAAAAAAAAATTATGTTGCTTTTCTGACCCCTCAAAAGCTCACCAGGAACCCACTCAAACTCTCAGACCCTCCACACACACATGCTTCTGTAGAAAACAGCTAATTCTACCTGAACCAACACAAGCGCTAGTTTATTCCATCGTAATAAATGATATTCAAACAAAATCCTCAATGAACAGAATAAATCCCACAATGAAATATTTTGCTATCCACAGTCAAAGCATGCATCACATATCAGAGCTATCCTACATGCCTTCCTCAGTGATTCCACTACTTTGGTTTTGGTGTCATTGTACAGTTCAGGAACTACTTTCTTTGCAAAATACTTTTGGTTTGGAAGTTTGTATCTGCGCTCCGGCATCTGCATCAGCACGACAGCCCTGCTTCCAAACACTAGCTTTTAAACCCGTTGGGTGAATCTGATGCTCTGTAACTGTATCCAGACAGTTAGAGTTGGTTTTACTGTGGTCCTCTGGTCTGTTCCTTAAGGCGTGGACAGCATGTGCCACTTTTATTTTCCTGCTGCACACTGCAGTTGTGTTCCTGTCATTTATTAATTATGAAAAATAAGAATTTTTGAACATTTAATAATCGTAATTGAATTGTCACATGTTGCATCGCGATGAATCTAATAATTGATGTACTGGCACACCCCTATGGACTATTAGAGTGTTTCTCAATGGGGGCGGTACTCCACATAAAGACCCCATGTGTACAAATTTGTTTTCGCCTGGGAATACCATAAACCCCCCACCAAATTCGTTTCTGGCTGGGAATACTGTACACACTGACAGGTGGATTGGCGCTGCGACTGCAGTAATTCAGACACTAAACCGATCCGTCATAAACCGTACCGGTCGTACAAGCAGCTGAAATGACTTTTCTCCATAGGGTGGCTGGGCTCAGCCTTAGAGATAGGGTGAGGAGCTTGGACATCCAGGAGAAACTCAGAGTAGAGCCGATGCTCCTCCACGTCAAGAGGAGTGAGTTGAGGTGGTTCGGGCATCTAGTAAGGATGCTTCCCGGACGCCTGCCAGGGAATGTTTTTCAGGTGTGTCCATCCAGGAGGAGACCTTGAAGCCAACCTAGGACACACTAGAGGGATTATGTCTCTCGGCTGGCCTGGAAGCGCCTCAGGATTCCCCAGAAGAGCTGGTGGAGGTGGCTGGGGAGAGGGCTGTCTGGGGTTCTCTGCTGAGGCTGCTGCCCCCGTGACCCAGACCCGGTTAAGCGGAAGATGACAAGTACAATGAGTATGAGGAAATGTTAAGACAGGGCTGCTGCAACTTGTGGCCACTCGTGCGGCAGTAGCTTTTAAAGTTTTTTGTTTTTTTTTTTTTTTCAAATATAAAACTATAAAATAGACACTGTCTGAACAAGAACTGACTCTAGACGAGTCTCTAAAATCATGACATCAGTTCCCAGAAGTTTCCAGCCTGTTTAAAGATACAGTGTGCTTGTATTTGTCTGTATCATTCTGAACTGTGGGTAATTTAATCAATTAAACAGAAAAGCTGAACACCAACATTTTTTATCGCTCTAAAATTTTACATCAAAAATTAAGTAGCAGAGGTGTACAGCATATTGAAAAGAAACATTTAGACTTGTGAAAAACTACATTTGAATGTATGTAGCTCCAGTCTGTTTACTCCTACCCCTGGTGGATCTTCTATTTTTATTTTTCCTCATAATTCAGATTTATAGTATACATTAAGCATTTGATCTCCTTTTGAATATTTTTATATCTGTGGAGACACAAGTGTTTTTCTGGGAAGCTTTAGGAGTTTCCCCTGATTTCCAACATGAAGAAAATCCTAAAAGATAATTAATTATGAGCAGATGCCTGGTTGAGGTTTACTACTTTCCTTATGCCTCTGTCTTTTAAAAAGAAACATTTTCAGGGGGAGGTCAGGAGGACTTCCCAGCATTGCACTGATCTGTTTTATAAAAAATGGGCCAGATAAGCCAAAAATTGTACCTGCAAAATTAGTAGCTTCCACCAAATTCATACTGTTGCTATACAATCAGTTGACTGCTTGCTGGATAGCTCTCAAAGATTTAGTAACTCAAGAGTACAGTTTTGCTGAAAATAATAATGATTTACCACCCGAGTAGCCTTTGCTAATAAAAGGCCTGGGCAGCCTTGTTTGCAATTGAAAAATGGTACATCTCTAATTTGACACATTTTTAGGCCTCCCACAGGCTCCCAGGGTTTTAAGGCACTCATTCCTATGGTACAATTAGCAACCCACAGAACTGGATAATGGTGTCCAGAAACACAGGATGGAGCTCAGCGTGACTCCTACATGCCAATATGCTAGCTGACAACATTCATGCCACCTTTCAAGCTGCAGTGTATTTTCCATACCCATCTGGCAAGTCAAAAGTCCTCAGGAACATATTTGCAGTAAATATGCCTAAGTGGTGGATCAGGAGGGATATTAATATTTAGCTTTATGTTCTTAGATCTCTGCCATATTTGCTTACAGTAAGCGGAAAGACAGATGCCTTTACAACCCTTTATTGTGCTGCTTAATTTCTTAGACCTATGTCCTTCCTCATGGCACACAAAGCATGAATGAACAGGGCAGACTTTATTCATTGCTTTATTTTAATACTTTATGTACTGCCAGGCCGCTTCATAAAGACAGCAAATTCAGTTTTAATACTGCACATACTAATTAAACTGCCTATTCAGACAATCAAGTCTAAATAAATGCACTTCCATACATAAATATCCATTCCTCAAATATACAAACAAGAAAAAACAAAACTCTGTATAATACAGTGTCACAAAGATCCCCACAGTGTCTGTATCAGCAGATTGTCAATATGAAAGGACTGGCTTTAGGAATTAGGACAGAAAAAACAATCCGACAATCCCTGTGTTTTTTGTTTTTTTCTGCATTCCCAAGGACTGAGCACAGCTTTTGCAGTCTGATAGAGGAAGGTCTGTATGATTGAAGCTCCAGCATTTCTTTGAAGTTTCTTGAGGAGACCTTTTTAATAAGAGTCTGACTAGCAATAAGCTCAGGCAAACTTTGAATCATGCTTAGCCAAAGGCAGTTAACAGTCTGACCTGATTTCCTATTCAGTAAAGATTACATCCATAATACACTCACTGTAATAAGTACAGGAGTTCCAAATATCAGTTATTGGTTTCCTTGATTGCCAATAATAGTTTTAGCCCAGACAAATCCATAAACATTGTCTGTCATTTACATTATAATTTTAGATGTTAGATTCACACTTGCATATATTGAGGAATAAAATAAGCTTGAGCCCAAAGATCATGAGCAGCTCACATGAAAATGTAGAATAGTGAGAGCTGCAGTCATTCCATTATAACTGAAGATTTCACAACACTGTGCTCTAATGACAAGATGTGAAATAAAAGCCAAGGTGACAGATGGAAGGGATTTGGTCAAAATTGGAGTGAGTGGAGCATGGACGATGTTATTCATTTGGGAGGTTGTGATGTGAGTCAGTGAAAGGATTATTCTACACCAGAGTGACATAGTTGCATATGCAGGCACTCTTTTTTTTTTTTTTTTTTTTTTTTTTTACCTCTAGGTTAATGTTTACCTAGTTGCCTTCTCAGCTCTTTTCCCCAGTAACTTTGTGGTGCTCCTCCTCCTGTCTACCACAGCAAAGTCTGTAATGGTTCACCTTGGACCTGAATTAGAAATATCAATCAGAGATGTCAAGAATAATAAATACTTTGGCTTCCCAGCTCGCTCAGAAATCCCTCACATGGTTATCAGTTAATTTGTGTTCCTTTGAGACATGTTGTTATCCAGGTTAGAATAAGGATTCAGTGTGACACTGTGATGTTTCAGTGATTTGTGTGGCTGAATTTTTTTTTTTTTCTTCACTCTTTATTTGTAGCAGAAGGAGTGCCCCAGGTGTTCTACTTTGGCCCCTGTGGGAAGTACAATGCCATGGTTCTGGAGCTGCTCGGGCCAAGCCTAGAGGACCTTTTTGACCTTTGCGACAGGACCTTTTCACTGAAGACTGTCTTAATGATTGCCATTCAGTTGGTGAGTTGAAAATCAGCTCAGCAGCCAAACAGAACAAGCTCAATTTAGACCAAACATTGATGAGACAAACTAATCTGAAAGTTATACCAGTTAAACTAGATGAGATCATGTATTGTTCCCATAGCAATATCCCCCTTCACTTCCATTTTCACTGGTGACCTTTCAGGCCCTGTAGATGGAGGTAATTCTAGGTGTTACCCTGGCCCACTATGTAAGATCTAGCAGGATTTAGGAGGATCTGGTGCAGTATAAATTGAATATAAAATAATAATTATGTTCTTAACAACAATAAGAGCTTTTGTGTTTTCCTTAAATTAGAATCAGACAGATGGGTGAGGGGGTAGCTAACACTAAACTCAGAGGTTTAGTGTGTGATATTTTAGTGATCATGAATATCCCCCTCTCCCACTCTCATCTATTGTGGCAACAAAAATCATGTTAGTGTGTGTTTCTTTCTATATTCTGAGCTTATAGTAGGAGACGGTAGTGCATCTTAACATCAGGTGCCTCATGCTATAAAATAGAAAAAAAATGAAAGAACATTCTGAGCTAACGTAGAAACATGGTGGTCTACGTGAACAGTTATCCACTCCCTCTGTAGATATAAGCAGCTCATTCTAAGGTAACATTTTCAGGTGATTATATGCTACTAAAATCAGTTTATGAATATTATGTTCCATTTCTCCAAATAGACCTTCATAAATTCCACTAAAACCTAGATACCAGACCTTTTTATTGAAACGTTTGTGTAGCAAAATCATTTGGCAGCCTTGTTAGTGTGACAACTACAGTAGTTATTTGTAAAGGGGAAAATAACTCTTATTCAATAAACAGAATCTCTAAAAGTCCATGTCTAGATAAACTACAGTGACATCTTCATGACTGCAACTATGAGAGAGACAGAGATGAAACTTAAAACTGTTATTTAATTTCAGAAATTAAAATTTCTATAAAAACTTTTGCTCACTTGGGACCTTGGCAAAGGTGAACCTGTAAATCATATCTCATGATACCTGGTGGTTCCTGTCTTCACAAAGCTAAGCAAGTTTTTGACAGGTCAAAGCAAGACCAGCTGAGACCATCAGCAGAAAAACATCTATAGCTTCTATTAGTCTTAAAATGTTACTACTAATAAAGTAATTTACGAAAGGGCTACCAGTACACTTATTTTAGATTAAGTGAATGAGACCAGAATGACTTCTGCTTAGTAGTTGAAAAGATTATTTTAATGTACATCAGTAGGAGGTAGACATTTTTAAATCTATCCCCCTAAGGGCCACTTTAGGATATGTCAACATTGATGTCCGTAGACCAGTTTTCTGCTGCTGAAATTTTTACTTTAATGATTTTTCAGGAATCTTTGGTCAGAACTAGGATTTTCAGTAATGAACTTCAACAGAATCCCTGGGTGCATATTTTCTTTCAACAAATCAAGGACAGGTTTGAAAAATATCATGTTATTTGTAGGTTTACAGTTACAGATAAAATGTATTAATCCCCATGGGGAAAAGGTGTCCATAAGATCAAGAAAACAAAAGAAATCAAAATTAAAATGGAGAAAAAAAAATCTGAATTTTTATAGTATTTGCAGAATAAAGTGTATAATGTCTGTCTCCTTGTAGTGAAACACAATTTATATCAATAAAATATGGTCATGTGTGCTCAACACTGAGAGAATTTTAAAAAAAATCTTACTCTTGCCATTTTCTCATGGTGCTGATCTGCTTTTAATGAAGGTGATCACATTTCACAAAAAAATGTTTTGACTGATCTTGATGCATCAATCACTGTATGACTTTTAACATTAAATGTGGAGGGAAAAGACAAAAATGGCAACATGGAAAAAGTCAACAAAAAGCAACAAAATAAATTTCCTGGTTTCATTACTGGAATTGCCTTGGCAATGAAGTTTCCCAGGGTTTGTAAATGAATAAATGGAACAACTATAGTTGCTTGGCCATTCTGTAAGCCAGTAGAGCAGTCTAGAGACGAGGTGAGCAGCACAGATTATCACCCAGTCTGCAAAGTAGCAGTCTGTCAGGACACACATTCTGTTGGTCAGTCAGGTAAGCTGTCAAAAAGAGCAAAGCCATCACTGAATCTCATTATGTCTGAGCAGCCCAGAAAAGTGGTTAGACCCAGTCCTTTTAGCTGTCTCAGAGATTTAAAAATTTCTAACATTTCAGTCTGTCAGCACAAATTCTGCAGTGTTCTGGTAATACCGATAGCTTTGCGAATTTGAAATGAAACCTACAAAACAGTACAACGTAGTAATGCAGAGAAGGAACAGTTGTCAATCACTGTCAGAGTCCCCTGTGTACATTTTCAAAAACAAGAAATAATACTTAAAATTAGTAAAACAGGTAAATTTTACTTACCAAGATTTTTAAAAGCATGTAAAAACATCTACCCTCAAAGAACTGACATATCTTGAACTAGTGGCCAGACTGAAAACAAGTGGGAAAAAAAGTCAATGAAAAGAACCAATTAAAAGTACTGTTAAATGAACCAGATTTAGCAGTACTGGTAAGAGGAGTAGTATTGGTAAAATCTGGACAATACCATCCCCAGTATTGTGTACATATTACATGACTGATGTGTTGTGGTGCAATACAGACTAAACAGTGAATATAATTTGTCTGTTCCTAATATATGAAGAAATGAAAAAGACAAGATTTAAAATCAGACCATCTTCAAGGCATCTAAGACTCACATTTGTTTGTTTCAAACAGCTTTGTAAGTTTCAAAAAACAGAGTAAAATGCTGAGGAAAAAAAAAAACAATTAGAGGTGAAACTTAAAAATCTTTGATAACAAATAAGTACAAAGCTATCAATAAAACAAATATATTGAAATTAAAAATGACAAGTGAATTAAGACATTTTAATTTAAAAACCAATCTGTGGAGAATGGTGTTGAAGTTTCTTTCCTCCAGCAGATTTTAGTCTTTCACAAACACTTTATTTTGTTACAAGGTTCTTGTTGGGTATCGGCTTCCGTATACATAAAAATCTCTACTACTTTGGTGATTGTGTGACAAAACTGATGTTTCATATGTACATATGACATCTAATACATTTTTTAGAGGGGAAAAATAGTTGGAGACCTTGTTCTGTGCTATTGCAGAAATATTATAATATGATTTATGTCTTTTGCCTGTCAATTCATCTAACTTTAACATCATGGGTCTGGGAATACTATTAAGTACTATTAAAGCAGTCAGATTGTGCAGTACAAATATAAACCTAAAGTGTAGTTGTGTTTTCTTGATGCTTAATTTACTGAGGGTTTAGCCTCCTAAGTGATTTGCATAATTTGATGTTCTCTGCTGACTAAGCTCTCTCTTCACAGATTTCTCGAATGGAGTATGTGCACTCTAAAAACCTCATCTATAGGGATGTAAAGCCTGAAAACTTTCTTATTGGACGGCAAGGGAATAAAAAGGAACATATTATTCACATCATTGACTTTGGCCTGGCCAAAGAATACATCGACCCAGAGACCAAAAAACACATTCCATACCGGGAGCATAAGAGCTTGACTGGCACTGCCCGATACATGTCCATCAACACACACTTGGGCAAAGGTAGGATTACACCTGATCACAGCCTGTTTTGTGTGTTGTTCTGAAATGCTACTCTTTACATAAGGTGACTTGGAACACTAGTGAAATACTTTCAAATCTATTGTTGTAGAGCAAAGCCGGCGAGATGACCTGGAGGCCTTAGGGCACATGTTCATGTACTTTCTTCGTGGGAGTCTGCCTTGGCAGGGACTAAAAGTACGTTAAACACACATAGCTGTCACTCACTCCAAACACCAGTAAATACAGGTAGTATGTGATGTATGTGCAAAGTCGGATGCCCTTACAAAGTCAGTTTGTTTTGTTGCACTATTAGCTCTGGTTAACTATTTTAGAATGTACATAAAACCAGTGTTAGATGATATAAAGGCCAAGGTTTTCAGTGAAGAAATTCATGTTAATTTTCACTACATGTAACTCATGATGGTAATTTTGAGTGTCTGGTTTCGACCAGCTCTACATGTAAAGTGTCATGAGATAACTTTTGTTATGATTTGGCACTCTATGAATAAAATTTGATTGATTGACTGATTGAATTTGATAACTGAGTTTTGTCTATCTTTATGTGATGACTGTTTTAAGTCACTCAAGACATTTGAAGAGGTTTGTAACATCTCCCCTTTGTCCCATGAAGGATTCCTATATACAGTATGTATTTTTCTTCTGCAGGCTGACACCCTGAAAGAACGATACCAAAAGATCGGAGACACGAAGCGAAACACTCCTATTGAGGTCCTCTGTGAGAACTTCCCAGGTATATTAATAAGTAATAAATAGCAGTTTACTTTGGTCCTTAATAGTACTTTTCCAAATGTAGATCATCAGTAATAGTGCATTAAAATACAGAGAAAACAAATTATATTTAAAGAAAAAGTCCTGTGTAAGTCCATTGGGGAATATACATACGTAATGTTGCATTTCATGTTTCATATTTCCTATGTTTAAGTGTACATTTGTGCTTTACAAACTCTGTTGCATTTGTCCATGGAGTAGGTGGCTTGTTTTGTGGTTTTTTGGGGTTTTTTTTCGTGGATGTTCTGTTCTGTGTAAAAGCAACAATTTCTATTGTTTAGATTTTTTTTTTGACTGTTGCTGTAAAAAACAGTTAAATATCAAATCAATTCACATATTTTCAATCTCAGGGATTGCTTGTACCTGACTTGAAAGTAAATCATTTTTCTAGGGCAATTGTTTGCAATGAAATGAAATGATTTTTGCTTAATTCAGAGGAGATGGCAACCTACCTGCGATATGTGAGACGGCTGGACTTCTTTGAGAAACCAGACTATGAATATCTGAGGACTCTGTTCACTGAACTATTCGAACGAAAAGGATACACCTTTGACTACACCTATGACTGGGTTGGCAGGCAGATAGTAAGTAACGTAAACTGTAAACACATGCATTATTAGGTCACAACTTAACATTGAACTGGTTGTTGTTGTTGCCCTCAGCCCACACCAGTGGGGTCTGTCCATATAGACTCTGGAGCATCTGCAGTCACACGGGAAAGCCACGCCCACAGAGACCGGCCCTCGCAGCATGCACCCATAAGAAATCAGGTATGACACGGTTTGTTATTTAATGGTGTCACCATTTATTTTAATTAACCTGATGAAACAAATGTGTTTAAACTAAATGTAAATTTATAAAAGAGCCATCCCTATAGGTAATGGGAAAGTCTCTTATAGAATAACCCAGAATTTTTGAGTTGTCTAGATCCCACCATTAACCTCAAGTATAGTTAATGTTCCACAGAATCCAAACATTATTTATGAGGAAATGTGAAAATTAGTTGATTTTATTTGACAGTTAATCGATCTGCTCTATCAGGTATGCTTGATCAGAAACTGAAAACTTGAAGATGTAGATATTTTTCATTGAAAATGCACCTATCGTGTTGACTGGATCACCCAGTTTTCGGCTTGATCAGTGTCAGATGTGTGCTACGATTCTGTTCTGGTCAAATTTACATGCACAAACCTCATGATGGTTCATGTCACATGAGTGGTAGCAACACAGACAGTAACGTCACAACAACTCAGACGTGAACCCATCATTATCATCATGGTAGATCTTCACACAGAGTTAAATAATAATTGAGTAATCACTCATCAGCTACTGCTATGCTTTTTTTTTGTTATTGGATCTAGAAATTTACCTGGGGATCCTCGGCCCATACTGTACACTTCCTACACTATCCTACAAAATGAAATGCAGTAATTCCAGTGAAATCCTGCTGAGAACTGATATCTAAAATTACATGATGACATATACCTCCGTCCTCCTTGGAGGAGGTAATAATGTGGACACTGCACTTCATTTTAATTGGATTTCATTCGTACAAAAATGGATCTGTCCATTAAGAGGGAACACTTCATTTTTAGATCAGTTTTAGAGAGACTCAGAGAACATCTTATAACCTGGTGTAGTTTTATTGTTATACGATAGTTTTGCATTGAAGAACAGTTACAAAAGTCTATACCTATGCTGTCAATAACTTTTTTCTGATAAAACGTTTGTACCAAAATGTGAGCCACTAGATCAGACTTTGAACTAGAGCTGCGGCTATCAATTCTTTTTGAAATTGAGTATTCTGCCAAATTTTTCAGCGGTTAATTGAGTAATCAGATTTTTTATTTTTATTTTTTTGCATCGAGCTGTCATCGAGACACATTATTATAGACTACAACAAATGCATAGCTTACATTCTAACCAGCGCTGCTGCATTTCTCAGTTAGCAATCACATTAAATCGGCTAATGTTAGGCTACGGGTATTTACCTTGTGCTGCCTTTGGATGATGAGATGGGCTTGTTCATAAACAGATACTTTCTGTTCAGATGTTGAAGCATCAACGAAGTGCTGTTGTGGTAGGCCAGTTCAAGTTTGCAGCGCACACATTGCACGAGATTCTCTGTTTTTTTTTTTTAGTTTGAAGTGATCCTGAACTTTGGACATCTTTTGCAGACGGTCTTCTTGCTCTTCCATAGCGCCAATTTTTTGACTGAGTCGCATGCGTCACTGTTTACAGTCCATGTAGAACACGATCCCCGAGGCAGAACACAATTGCAAAATTAATAATTAAACGCATACTCAAGGCAAAAAAATTATTCAGGGATTTTTTTTGTACTCGAATTACTCGAGTACTCATTGCAGCTCTACTGTGTCCAGGAAAACAATGCATCTCTATTTTTAATACAACAGATCAAATGACTCCAAAATGTGGCCAAACTATGTGGTAAATCCTTTTTGTTTTCAAAGCTGTGGAACAACCCAACCCTCCAGAGTTCACACTGACTTCAGTCTATATTGTTTGTTCCAACACTTTAGCTGGGCAATGTTGTGGATTTCTGTTACAGAGCAGTGTACTAAAGAAAAGACTGCTGTTTGGTAACAAAAAAGTGAAAATCTGTTTAATATTTAACAACTATTTATGCATATTTGAATGAGATTGAGGCCAAAGTTTGATATGTATGAGCTTACCCTCACTTGGCTTCAGGCTCATTACTTTTTGATTCAGTTTTCTGGCTGAAGCCTTGCTTTAATTTTGATTTACTTTTTTATTTTATTACCTTTTTTCCTTCTTTATTTCTCATGCTGCTTTGCATGGTACCTGGCCTCGCACACCATCTTTCCTAACACAAATATTCCATCACCCTCCACCCCTTCCCCTTTCCATTGCACCCCCTCAATTCCACCGTCACCGACGTGCCCCTCCCCCAACTCCTAAGCAGACAGCGGCCTCTGATCGACGAGGAGCATGGGAGGTGCAGCCTACTCGCCAAGCAAACTCCTCCTATCTGACCTCCCACCTGGCAGCGGACAGGCACGGGGGCTCAGTGCAGGTATACACCCCTCACCTGATCAGTGTCCCCACAGAGTTTGTATGGGCTCAGATCTGTCTCATAACACTCGGGTCACTAAATGTCCTGCAAATGACAACAAAACAACAAGAATTACATTAAATGGCTTTGAGCCTCTATGCAAAGTCTCTATGCACAGATTTTGAAGCAGATTTCATTTGAGGTGTTTTTGTGAGACTTAAAAGTTCTCTGTGTCACATTATATGCATACTTGTATGCTTATCTGATGTTAATTTGGGAGTCTGTTGTACTAATAGCTAGACCTACAGCTACCGATTATTTTTGTAACGGATTAATCTATTAATTATTTTCTTCAGTTCAATTAAATGTTTATTTGAATAGGCGATTAAAAAAAAAAAAAAGTGAAGCAGACATGTCTGAAAATAGCAACCTGTCCTTTATTCCAGAACCAGCCTAAACAATAACCACAAAAAGGATAAAAGTAAAAAGATATATAAACAATAACAGTATAAAAGTATGTATAAAAATATCTATCAATATAAACAACAACAATTCAAAATGACATCTATGATAGGTACACAACTTGAGATAGAACTAACATACAACTGGAAAAAATGAAGTCAAACATTTTTAGTGTTTGTGTGAAAGCAAAAAAGTTTAAGAGTAAGTGATAGATCCAATGAAGAAAAGTGAGCATATAGACATTTTCTGCCTTTTTGCCCTTGTCTCTTCTGAGCAATGCTCCATGTTGTTTGTGTTGATCCTCATGTCACATATGTCACAGTGAGCATCCATGTGAAACACAACAGTGGAAACAATGTTTAGCAGCAACAAAATTAGGGAAATAAAACTTTTATCCAGGAAAATTGTAATCAAATAATTTTTTTCAGTCAGTTCAAGTCAATGAATGGTGTCAGCTTTACTTGAAGCCAAATATCTGACATAAGTGACTGTAGGGTTGTGCAATATGTTGAAGGAATTCAGTTTATCAAGATTTTGCTCTCTGAAAATCATGAAAAATCCCTAAATTGCAAAAATCAAAGATAATTCCTCTGGAGACCTTTCTTGCTAAATAAATAATTGCAACCCATTTGCTTCTTTCAATAATCATTGTGAATGTGCTTCTCCAGTGCATTTTGTCTTCAGCTCATGCAGCCACAAAGTAAGTAGATTGAAATCATCCATGAGATTGAAAAAAATTGAAGCTTAACTTTTTGACAGTATCACCCAGTTTTAAGTGACTGCATTTCATAATATAATCCTGAACCATGATGTAGACATCTGAGACAGTGAACTTAGTAATGGAGTTAATGAACATCAGCAGACATCAACAAGCTCCCAGCACAATATCGACTAACACAAATGTTATGTAGGCGCGAGTATACAAATCTTCCACAATGAATCTTGTTTAATTTACTGACAGATGGAATCACCTTTTTTCAAATGAGTGAATATTTAACGATTCTCATCAGTGAATATATTGCGATGGCTGCAACACCTAACATGGAACGACAGGGAAACCAAAGTATTGTTCAATGTCATACATGGAAAAAAATTCAATTTTTAGATGCAAAACAGCAAAAGAACACTCTTTCTTCTCCTGAAAATTATAACCATGTGTAACGTACCTTTTACTGCCACCGTCTGATTCCTCAGCTGCCTTTGTTGACGTCAGATTCACCTGACGTTGTATAGAAACAGAGTTAATGACTCCAATAACATAGATGATGTTAGTTTAATGTTGAGTGTTACATTTTGTTTATGTAATAATTGGATTTGTTTGTATTTTATATTTGTGTATGAGACAGATCTATAACCATTCCCCTCCCACCCCTTTACCCCTGGCTGGGAAATGTTATTTTTCTGCACTACCATATGCATGTCATCTGGTGCCACCCACCCCAGATGGTGAAAATGTGGTTTTGCTTGAGAAACTTTAATGGTGTCATGGCATTTTGATCCCAGGTCGTACTCTTCACAATGCTCTGGCATTCTTTGCAAGATGAAGAAGCCTCTTTCTTGCATGGCGGGGTGACCTGGCTTATCAGGCTCAGTGCATGTGGTTTTGAGTTGTGGAGGGAACATCCTGGTGTAATTTGTATTCCAGTCTTCACTCAATATTATCTTTGTCTCTTTGTTTGCGTGGGTGTGTAACATTTAAGCTCATGGTTGATTTGAGCAAATACCATTTACTGCCATTGGTATTATATTGTACATTAGATCTTTGTTTCTTTTTCTGTAGACCAAAACATGTCTATGATGGTAATGAGGAGAATTAATGAGGACCACATGAGAGGCAGTACAGCTGGTGCTAGAAAGTAAAATTTTCCAAAGCAAAACAGATGTGATGTTTCTGCAAACGTGAGTGGGTTGCATAGCAAAAGTAATTTTAACCATATGTATTGTTTTTTTCAAAAGAATTGAGCATTATTAGTAGAGAAAGGAGTTTACATGAGACTCAAAATGTACACTTCCCCATGCACACAAAGTTGTGTCATTTCTTCTGCAGGTATATTGGACATCCATCAGTAACTGCTCTTTATATATTTTAACTGTTTGTCAACAGATTGTGTATTGTTTTGTTTGTTTCCAGACTTAGTGTTTGATGGCTCATCTGTGTCTGATTTTGTTGGAGTGTGTTCTTTTTCAGGTGTGTCCGCTATACAGGTGTATCACTGTCAAAGTGACCTGAAAAAAACGAATGGATTTAAGACTAATAATGGGTCAATATCGTAACCTTTATATAAAGATGGATAATGCACTGTGAAAATATGAAGCCAAATTATCATGGTTTTAGGAGTGATACTACCTCTGTGATGCATTTTGGTTCAGAGCTGTAATCTGTTTTTTACATTATCAAATAATTTTATTTTTTTTTTAAAAACTTCATCCAAAAGATGACATGTTAAACACAAATCAGTCTTTAAAATGTAGTTAAAAAAAAGACTGAAATCAGAATATGTATAGAACATTTAGAACACAGCTAACCGCCAGCAGCCAACTGTCATGTCTGTCCATCTTTATATACAGTATATGGTAAAAATCAACTTCCCACACATGTAAAAAATCAATTTGTTTAAAGTATAGGTTAAACTTTTTTATACAGGCAAAGAGAAATTAAGTTTTGTGGCTGTTAACTGCTGCAATAACACCCCAGAGGCATCATCATAACCCAGTCACTGACAGCATGCAGCAATACACAGTGAAAACTACTTCATTCTTGACCTTGAAAATATTAGTTCATAAGTGAGGTCCACCTGAATTTTGATCTACAGCTGCACTGCTTGGCCTTCACCTTGTCAGTAGTTATAGACACTACACTCCAGCACACCTAATTCAGATGATAAGCCTATCATCAGGGTCTGCAGAAGCCTGATAATGACCGTCAGGTGTGCTGGAAGAGGGAAAACTCTAAAACATGCAGGATAGTAGATCTCAAGGACCAGGGTTGGTGACCCCTGGTCTAAAGCAGGGTACACACATAAGGATTTTCTAAATCTTAAGAGATTTTTTATGTTACAGACCCTACACATGAAGACAAAAAAAATCAGGCATTGAACAGTTCTGATTGTACTGTGTGTGGTGTGCTCCAATAATCTCAACACAGCACAACACACACATACCCCACCCACCCCCACCCCAAAAAAAAAAAAAGTCAGGTAACCTGCTAAAACATGCTGGGACAGGTTTAAAAATAAATAAATAAATAAAAAGAGATAGAGAACAATTTTTGTGGTTACGGTCCAGGTAAAATTAAACAAAATGTGGGTGGGTAGCGAGCAAGGAAGTGAAAAAAAAATAAAAATTCACGAATGAAAATAATTGTCGGGACATTTAATGATGATGATCATCTAATTTGACCGTGGTTGATCCACATCCGGGTTTATTTTGAAGTGAGCTTCACATCCGTTTACATCTGGCCACAGATGTCTTCGAGCAGTGTGTGTGTTTTAGGCAGAAATAAAGCCCTTAAAAGTGAGTTACTGTGTAGACAATGTGTTTAATCTCGGGTTGGGTTGTGGCTCTAATGTACACGGGTATGGACGATTGTGGGTTTGGAAAAGTGGGCCCCTGCAGGACTCTGCTCCGGAGTCGTCGGCTTTCCCCACACATGAAGATTTTTCGTTGTAAATATTGAACAAGTTTAATATTTATGATTGTCTGCCCCAACCCATTTCAGAGCTGATTATCGGGACAAATTCACTCTTAACACACCTCCAACCACAGGATGATCTTATAGGATAATCTTTTAAGATAATTTGGCGTTTTGCCAAAGGTGAAAATTGGGATAAAAACAGCTTGAAGCGTGTAACCCGCTTAAGATATGTAGAAATGGAGCCTCTTCACTCTGGGGTGTTGGTGATGAATTCAGTGTGGCAGCACAGTACTGTTATAAAATCACACAGGCCTTTAAGTTAACATCTCTAAACTGATTCCAACTTCTATGGACCCGGTAGGTGCAGTTGCTTCAAACCAGAGACAACTTTCCATCACAGCAAAGCCTGTTTTTCACACTGATTTGGGGTGACATGCTCACATGAAACAGCTGAATGTAAACATCAAAGTGTCTGTGAATAACATCTGTCTGTGCCACAGGTGGTCAGCTCAACCAACGGGGAGCTGAACGCAGACGACCCCCTGGCAGCTCATTCCAACGCTCCCATTACAGCTCAGGCAGAGGTGGAAGTGGTCGATGAGGCCAAGTATGTGCCATGTACCCGCCACATCTCTCCTTCATGTCCATCTGTCGCTTCCTCTCCTTTCCTGCTCTCTGTCTCTATCACCTTTTTGCTATGCTGTGGAAGTGTGACAGCCCCCACCCCAGCTGGCATCCTTCTCCTGCCCTCTTCTGTCTGATTGTATACCTCTTTCATATGAGCCCCTTTTCCACCACATTCCCTGGAAATTTTATTAGGAACTTATTTACCTTGGTAAAAGAATTCCTGGCAATCTGAGTGCTTTACGTTTCCACCGCATCTCAAAGTTCGTGAAATTGTTTTCAAATGAGGCTGAGTCTTTTCTGAGTCTTGTTTTTGAGTTAGGTCATTTGAACATTCAATGAGGTCCAAGTTGTTTTGAGCCTATTTGCTGAATAGGCTCTTTAGCATATTTGAATGAACTGACAGATGGTTACAATGCACTCATGGAGTGAGATGAATACACTGGGCTCGGCTTGGTTCCAGCCTGATAGGCTCAGAGTGTATTCATTTGGAAAATGGAGTAAAAAAAAAGATTGTCTTGAGCAAATACGTCCGACAAGTCCAGGTTTATAATTCAGAGCATATTTGGGTGGACTGACAGATTCTTGCACTCGTAGAAATGAGGGAGGTGCGCTTGGCTTGAACCAAATATGCTCAAATTTGCTTTAAACACTGAAAAGCGCACATTCGGCAAATGGACCTGGATGTCCAGCTGCACTTTGGCAGCTTCTCTTCTTTATTGTAGAAAATAAATAAGCAAATTTCCAGTCATACACTGGCTAACGTGGGTGAACGAACGTAAGTGTGGAACGGTGCAAGTGTGTTCCACCAATCAACGATCTTCAGCACGCAGCCCCACCCCCAAGAATTCTGTGGAATCTGACAAGTCCCACCCCATTACTAGGGACTTTTTTCAGCTAAAATTTGGAGTTGAAAGAAAGTTTTGGGTTTTTTTTATTAGCCATGCAATTTCAGTGGAAATGGACTTCGGTTTTTCAAAGTTCCTGTAAAAGTTCCTGCGGTGGAAAAGTGGCTTTTGACTGCTGTCTCTTTGCTCTGTTTTATTTTTTAAGTAGATATAAATTATTTTTCATAACTACCAATAACCCTATCTTGGCTACACTGACAAGACTTCATTTTTAGTAGCATAAAACATAGCCTGATGTCATTTACTGTGACAATAATAATCATAAATCACACAAATAAACAGAACAGACTTGGACAGTTTCTGTCAGATCCTATAATGCATCTGTGGTAAATTATGTAGGTTTTTGCATATTTTATGATATGGTTTTAGATTTTCTGTCTGATATTTTGCTATACAGTTAGATTTTTTTTAAAAATTAAGCAGTGTTAGTACATTTAGAAATCTAAAATACATTTTGTCAAGGAAAGAAGGATAGAACAAAATCACAGTTTTATTGTTCCTGTTTTTTAACTTTTATTAAAATTGATTCAGGCATTGACTTCATGATATTAGGAAGTACTTAAAACAGGTATGCAAAAGTACACAATTATGTATTAGAATTGTATTATAATATAAACTAGTACTTTATTTTCTGGAAGTAGCAAAAGGCATTTCCAGAATGACCGGATAACAGAATAACATGTATTGTGTGAGTTCTTTATCTGGACTGCTGCCTGTCTTCATGTTTTCCTCTTATTTTTTATATAGTTATTGATTAAAGTCTCAAAATTTCAGCTGACTACCACAAAGGCTCAGAACACACTGTTTATGTTTTCCTTATGTCACCAGTGCATTACCTTGACATCCATGTTAACAGCAGAGTGGCCACACCAGCTGCATGAAAGACATGTCAGGTGTTGCTGAATGGAAAATAATTTATAAAATAGAAGAGATGCCTATTTTTCACACATGAGCCAAGCAATTCACTGCTAAAATACACAGAAAATGTCTATTTACATTTACATCATATCAGTGTCTAGACCATGTTTTCTTTAATGTATTGGCATGCTTCTTTTCTTTTCTCTCTTTGCTGCTCTAAGGTTAAATAACAATTATTTGACAGCTTTAAGTCTACACTTTTTCTAGTATTTCAATTTATGTTGAAATTAACTTATATTGGCAGCATATCAATTGTCAGTGTGAAAGTCTTTGTAAAAGTAGGGCTTGCAATAGCAGTGCTGCAGTAGTAATATACAGCTGGTGTGAACACGCATGCATATACACACACACACACCACACAGTGCCCCAGGTGTAAAATTAACTATGCTACAATGAAAGCCAAACATGTCAGTTGAATTTTAATCGGCCTCAATCAGAACCTAATTTGTTTCACTGTGCACTAATAATCAAACAGCAGATTGTCAGTTATCTATGTATTGTGGTCGATTTACGCCACAGTGTTGGTCACATGTTTAACCCTCATCCCGCGTATGTCATCGTACATGATAACTTCACCCCACCCCACCTGCCTCCTCCCCCACTGACAAACCTGGAGAAAAGCCTGTGAAGCTGATGTCATTGGCACTGGTTCTGCTCAGTTTATGTCAGAGCTTGTAGCAGCAGCGATCATAGTCAGCTAGTCTTCCGCACCGAGGCTGGAACGATGCCATGCTGCATGGCTGACCACCCACTAGAGGAAAACTGCACTGCTGGCTCAATATCACATGTTCAGCTGACTGCGAAGAACTGTGAGAAACAGTGCTCAAAGACAAAAAATACCTTAGGACAGATAATGAACATTTCACAGTTTGAATGTAAGGATGTGGAATAACATAAAAGAGCATTTTGTCTCAAGTCATCTGCAAAGCCATATTTACTGTATTAAAGCAACACTTCTTTGGAGCATACATGATTAACTGCAAGAGAAAAACTTGAATCCAGTCAGTGGTGCAATTAGGAAGGACCTCAACATTTGTCATCAGCACTGGTTATTCCTTTTATGTGAGGTGGCACTGGAAGTGAATCTGGCATAAAGGCACAGCATAGCTTGGCTTTAGAGTCTTCAGAAAAACACTGTTAAATGTCAGCATCTCAAATATACAATTATCTATGGATCTAGGTGGCACGGTGGGGTTGTGGTTTGCACCTCAAACTCACAGTAGAAGGTTCCTCTGTGTGGAGTTCATCTGTTCTCTGCTTGGAGACGTCCATGAGTATAGGAATTAAGTTTACCTTTAAAAGAAGTCCTCAAAAAAACTCCATTTGTGCTGTTCAGATATTGAGAGATGGTGATGTACAGTTTGGTTGTAATCCTACCCATTTACAAGTTATTATGTGACAATAACTTTATATAAGACAACTAAACCTTTTGAATAACATTTAACATTTTGACATTGTTCAGGTTTCCTATGATGTAGATGAGTTACAGTTCAGTACTTGACTAAGATAAGATAAGAGATGACTTTATTGATCCCACCGTGAGGAGATCACTGCACTGTTTACAGTAGCAAAAATACAAAAAACTAACACATTAAAATGTAAATTGGCACCTTCAACACTGAAGTACACCACCAACAAAGGTGTTTTTTAATGTTTCAAATTATTTGTCAGCAACTAACCTTAAATGAAGTCCTGTCAAAATGTTTCAGTCCTATAGTAGAAATGAGACTATTGTTCATTGCTATATTATAGTTGTCATTACACTGCATAGTCCAGGACATCTCATATGTCATAATAGAAGATATGTATTTATGATTTCAGCTGCAGGTCAAATCTCTTCTTCAGATTGTGATGCATATTGCTGTGCTGTACTATATTTTCCACTAGAATCAAAGTTTAACAAAAGAGAATCTGTGCTGTGGTCATCTCTGAATGTCCCTTAGCTTCATTCACCTGAATCTATTTTTTTCTGTCCAGATGACAGGTCGGCCTCCTGTCCTCTGTTCACACTATTGTTTGATATGATGATTGCCATGTTTTTTGGCAGGCTCTTGATAGACCGTCTAACAGGTTGATGTTTGATAGGAGAACCTTAGTAATTAATGCAAATCATGCCCCCAATGCTATTTAATTAATGTTTTGCCTTTGAGGGAATATCAGATTTCACTGGTGTGTTTTATGTGAATTGACCCTTTCATCTTTCTATTTGCATTCATGGAACAAATTAAGCATCTGACTGACAAACAATAGCACTAATAATTGCCTGATTTTGAAGATTTTCTGCCACTGAGCC
>JAPQRP010000019.1:22207266-22234546 GCA_037367295.1 Apogon hyalosoma | reverse complement strand
TTGAGGCATTTGAGCTGATATTATATGTATCTGAGGACATCTGCTGTCAGAGGTGAATCTTTACTTTTTGGCTGTGTAGGCTGTCAGTATGGTGTTATGGACTGTTTTCAAGGCTGGACATGCATACGGTGTGTGACACAATAAATAAGAGTTTAAATTTAGATAGAAATTTAGGCTGTGAGAGAAAACCAATGTGTTACAAATAATGTAATAATATCAAGTCAGAGGTGTTTCATCAAAAGATTTAGACACATCACCTGACCCATTTTGGGCCAATCAATGTGGAGAGCAGCTAAACTCATATCTGACAGTTGTACTTATTTGCAAATGGACTTTATTGAGCAAGTTTTGTCTTTAAATTTAGTTTGCCAGTATTTATTATCAAAAACCAGTTTCTGTAGCCAAGGATCAGACTACCAAGGCCCTCACCTTGGCCTGCTGTCTGATCCACAATGCACTGGATCCTTCTGCTTCCCGCTGTGGGTGGTGGGCCCACAGGGTGACAGGCCCATGTCTTCGGTTTCAGATGGGCCTGGCCGCACCGCATGGGCAAAGGCCCAGCCACTAGGTGCTCGCCCACGGCTCCAGGGCAGAGCCCTGGTAACCCTCTGGGCCGGGTACACAATCTCTTGATATTTTTCAGCATCAGGGTCTTCTGAATTGCTCTTTGTCTGGCCCTTTGCCTAGGACCAGTCTGCCATGGGAGACCCTACCAGGGGAAAACTGCCCCTGACAACTAGCTCCTAGGGTCATTAGGGCTCTCACACTCCTCCGCCATAGTAAGGTGACAGTTCAAGGAGGTCCCTGTACCAAAGTAGTGCAAGCCTGGTCTATGTAGCCAGTAGTAAGTCGGACCTGTTCTCAGTGAGGGTTAGCCTTTGCCAGGGCTGCCCTTTGTCACTGGTTTTGTTGATAACTTTTATGGACAGAATTTTCTTGGTACAGCCAGGTGGTGGAGGGGGTTCAGTTCAGTGGCAGGAGGATCTTGTCTCTGCTTTTTGCAGATGAAGTGGTCCTCTTAGCTTCATTGAGCAGCGACCTCCAGCTCTCGCTGGGGCAGTTTGCAGCTGAGTGTGAAGTGGCTTGGATGAAGATCAGCACCACCAAGTTTGAGGCCATGGTCCTCAGCCGGAAAAGGGTGGAGTGCCCACTCCAGGTCGGGGAGAAAGTCCTATCTCAGATGGAGGAGTTTAAGTATCTTGGGATCTTGTTCACGTGTGAGGGTAGGATGGAGCAGGAGGTTGACAGGTGGATCGGGGCGGCGTCCGCAGTGATGCAGACACTAAACTGGTCTGTTGTGGTGAAGAGGGAGCTAAGCCAAAAGGCGAAGGTCTCAGTTTACCAGTTTGATCTACATTCCGACCCTCACCTATGGTCATGAGTTCTGGGTAATGACCGAAAGAATGAAGTTGTGAGTACATGCGGCTGAAATGAGTTTCTCTCGCAAGGTGGCCGAGCTCAGCCTTAGAGATAGGGTGAGGAGCTCAGACATCCGAGAGGGACTCGGAGTAGAGCCACTGCTCCTCCACGTTGAGAGGAGCCAGTTGAGGTGGTTCTTGCATCTAGTAAGGGTGCCTCTAGGACACCCAGGCCGACCAAGGACACGCTGGAGGGATTATATCTCTGGGCTAGCCTGGGAATGTTTCAGGATTCCCCCAGAAGAGCTGGTGGAAGTGGCTGAGGAGAGGGCAGTCTGGGCTCCTCTGCTGAGGCTGTTGCCCCCGAGACCTGGAACCAGATAAGTAGAAGTAGATGGTATGGTGCGGTACAGTATTTATTATCCATGCTAGCTTTTTCATTTGTGTGCACACAGACGTGATAATGTAAATGGTCTGAAATTATGTGAAATGTTTACTTTTTGTTGAAAAACAACATTTTTACCTCTTATGCACCTCCTGTGCACCCAAGTCACCACAGAATTGATGATTTTAAGATGATAGACTTTTGAGTGCCTCAGGTTATTTAAATAGAATTAAAATAACTCAAATTAATAATTTCAGCCCCCCAGTGACAGAACCTAGATAGCATTTAAACCCTCTGAATTCCAATAAGAAACAATGTTATCAGCCACATTGATCGAAGCAACAGTACATCAATATTAGCTGATCTTTACAAATATCAGTCATTGGTATATAAGACAACAGTTCACAGATGGCAGTTGCATATATTTCCTAAATTTGTATGATTGAATTTGTTCTCATTCAGAGACAGTGTGTTGAAGCGGTGAAAGACTTCCAAACAGCCAAATTTTATTTACAGTATACATTATTAAGATGTCTTGTTTCCCTGGAAAAAAGGGGGGATTAATAGCAGCAAAAACAAAATGTATGAGATTACTCTGAGTTATTATTATTGTGTAATTGCTAGTTGATCAACAAAAAAATTGACCTGTTATTAAGTAGCACCAGTCTATGATGAGTTCCTTTGGTACTGCAACAAATCCTCTAAATCTGCAGCAGAGAGATGTGTGTGTATCTGTGGTTTTTACTGCGTATGTCTCTGTGTGTTTCAATTACTGGAATCTGAGCTGAGTAATTGGCTGAAGAGTAGCTAAGAAATGCCCTGCAGGGATGTAAACATGTTGAATTGCTGCTACAACAACAGGGCACCATTGTTTATTTTTCAACTTGAATTCATGACTTGAGCTGCTTCCTTTGCGGACTCTAAAACTGGAGTGTGAGGGGAAAATAAACTCGTATCAGTTTGCACATGTTTGCAGGTGTTATGTGACATGACACAGATATGTTTGAGTTTTGCTTTGTCACTTAGAAAGGCTGGTGCAGCTCGGCATTGAACAATTAATTAAAATATGATCAGACCCTTCAGAATGTCATGTTTTTTTATCCTTTTCTCTGCCTAGATGATCCCATATAGCTTCTATAGTATTTATTCAATACAGTTCATTCAATTTTATTTCTTAAATGCTTGACCACACTTATGCATTTCTCAGTCTTTGTAGTAATATATATACAACTGAAATATACGACAAATATGTAAACACTTAAAACCAAAAATGCATTGTGTGCATTTCAATACTGTGCACATATGTTTCACATATTTTTTGGTAGAAATAAAGACACATGCCAGTTACAGCCCTGCAAAAGCAACAAACCTAAAGGTTGCGTAAGACTTTTACTGTATTTGTTCATATATTGCTATATACTGTTAAGGCTTATTGCTGTTTACAACACTGAAGACTGGCTGTCTTCAGGCTATTATACAATATGATAGATTTATAACAACAGAAATCAATAATAAATTGGAGCGATTTCTGAATTCCATTGTTTTTCTATGACTGGGGGCAAACAGGAGGCAGTATAGGTGACATTGTGCAGATCATGTTTTTGAGATATTGAATAAGTGTCACTGTTACATGTGCTTGGCTTGTGGCCAGTCTTCAGTGTCAGTCGCACACCATGTATTGATTTGATATTAGCGACACATCTGTAAGCTGTGTCGCTGTCATGAAACATGTCAGATATTAGACTCATGAACACACAAATACATACGATCAGTCACAGTCATTGCCTAGGGCAGAGATTGGTCTCAGTGATGTGAAGTTTGTCTCTGCTTTCAATAGAACACAATTCATCTCACAGCATGACGGAGTGTTCAAGAATGTGTGTGTTTGTGCATTTATTTGCATGACTCATTGACAACAGAGAAACTTACTTTGAATTGTGAATGTTGGATGTGTGTGCATGTGTATGTGATTTGCAGGAAATGAGCAGGTGGGGGATGGAGAGAGGGGGATCAAAGCTGATGTTAATTATAGGCCTTGAAGGCCGCATGTAAGTAATGAGTGATAAACGCTGAGGGAGTACACACACACACACACACACACACACACACACACCACAGACGCACACACGCGCGCGCACGCACACACACACACACACACACACATCTCAGCAGGCTTCAAGTTGCCAGAGGTCAACAAACAAACTGCTATGAAAGCTTCTCAGACTCACAAAGAGCGACAAGAGGGGGTGAGGAGAAATACAATGTAGAACAAAGAGATAAAAATACATTTTTATCACTAAATATTGTACCATTTTCATTGGGAAGTGGCATCTTAAATGCATCTATTAGACCAAAATGATGAAAAATATGCATCTGAAGGGCAATGCATGCCATACCTTTAACTTGTAAGAGGCAAAACTGATGTCAGCATGGCATTTTGGTCAATGTTAAGCTACACACACCAGAATGGAATTACTTGTAGATATCTGCTCAAGCATCATAAAGATGGTTGCCCTTATTTATGACTTTTACTGGCCAACATACGCCTGTTATCTAATAATAATCAGGTCTGTATCAGAGGTAAGTGTCGTGTTCACAGTTGAAGTTAAGTGAAGTGGAGTCCTTGTCGGCCTCTCAAACAGAGTTCAAGAGTACTGCTGAATTAATAAAGATCTAACAGTCATCAATTCAGTGCCCCTTTGAACTAGTATTAAGTGTTTTTTGTTGTTTTTTTTTAATAAATGTCACTTACTAAAGCTGGAGGGCTGTTAGGAAATTGGAGTAAGATTTTCCAACTGTTTAATCTTGAAGTAGTGAAATTAATGCATTGCGCAGATAACTGCAGAAGAGAAAAATCATGTTCAGTGCACTTAAAACAAAAACAAATCAACTAAATAAATGCCACAGGTAATCCAAAAAATAAACTCTGTGAAGAAAAGCTATGAATGAATAATAATAATTTTAGTGAACTTGGTGTTCACTGGCCTCATGGTACTGTGGATTTGATGCAAATTTTTCTTACTTTGACAATGAAAATCATTGCTGAATGAAAAGTATGTCCAGTTTAGAGCTGTAACAATTATTCTAATAGTTGTCAACTGTTAAGTAAAGCTACAATTAGATTGATAATTGGTTTGTGTATAAGACAAAAAAATCTTTAATCTTATTCTAATATTTTCTGATTTCTTTCCATTCCAGTGAACTAAACATGTTTGAGTTTCGGATCAAATAGACATTTGAAGGCATCACAGTGGGTTCTGCAAAACAATGATCAACATTATTTTAATATTTTCTGACTTATTATATGTCAAAAGACTAATTGATCAATCAAGAAAACATTCAACAGATTAATTAATAATTTTGTTTCCCATTTTAAGGGTGTAATAGTTTAAAGCTGCAAAGACGTGTAAACACTGTAAACATCAATGGCTAACACAGTCAACAGTCATGATGATGTGCGATTGCTCAAATCATTTTGACAGGAAATCAGTAAGGTCACATCATTGTCATAATCTCAAGAAAGTAAGTATATTTGTCAAGGATTTCATAAAATGTGTTGAATTCATCCGTAAACGCCTACATAGCCAGTCTCCTCTGGGGCTCAGTGACCTTATGAGAGTCTCAGTCTCAGTAACGTTAGGAGCGTCCTGTGGGAACCAGGAGGTACCTTTTTATATAGGTCCACATTTGGACAAACTGCTTTTTAGCTCACCGATTGATACACCATGAGCTATTGTGAAGCTGTTATGTCTGGCGTTGTCGTCTTCGTTGTCTTTGTCATCGTCATCATCTTTGTCATCTTTGGCATTGTCTTGTTGTCGTCTTCGTTGTTGTTTTTGTCATCATCTTCATCGTTGTCTTCGTCGTCATCATCATCGTTGTCTTTGTTGCCGCCATCTTTGTCGCCATCTTTGTCGCTGTCTTCGTCAGCACTATCTTAAAACACCTTCTCTGACAAAACTACTGGTCAGATTCATTTCAAATTTTATACGTAGCATCCTTGGGACAATGTCTACAAAGTCCCTGCTTCTTGTTTAATTTTTCATGTCTCATGACTTTCTAAGTTGTCAGTACATTGTCGTTTATGTTTAGGTTTTATGTGTTTTAAAAGCAACTAAAGGTACATTTGTTTGGACAAATATAATAACAAAAATAACTCATAGTAGTTTAATTTCAGAGCTGATATCTGGCCATTTTCCATGTTTTCTTGATAACTAAAATCACTTCAGTTCTTCTATCAGTATTTGTGTCATTGTACTGACAAAAACAGTGCTTTTATTCATTCCATGTTTTATTTTCTGTCTGTTTTAGTCACATGATACACACAGGAGTTAGGACTTTATTGCATAACCATTGTTTTTGATGACTTTTGATGGTCTAATAATTTTTTCTGCGACTGTGTATCCTGCATACCTGTCCCCATATGAATACACACTAAGTACATGAAAACAAAACAGGCCTCCAAGCGTGCTATTTTCACTATTCAAATACAAGGTTTTGACAGTTTATGGACTGACTTAGAGTTTTGTGAACAGTTTCAGCTGGAAATGTTTGCATACAGACTGAATCCAAGTTGCAGTGTGACAGCTAAAGGTTTGTGTCGGAAAGATGAGCAAGTTCTAGATTAAATTGGAGGTGGAAGGAGAGCGATAACATGTGGTCTCTGTTGGACAGATAACACATCAAACACACACACACACACACACACACACACACTCACTCTCTCACACAGTAAGCTTTTAATGGGTTTCCTTTTATTTTTGACAGAGCAAAGAAGAATTTGCATCTGTTTGTTTGGGGAGTATGGAGATGGAGGGTGACAGTATCTCTGTCAGATGAAGTCTTTATATTTGACACCAATCTCTCACTCAGCCTCTCTTTGGACCACACAGAAAACATTCACACACACTTCTCAGCATAGACATCAGAAGGGAAAAAAAATCTAATCATTCTTTGTCTTATTTATAGCAACAAACTTTGGTTGGTTTAGGAAACTGAAGTTCCAATCGGTCGCATTGTTTGACAGACAAAAAAAAAAAAAAATCAGCCTGGAGGTTGACATTAGAGGTTTGTTCTCATTTCACCTGAATGCATTTTAGACGGAAGCTCTACAGTTTCATACATGATTTCTTTGCTATTTATGTACTCACCAAATCATCAACAAAGTATGAAAATAATCATCATTTTTCACACAGCCCAAACTCATGTTACCATTAGATGTGTGTATTGGCAAGTATCTGGCAATATGATATAAATCACAATACTAGGATCACGATACGATATGTCACGATGATGCTGTTTACCAAGATTTTTTTCCTGGAAAAATTTAATTACATTAGAAATATGCACAAATAATAAACCAATTTTATTTGATCAGAATAGGATCTAATAATTTATCACAAAACTTTCATCTGTAAAATCTTAAAGCAGCGTATAACGTTTGTCACCAATTTTTCATCAAATCTGTAAAACCTGAGTGATAGTATATAGTGATAAGTATCCCAAATCTGTAGTCTTTCTGTGATTACGCACCTGAATTACTTTCCTCACGGTGAACAACTTCGAAGCTGACTCCATCACAAGCAGTCCGTTTGTTTACATACCAAATCGAACCAGAAACCAAATCATCTCTCGGGCCTTTTCGGAATTCCACACAAGCCGCAGCAGCAAGAAGCAAATAAAGCCGTTTCTGTGTTTGTTACTGCTGCAGCCATACTGCGGCTGTGTGGAATTCTGAAAAGGCGTGATTGATGGTTTGGTTTCGGTTTCCGTTTGGTATGTAAACAAATAGACTGCTTGTGATGGTTTACACTTTGACGGATTCATGATATTTAGGCTATAACTTGGTTCTACAGATTTGATGAAAAATTGGTGACAATCATCATACGCTGCTTTAAAGTGTGGGATTTGGATAAATAAACTTATAACATGTGGCTTTACCAGTACAAAAAACATACAAAAAATAAATAAATACAGTTATGTTGCACAGACATTACAGTTTAAGGTCCTGCTCAAATGTTCATATTCTATGAGTTGTGAAAAGAATGTATAGTGTATATTCCCTGAATCATCCAACATCAAAACATTATTTTTGTGCAACCCCAACAAAGGAACTACTGCATCTTTCAGACAGTAAAAAGTGCTTTTAGGATGTTTGAATTGATCATTATTTAACAAAACAGTGTTATCAACTTCAAAAAACTACATGTATGACCTGCAATATCACAATACTACTTTTGTAGTATACAAACAACAGAGCAAAATACCCATGTCAGCATATAAATAAACAAAAAAGAAAACCAAAAAACAACGTCTGCATTTGAATAAATACCTAAAAATATTAATTCAGTATTCTTTAATATCGTTATAGTATCGTGAAATTAAATATTGCGATACAGTTTGGAACTGATATTTTCTTACACCCCTAGTCATCACACATCATACAAATACTTGAAACATCTGGTTATGTTTTTTGTGTATGTTTTATGCCACTGTTGTAGTGTAATCCCTGTAAGAGTCTCACAGTTGAACAATGTCCAGTGCTGTGCTGTTTCACTATTACACTAAATCCATCATTAACTGTTCACCAATACACAGTTACTATCTTAAGCTTAAGCAAATATTTGGGACAGTATTCGATGTAACAATAGCAACAATCACAGCAGACTGTTCCACTGGCTGATCCACTCTGGTATCAACCTTAAACCACAGCAGACGCAGGAGACACAAGTAGATGATGAGCTCCAGTCATACCTGAAGCAGTGTGGAACAATGTGGAAACGGTGATAAAATATGGCACTGCTGTTAGTTTCCTCCAGCTGTTTTCTTTTTTTTTTTTTTTTTTTTACAGCTAGCCAGAATAGTTCCAGACTTGTGAAAATGATGACAGTTAGCTTATATCATGATAATCAGGTGATTATGTCATTATGTTTACTGGCATTTGATAAGGAAAGTCTGCATGTTGTCAAGGTTAAGAAACTGGATGCTTTAATGTTTGGCCTTTGTGGATCATTTATGATTGACATTAACAGAGCATCTCAGACTCTGCCCTTCAGGATTGTGTTTGTGTCAGACTCTGATCTATAAAAACACCTAGAACTTCAGTTCTGGGCAGAGGAACTTTACCTCATCAGTGTTCAAATGCTGTTTGTGTCTTAGTTTTATTTTTGTTTTGTTTTTTTTTATCTCATGTCAAACCTTCAGCTAGTTTTTCTTGTACACACACACGCACGCACACACACACACACACGCACGCGCACACACACACACACACACACACACACACTGATAAGAGTATGTGTTTGTGTGGATGTGGTGGAGCATACAGATGGCTTCTTTCGATGCAGTCTGCTAGCCAACAGAAAGAGGAGCAGGAGCAGATGAAAGGAGGGAAATGGTTCAAAAGGCAAGTCAGCACTCCTCCGCCTTTCACTTGTTCCCTTCTCGCGATTTATCCTCCCATCTGTTGTTCTTGACATCTCTTTCTTCCTCCTTTTTTTCCCACCCTTCAATTTTTTTTCTTTCCATCTGCTTGCCTTCTCTTCCCATATTCTGTGTTTTTCTTCACCCTTTTACCCCCACCCCCACCTACTAATTTCTTATCTTTCAGATACATGTTTTGGCCCTTTTTACCTCTGTTCCATCTCTCTAACTCTGCCTCATTCCTTATGGAGATTATTTTGCAGACATCTGCTTCTCTTTCCTCTCCTCCACCTCCTCCTCTCTGGTCTTCATCCCTTCTAGTTTTCCCTCCCTCCTGCAGTTGGATACCCAGGTGTTTCCAAACATCGTGGTGCTGGGAAACACACTCACACAGCTGTATCATTTACAAACCAACTGATTTGCTGTACATTTTTTGTTTGCGCTTACCTTGAACACCTCCCCGTGAGTGTAACTGTTGCTAGTCATCAACCAAAGCATCTGTGTGTATCTGCTTGTAATATCAGCCATCACACTAATGACAAAGCAATGGACTTAATCATCTTTAATATAAGGGAATATAAGGGAAAACAACTAGAATGGATTTGTCCTTAAGTACTAAGTCTACCCACTAGGCCTGCATGATATTAGAGAGATCTGTGGTGACACTGTTCAACATTGTAATGACAACCTGACTCACAATAAATAAATAAATTACTATTCCAGTCACTATTAAACCGGCACCAGGTAATTTGAGGGTAGTTGACGGCATCTGAAGCTTTATCATATTGGTCCAATGTTGACATGCTGAGTGTGACTGCACGCTACCTCTAAATGAAATTATTTGATCTTATTCCATGTGTATCAGGGTTTTTTTTTGGGGTGTTTTACTTCATTGGTTTCAGTCTGCAGCCTCAGGGTAATGACGAGACTCCAAGCCTCAAAGATGCTGGTGGTCTGACTTTGGTACCTTGCCATCTGTCTTTTATCGGCTCTCTTTTGAATGTTAAACGATGCTAATCTTCTGTTGATTGTAGTTTCCCATTAAAAGTAAAGAAAGGAGTGGTTGCACTATTCTTTTAGGCTTCAGTGCAACACAACTAGTTATAGACTGTGATTCATATTCACAATGAAGTAAATAGAAGAACATCTCTTTGTAACACTTAATATAATGAGAAATAATTTGGACTTAGAGTATTTATTTTTATGCAGCTATTCTCCTCGCAATTAAAAGAGTAGCACCTTATGGTAGATTTCAGATTAGTATTTCAGATCCACCACTTCTATTTGTACTTGTCAGCATTTCATTAACAGTTGGCTCAATAAAATACCTTATAGTTTATTTCACATCGTTTCTAGTAACGTATATTCATCTAACTTAATTTCATACTTGCAAAATAGCCACAAATAACATAAATATAATCTATAAGAGCTACAACACCAAATGAAACTGACTGATCATGAAGTCAAAATATATATCATAGTTCTTTCAGGTATTTTGTTCAGGAAATTATATAAATTATGTTGAAGGGATTAGGGATGTACTTTTTGCAAAATTCTGGGAAGATGCTTTTCTTTTGGCTGATAGGTCAGTGTTACTAATGTTCAGATGATATGTCGATGCAGCCCTAAAAGTGATTAGTTTAACAAATGAAAAGTACATTATATAAATATGAAGAAATGTACATGCATATCTTATAAAAAATTAGTCACTTTTTTGTCTCCATTAAAATAACAGCCTGTAATCTGATTTAGATGGATTTAGATCTCAATTTAGATGGCTTGAGTGAAGTCTTTCATGAAAACCCTCCTGTGACCATCTTCAACTCTTTTACAGTGGGAATAGTGTACAACACCAGACTGATCTCATGAAATCGCATTAAATGTCACGCTAGTTCTTATGGTATTTGGCATGCTATACGTACGCATTGTCATTCTTTTGCATGTTATTCAATGCCATTTGCTCGCATGTCAATTTACGGCAAGATCTCCCATTTACATATCTGTAACCCCTAACCCTAACAGCTAATTGCGTGGTATTTGATGCGGCGTGAAAATAAACGTGGAAAGCTTATAATGGGTACGGATAACATGCTAATTAAAAGTGGGGTGTATGGTGTGTATATTTACGCAATTCATGATATGTTGACAACGCTGACTTTCATTTGCACAAAGTGAACTATGATGAGCACAACACATGCTCAACCAAACAAAATTCGTTTAACTGAGCAGGTTAATGTCGTCTATGATCGTAGTGGATGAACATACTGTACCATAATTCCATCAGTTACCTATTGATAAGAAAACAATGATATATTATCATTTCTGAGGCTGAGTCTCATCACTGTTGTTCTGTTATATTTCTTCTCTTGTCTGGTATCAAACAGCATTTCAGCCACTCTTATCTCCAAAATAAAGCAAAGATCCAGATTCAGAGCCATCATTGTATTCTGGGGCAACATGAAAGTTATTTGTGGCTTCATTACAGCACACTCAGGCAATTATTTCTCTTTTTTTCTTGTTCTTTCTTTTATTGCCTCTAAGGTTTTAAAACAAAATCCAATTCTTGAGATCTCTTTCAGGACAGTTTGCAGTAAAGCTCGATCAGCCATTGGTATTCTGCATTAAATGGTTTCCCAGACATGCCTCCCTTAACCAAATACAAACAATACCAGTAAAAAGTAGCTGTAATCTGTGAGATAATGTACCATAGTTTCTCACTATGACTGAATAGCCCTTGAATATCCTACCTGAAACTGTCCCATGTCCATATAGACTGCTGGTTACATCCTGTTTTCATTAAATTATTTTAGTCTAAGATGAGATGTGTGCATGCATGCTTGAACATGTGTGTGCACTGCCATCATCATGATAATGAACCCAGAAGGAGACTCGTCCCATATGAGTTCCCTCAGGTGTCAATGAATCATCCTCTAAACAACCATTAAGAACTCAGCAAGGGTTCACACACAGCTCGGGATGCTGCACAGCTGGTATCTCTCTATCTTTCACACTCACACACACACGCACACGCACGCACACACACACACACACACACACACACACACGTTCATATATTATCATGTGTTTATGTGTCGCTGTGGTTCTGCTTTGGAAGTCCGCAGCATTTTGAGAGGCTGCGTTTTGTTGCTTTTAATGTTGTCATATTTATGCAAACACTAGATGGCAGTAGTGTCACTCATGCAGTTCTGCATATTCATTCTTTAACCGTGGTTTCATTCTCTCAGCTCTACTTTGTCGTACAGTGAGGATTCTGGTAAAATGTTTCTCGTTTTCACTGTGTTACTAAGACCTAATATGTAATCAGTATGTGCAGGATTGTGTGAAGCCTAATTCCAATACTCAATATGTGGATGTACTTCAACCATTTTAAAGGCATCAGAGTGATACACTTGATTTATGTTAACATTTATTACTCATTTACTTTGCATACATGCACTTGTACAGTTTCACCTGTGATGGGAGAGAGCTGCATCATGCTGTGTTGGTCTCTCAGCTTAGAAATGAGAAAATTCACTCAGGCACGACTGGACAGCCCCAAAAAGAGGACCCGTACTAATTATTAACTTCGACACACACATGAACTTAACTCTCCCATGGATACAGTAAAGCAGTCAGTACTCGTGGGTAATTAATTACGATGCTTCACACACACACACACACACACACACACACACCAACGGAGACATGCTGAGGTAGGCCTAATTAGGCGCCTGATAGCAAAGACGAAATTGACCATATACACATGCAAGTGCACACATCTATGCTCTTGCATATCAATGCAGAAAACTGCAATGTGTCAGTCAAACCACGGCACTTCAGCTGCTCTAGAGACATTTTACCCCTGTACCACTTTTACATGATTTTCTCTTTTTGTGTCTTTCCTAATTGCATGTTCAGACAGTATCTCATTTTCTTTCTCAGTCCTATCTTTCAGTTTTATTTGTCCTGCACAAAGGTTTGAGTTATCTTTTCTGAGAGAGGCTTGATTATTTGGAACAATTGAATAATTGTTGCATTTACAAGGTCGTTAAAGGATCTCATATTTTCATACATAAAATACAAGTGTGTTACTTGTAGTGAGAGTTGTGTATAAAAAATGTTAATGTTTGGTAATTTGTCAACTCTATGATGAAATGCAGTTTGTCCAAAATAAATATTATGAAGCCCTTTCTGTTTGGTTTTGTGTGTTGTGGGCAGTTTAGGTTTCTGAGTGTTATGTTTGCCTAATTGATTAGTTGACACCTATTTAATTAATCACTAACTATTTAAAAAACTATTTTACTAAATTTTTAATAGAAAACTCAAAATTATGATTCAGGCTTCTTAAATTTGGATATTTCCTGTTTTGTTTTTTTTTTTGTTTTGTTTTTGTTTCTTTACCCCTCTGTAACCTTAAACTGAAAATTATTTGTTTGTGGACCAAACAGCATTTGATTCACCACTTTTGTAGTTTTTAATAAGGTCAGTTGTCATCCACTTCCAGTGTTTATTGGCTTTTTCCTGTTTAAAAGCTAAAAAATAAAATCATTACCGCCCTTTAAAAACTCAGCCTTGACATTAAACTGTCTGTTTTATTATTATTATTATTAATAATAATAATAATAATAATAATAATGGATTAGATTTATATAGCACTTTTCTGTTAACGCATACTCAAAGTGCGTACAGGGATCCAGTATTCATTCACTCACACATTCACACTCTGGTGGTGGTAAACTACATATGTAGCCATAGCTGCCCTGGGGCAGACTGACAGAAGCATGGCTGCCAATTCGCGCCTACGGCCCCTCCGACCACCACCGAACATTCATACGCATCCATACACAAGTGTGAGTAGCAGCACTGGAGGCAAGTAGGATGAAGTGTCTTGCCCAAGGACACAACAGCACATGACTAGGACAGAGCAGGATTCAAACCGCCAACCCTTCGATTACTGGATGGCCCTCTCTACCTCCTGAGCCACAGACACCCACACGGACACTCCCATTTTATATTAGTATTAAGGAAAATTTTAGTTAATATTAAAAGTAACATTATCTTAGGTCAGAATTTCTGTGTCTGCTGATGAATAGCAGAGCTGAAAAACCAACACTTTCTTTTAGGTAATTCATAAAACTGTAAATATATATTTTACACAGATATACCTTGTAAAATATTGTCTCTATTCAGTTTTCTAAACCCCTGGCCACGGCACTTCCCGTATAGATCACAATCATGGACTTTGATTTTGATGAGCCCCTAACTGATGACAGAGAGTAAAGAAATGGAAGAGCCACTGAGATGTTAGGAGGGAAACAGAAAACGAACAGTGTAAGAAAGAGAGTTTGACATTGGAAAGATGAGGAGGGGGCTGCTTACAAAGAGAGAGACACTGAGTGCCTGTTTTTTATTCAGCCAGTTTGCATGTTCCTAATGAAACCCATCTAATGTTATTCATGAATTTTCCTGCTGGGCCCGCAGTCCAGCCATGGACCTGCCATAAGGAACACCATCACTTCACACAGTGTCTGACAGAAACTGAGAGAGAAAAAAGCCAAAGGAAGAGAGTGGTGGGGGAAAGAGGGATGAAAAAAGGCAGGGAGATGTGGGGGACGAAAGGAAACCAATAAGTGAACATGACAAAGGAATCTTGAGCATCTCTGTATGAAAATAATGAGTAATCCTCATACATGAAATGATGGTTTAGTGTTCATCAAGCAGTTGCATACTAATGAACTGAGAAGCATGAACAAAGTTTATATCTTTCTGTTTCCTTTTGTTGTGTCTCACAGTCTTTTCCTATTATTATCTGATCCTTTTTGCAATGCTGTTAGTCTATCTCAGGCATTGTTAACTATATGAGCACATCATACTGTATGTGGGAGTATATGTTCCTGTACCATTGTAATTATTGCCTAGAGGCCAGAGCAGGGCTGTGTCTCTTTATTCAACTCATGATGTCACATAGCTAAACTGTGAGTGTGCGCCAGTGGTTCTTTCTTAACCTAAATAAAGCACTGTATTAGTCATTTCAGATAACTGTAAGTAGTGCACTTACTGTGGTTGTGATTTTTATTTAATTGTATTTATGTTGTATTTAATGGAACCTCAAAAAGTCTAGTTTGGCAGGTGAGTGAGTTGACATACACACCTGTCAATCTAAACCTGAGACAGTGAAGACAAAGCTTCCATTTGCCCCCAAGACCTTATTAATGGAGGAAAAAGATGGACCACCAGATCATTTATTAGAGTTGCTAACTACAGTAGATGAGGCTGGAATGAGTCCTGGGAAAAACAATTGATGCACTATTTTAAGACAGAAGTTCAGTCTAACACAATGGGAGCCAATCACAGTGGCCATTATCAGTATTAGCTACAGCTTTAAGATACTGAAGTGTGGTGTTCAGATTTTTGTCATTCAACCAGTGTTTGTGGGTGTGGTGGATCCACTGCATTTGTGGGTTTTTAATTCAACATAATCAAACAATTTTATGTTAAAATTCTCAACAGATGTTTACTTCATCCAAATTACAAACAACATAAAAAGCATATATGTTTAATATGTGCCTTTTGTCTTTGTTAGATCACATTTGTGAATTAAATTGCTACTTGTTTTTATTTTATTTATTTATTTTTTTTTAAATGTAATCAAGATATGAGAGGAAAAAAATCATTAAAAAAAAATTACTCATCATTCCCACAGACCCAAACACCATACAAGGGTTTAAGACATTGACTTAATTGTGGTGCTGGGAACCTTGCCTCATGGTCCAGGATTGTAAATGCTTGATTGCTCCTTTAAATGCCTTAAACCTCAGTTCTTTCACTAGATGTTAATGTTTTGACCAAGTATTTCTAAAAGTTTCATGCATGAAAAAAATGCATGTGATAATATTGCCTTTATCATATTACTAAATCGTTGTACTGTATTTATCTCCGCTTATCCTTCAACTCCTTCAATGAAAATGTGCTCCATGTTCTCCTCCTAATATCTTGTAATCCTCTTCTTTATTAAAACCTACTCCACAGTACATCATTTAATAGTTTCTCATGGTGTATTTATTGTTCATTTTGGGCCATTGTTTGTGTATAGCTATTTTGATATGGAATTTCCAACAATATTATCCTGAAAGGGGAGAGTAAAGATTAAAAAAGGTGGTTTTGGTCAACATCAGCTTCTGTGAGCGTGGGTTCATGGAAGATGGATAGACTTCCTGCAGCTGGCAGCTTGTGATGTGACCCAACTCTAGTGTGTGAGTTATGTTCTGTGTTAAAGCTGCACAGAGCCTGACTGTTTACAACTTAGCTGGTTCTATCTGTTGTTATTGCTTTGTGCCTCACACTGCAGGAATGTGTTTCCTAAGCTGTGGGTGGCTTCCTTGTTTCTGCGAGATCTCAACATGGCAAGAATAGCCGTGTTTTTGTAAACTTTCTTCCCAGGGTGAGACTGTAAATCTAAAACTGATTTCCAAGCTGGAAAGGTCAGTGCAAATAAGACACAGCAGTATAACACGAAGGGGGAAAGGAGGGGGAAAGATGAGACAGATAAAGAGGGATGTAGTGAATAAGATAAATGTAAGGGTGGAGGAAAAGAGACGAGAACAGAAGGTGGTCTTTTGGAAACTTGTCCGATCCTGTGAGAATCTTGAGCTAAATACAACAGAACAGTCTGGTTCTAATAACAACTAATGGACTGTCATAGGAAGCACTTAACTTCTGTCACTAATGTTAACAAGCAGCAGCCTTCTTCCACATTTCTGTCAAGTTGTGTGTTTTTTAATACTATATGCTGGCATTTGCCTTTACATGATATCATAATCAGTGTTCATGAGGGTGTCCAATTTAATCAAATGTCCCATAACAGCAGGATAAGCCCCGGGCTAATGCATTTACATCTACAATGGCATGTTCTCTGCAACCTCATTTTTCGTATGATCATCACAGGAATCACTTTAAGTTTGTCATATTTAATTAGCAATAATATATGATTTGTTCTGTCTGTCTTTTAATGGAGTGGCGTCTTAATGCATACGAGCTCATGCCACACAAAGGCTTGATTGTTAGTAAATTTTTAAAGGCTGAATAATGACAGAAGCAAGAAAAGGCAGATATCCATTAATCAGCTGGTATCACCTGTATCTCTTCCCCAAAAAGAGTATGGCAAGCATTGAAATTAATGGAATAAATACCTAAATAAATAAATCTCAGTCATAGAGTAATTCATCAATAAAAGTGGAACTGAACAACATTCTACACATATAAAGTCTATATTACTGTCCTTCAAAGCCAGTGTTTCCAGCAGACAAATATTAGTGGATTTTTTGTAGAAATATAATATCTGACATAACAGTTTCTCGCAGGAAAAAGCAGCTATCCACATGAGCAAAATCACAACTGTTGGGAATTTACAAATTTTTACTTTAACCAGATAATCACTGTCAAAATAAACAAGTCAAAGTAACGAGTAGGTAAATGTGGAACTGAAAATCATTGGTAATTGCAGGTGAAATTTTAATTTTTTGGTCTTCATATATTCCGTCAGAGTCAGCAGTTACAGTAGAAACATCCTGACGTTAGCTATCGGATATGATTGGAGCCAAATTTAGCTGATGCCGATATTTTGAAATAATATCCTATTAATTGGCCAAATCGATTAACCATCTTTCCCTAGTGTCAGCTATCAGCCACTGTTGACATCAGCTTTTTACTGGCTGACTGATGTTTGTAAAGCATCTAGGGCCGGGTGATATATAATGAAAATACAGTGAGAACTGAAAAATGTGAAAAATGCATAAATCGCAAAATCCAGTTATCTTCTGAAGACTTTTCACACTCACTGTTTTTTTGTAGTTATCAATTGTGAATGTTTTTCTCCAGTCAGTCCAGTTTAGTAGAGAAAGTGTATTTTTCAATCGTGTTTTGTTTTCACTTCATGCAGCCAGAAATTAATTGATTAAAATTGTCCAAAACATTGAAAAATCTAGACTTTTTTTGTTGGCTGATAGAACATCCTATTGTATAGTAAGTTGAACATAGGAATGATGTGATATACAGTGATAACAGATTATAGAATGCCACCACTGACAACAAAGTGATGTAATAAACTATGATTAATGATTAAGACCCAAATAAAAGTCAGTCAAACAGTCTTTGAAGTCATCTGTATGTGCTGTGATGCTATACACTGCAGGCGCAGCCCTGTTGTAAATATATATGTGGATCCCAGTGGCCTGTGCACTAACATACACAGACACACACTGTGTCAGAGGTCATGTGAGTCAGATCCCATCTCGTATGTGTGTTTTAGTGATAGACTCTGCTGGCTGTAATTGGCTACGTGGAGCAGACAGACAGTGCTGTGTTCTGGCTTGTTATCAGACTGACAGGCAAACTGGAAAGGACAGCAGTGTCACTCTGAAAAACACGGCAGACCTGGGAGGCAGGAACACCACAAGAGGACACACACACGGGCACTCTGACACATCCAAGTGCTGTTACGCTAACAGGCTGTGACAGTGAGGACTGCATCTAATGTACTGCTTTTAGATGACAATCTGGAAGTGGAACAAGGTAGATAAAACTAGATGAAAGCTCAGAATCTGCCTAATATGGCAAACTGAAAAGGATGAGCATAAGTTTTCTCTCTACAAGGAGAAAGGTCAGCACATTTACAGGAGAATAAAGTATGTTTCAGTGGATATGAGTTCAGTGTTCGTAAAGAGTGTTGTATTTGGAGAGGGTGAACAGATTTATGCAGACAATCAAGTGGCACAAGTGAATCAAAAGTCTGACATCAGGGATTTAAACATTTAAGTTCTCGTCTTATTTCAGCTCACTGACTCTTCACTTCTGGAAAAGATTGAATATTTTTCTGCTCCTGGCCTAGAAGCTTTTTGATAACAGTGAATCAGCCTTTGAATCATTTTGTTTCCCTACATACAGAAGATTTACCAGATTTGTCTCAGCTGACAAATTGCGCCGAATTAATTTAATCCTCTTCTCTTTCCTTTTTAGATGTGAGACCTTGTTGAGGTGCTCTCAGTGCAAAATGGCTCGCTACTGCAATATCACCTGCCAGGTAAAATGTGTGCCTGTGTGATAGAGTGGGTGCATGTGTGTATTATTTTAGTGTTTTTCAATTTGTTGAAATGGCCTTCTCCTGCAGAAACAAGCCTGGTCTGTCCATAAGACTGAGTGTAAATGTCTGCGGAGCCTCCTACCCAGAATACCCTGTGACTCAGTCCGTCTGGCTGCAAGACTCATCTTTGCCTTGGTAAATGTCTGGAGTCATTCTCTGTTAAGGACAATGAAAGAGCCAGTAATAATGCCATTAAAACACTGCTTTCATGTAATGTTTTGCTGCTGCATACTTAAAAAAAAAAAAAAGACTGCGTTGTGGCTCATAATAAAAAGAAATTGAGCCAAGAACCATGTCTAGTCCTTGAGAAGCTCACATTCTTAAGATAAATTAGGGACCAGGACAGCACTGCAAAGATTCCAAAGTTTTTAATTGCTACACGGATGCTTTTGGACACTCTTTCCAGTGTATGCATTGGCAATTTGACAGACAATGAATAGAGCTGTGGTTAATTTTCGATTAATAGTTGTCCAGCCATTGTATATTAATATAGTTTGTAGGATCAGACATCCAGTTTTCATCTAAATTCTTTGAGAGTTTGTTGAAACTTGTGATCACATTCTTAAGGTAAAAGACAAGCGAAGACCCTGTGCTCGTAAAATTATTTCTTGTAATACTGACAAAAAATGATATCTTGATATTTTCTAGGATTTTATCAATAAAGAGAGTTTACATACTTTTATAAATTGTGTTTTATGTTGCACTAGTTCTGTCTTGTTTCAGATTCTTAGTTGCTTACTTTCTGTGAATTGTAGTTGCATCAGAACAGAGGAAGCCTTTTGGAAACTCTTCCCCTTAAACTCAACATGACATGAATTCAAGAGAAATAAATTACTTTAAAGGCAACTTATCTCCAACATAGTTTGCATATTTGAGAAAATAGTAGCTACAAAGTTTAACTCCAGTTTTATCAGTGTCCAAACCACCTCCATATGAGTGAGGATGACCCCTGTTAGTGTCTGTATTTTGTCTACTGCTGTTTGCTCAGTCATGCATTTTAAGACAGTTACGCTAGCTTAACCTGTGGAGCAGTGACTATGTACACTGATATTTGCACATTGCCGGCGTACATAAACAGTATTCTAATAGGCTACACCACACAGTGAATCTGTACACTTGTATGCCTTTTTTTTGTTTTGATTGATATACTTGATAATGTCAGCTCGCACATTATTTATACAACAATAAAGACATTATTATAGCTTGTACTTATTGATCACTGATACTTCATACTTTGTTTTACAATAAGGAAGGAAGCATGATGTAAAGTAACCATTTCATGCCAAAGTACCTTCTCATTCTTTCCATTTCAGTTAAGCCCTTCAAAGAGCTGCAGTGAAGAGCTCTACACTTTAGAGGAACATGAATCACGTAAGTCTCTATGATGTGTTTGTGTTTTGATTATTTCTAACGTCAGTACTGTTAAAATGGTTGCTCTCTCCATCGCAGCACATATCTCATTACTCATCTGAGACCAGAACGTCAGATTTCTGCCTTGTGTCAAACTGCGAGAGAACATCTGCTTGTGGGAGCCAAAATGCAGTTTCTTAAAACTCTTATGAAAAAATTAATGATTTTCTCTCTTGCAGATCTAAGCTGTATGTCAGAGCAGAAGAAGCAGGGTTTGTCCCACCTGGCATCCATGTTACAGTTGTACTTACAACAAGAGGTCCCTGAACTGGCACTAGAAACACCGTCAGCATTACCCCCTGTATGCCGAGACCCACTCAGCCTTATTGCAAAGGTAGGATTTAAAAATGCAATAAAAAGGTCAGAATATATGTTTGAACTTGTATAGAAATACATACAAACATACAAGTACACTAATTCATATATGAATGCTAATACTCCTGCATTGCACACACACAAAGACCGACAGGCACAAGCAACTGTTTATTGATTTAAGTATCCCCTACTGCGTTTGGATACACCCCAACATATGTCTAAGATCTTCCCAGCATTTGTGATTAGATCCCAGTGTGTATGTGTGTATTCCCAGAATAACCTTAGGTCTGATTTTCTTAAAACGTACCAGCTGCCTTTGCTAGATTTAAACCACAAAATCATTATGTGTGCCAGGATGTGTCTGTCTGCATTTCGCTGTACCTCTTATCTTTTAGCCTGCCTGACTCCTTGGAGATGTCATAGCTACAAGGTGTTTGAGCTTTTGTATGCGTGTTGTGTTTGTCCCAAGTGAGTACGGAAGCATACTTAATCCCTGATAAATATTAGCAAGTTAACAGTGTTATCATGAATTACAGTGACCTTTACAGAAGAGTCTGATGTATTACAGGTTTATTTTCTTTGGCTCAAATGAGAGGATGAGTTGTGTTTCCTCTTGGAAAATGTAGGGAAAATACTCCAACCACACTAACCCATCCACTAATTCAGGTTTCTTTTTTACAGTCTAACTGCAGTTTATCTCTAAAAGCCACATGAAAAGGTTTTTCCTCTCATTATCTGATCAGCTTGACTGTCTGTTCATCATTTTATTGTTGGAACATACCTCTAAAACCACCATCAGCATCTTTGGACCAAAACTGAAATTAATGTGTTAGAATGGTGTCTTTTGCTATACAGAAACCAATGAAACAAAAAGGGAATTACCATTAACACAGTCATTTTGTTTAATGACTTTGCATACCTGTAAAACCATTCAATATTTTTCCACTAAACCTATCTGTTATGCTTCAAAATTATGTCTTTTGCTATTCTGTCTGTTATCCATCCTTCTTGTATATCCAGTATATGTTACTGATTGATTCGTGGTGCCATTTTCTGATTCTACTTTACTCCTGCTGTCAGTGGGCAAAATCAGTGGAGCTAAAATAGCACTGGTACCATTGTCTGATTTTGTTTGAGGCAAGGGGATGTGGCTTATCTGGCTCTAATTGTGTAAGATTTGGTACAGACCAACAACATACAGTTTGGCTCATAAGTGTACATACCCTAGCAGAATTTATGATTATTTTTGCCATTTTTCAGAGAATATGAATGATAAGACAAAAACTTTTATGTCACTGATGGATAGTGGTTGGGTGAATCCATTTATTATCAAGCAAATGTGTTTGCTCTTTTTTACATCATACTGACAACAGAAACTATCCAAATGACACTGATCATAAGTTTACATTTCCTAGTTCTTCATCCTCTGTATTGGCCCCTTTAACATCAATGACAGCTTGACGTCTTTTGTGGTAGTTGTTGGTGAGGCACTTTATTTTCTCAGATGGTAAAGCTTTAATAACCATTTAAGCCCATGTGTGTCAACTTGTGTGTATGTTATCAGGCCAAAACCTCCAGGGTATGTAAACTTTTGATCAGGGTCATTTGGATAGTTTTTGTTGTCATTATGATGTAAAAAGAGCAGACACATTTGTTTGATAATAAATGGATTCACCCAACCACAAACCATCACTGGCATAAAAGTTTTTGTATTATCATTGATATTCTCTGAAAAATGGCCAAAAAAAATCACAAATTCTGCTAGGGTATGCAAACTTATGAGCCTAACTGTAACTATAGGCAAAGGGTCCTTAAGAAGTCCTTTCTGCTTAACTATGAAGAAAATACTGCCATGTTCTCATTATTAGCTTATTCTAATCCAGTTGTTTTGTTCCAAACCATGTGAAAATAACTTAACAGTGTCAATATTTTTCCATTTTCTGGTTCATCTTCTGTAAAAGACAATACTCCTATAAAACTGTTTGCATGGCAAGGGAAAATGAATATTCCGTCATTATTCTCATTTATGTGCAGCTGTGCGCACTCTGATCAACATAACAGCTGGAGCTACTTGTGCCATTTTACTTTCCCAGTTTTTTCTAGACTTGTTTGAAAATGAGAACTCAGCTTCAATTCTTTCTTTTTGTTAAACACAGGGTTGTGTACAATACAGAACCTCCAGCTAAGCTGTAGAATGCTCTTTAAACCAGAATAATATTGGTGTGTTCTTAATCAGAAAATACAATACACATGGAATAAGGCCTAGTTTGAAATACAAACATATTGTGATATTTGGAGTAATAGTACAATATCAATGTGCATATAAAGGTATTCATTCTACATTGTTCACATGCATCCAAACCTGCAAAGTGAAATGTTGAGCTCAGACTTACAGAGTCCCCCTTGAAGTCATGTTAGATCGATGTTGAATGTCGTTCCTGCCACAGACTAACTGCTTTACCATTTGTGTGTTTGCTTTACCACTTTACTTTGCCATACCTTCATAAGTGAGGCTGTGTGTGATTGCAATGTTTGCATCTGCCCACATGAATTTTGTATAAAGTGGTGATGCAGAGTCTGATTTAACTGGACTAAACAGCCTCACTTTGAAAATACTCTTGTATAAAAATTGAAACCAACTGTGTTAATGTGTTTTTGGTGTATGTATAATGTGTGCACGGGGAATTGGATGCAGAGCTGAGAAAACTGGAAAGCTGCTGATTAATGGAGTTCAAGATTCCAGTGGGAGTTCTCCATTCTGAGGGGGATGAAGAGCCAATAACACTGAATGGATTAAAGAGAAGACGAGTATGTGAGAGAAAAGAGAGGGGAACTGAGAGATGAAGGAAGGAAAAGAAAAGAGGGAGCCTTACAGATAGAGAGGGAAGGAGATTAAAGAGGTCAGAGAATGTACAAATTTGTCACAACACAAACTGAGGACAGAAAACAGTGATAATATCCGGTCTATGTTAGCAACTTCATGAATGTCACTCACTGAAAATGAATTTGTCAGTTAACGTTAATTGTCACCGTTGTGATACCTTTCAACAACAAGAACCAAGGGAATGAGATATTTAATCATTTAGCAGTTACTGTGACGGAATGTCTGCAGTGTTTTCACCGGAGTCTCATATGAAAGACTGACGGCTGGGAACTGAAGAGGAGCAGAATTAACAACAGCGGACAGTGTTCTCAGAGTGGAATAAGTGAGAACAAACCAGCTGATCTGTACATACCCCTAATGTTTATTTTTGGATGTTTGTGTGAATGTTTACAGATGTACAGGTGTACCTGTAGGTTTAGCCTGAAGTATGGTTCCATGTGTGTAAATCAGCTATGGTATTAACAGGACCCGAGTGACAGGCTGACAGAGATTGCTAATTAATTGAGAGTTTTCTTCCAGGTGAGGTATTATTGGAGGAGCACTTTAAGCTTGATTAGATTCAAATGCATCACCATAAGTGGCAACAAATTTTGTCATGCTGTCTATTTTAGTGTTGCTGTATAGCTTACTTTTGCTAGTCTGGTACTGCCAGACTAATTTTTAAATGAGAATTTGTCTGGGCCCTCTATGTTCAAGGGTGTTATGAACAGGCTCATACCAAAATGTCTGTGGATGTGATTGGATAGACCTTCTTCCAATCAGAACCACAGTTACTGTGAAAATTCAATGCTGGACTGGCAGCAGTCACAGGTGGCACCCTTTCAGTCTGTCAAACTTCATCTGATCACAACTAAATGGTTCTGATCAGTTTTACTGAATCAAAGCAGTGGGTATGAGCCTGAATGAGAGCAGTGCCATACTGATCTGCAAATGAATGTTTCCTCTTATAGGCAGATGCCTTTGGTTCCCAGCAGTCACCTCTTTTTCTTAATATGTAGGTATTAATAATCTATGAACAAGTTGGCAGGAAAAAAATTTATTTACTTTTTTTTTTTTTTACAGGCTTGACTCAACTAATCTTCCAGCAAGCAAAAGTAGTGGACAGTATTGGTTACTCTTTTTAGTATCACCTCTGTTAAGATTCCAGATGGTCTGTGGCAATGGCTTAATACTAATTTTATGAGAAAGTCCCATAGGAATAAAATTTCTTTTAGGTGTTCGATGTGATGAAATTGAGCATTACTCTTAGAGAATCATCATTTTACACACATTCTATGTAATGGAACTGAACATAACCTGATGTTTTTCAGAAGGCCAAGCTGCTACATCCTATACAGTATTGTATTTAAATTATACTCATTTATTGTTCTGATTATATGACAACATCCAAAATCATGTAATGGTCAAATGAAAATGTTACTGTAAAGACAAAGGTTTATGCTGTGTTAAAGACGACATCATGGCCTGGTACCCAAACAAATGCAGTTGGTTCAGTGTGTATCTTGCAGTGGAAAAGCCCCATAATGTCCAGATCATGTGCAAAATTGTATTGTCATCCAATATTGTAATGAGACTCTGCTGGTTAAACACACAGCTGAGCTACGAATCCTTTCTTTTGCTTTAACTCTCAAGTGACTCCGTATATAAACATGCACAACACAAAGACGTATTCTGGAAATCTGGTTGTATAGATGACCCACTTCCTACAGTCTGCTGTTGTAATATAATTCTTTATCCCCTTATCCTCTTATTACTGCCGGCAGATGCGCACATATGTACTTATTATTTACTTTGGTTTGTGAAGGGCGTTGTCATCTAACACCTTTGTGCAAATACCTTTTGACTTACTGCAGCATGTAAGGCATTATTAAGCATTGTGTGTATAACATTGTACTGTCCAGGTGTTAAATAGCAGACATGATTTGATGTCAGGTGTAGGAAGTGAAGTATCTAATGATCCGGTTATAGCAGCCTCCTCTTGAATGCCAAAGGAAAAGGAGGAGGACAAAGAGGTGACACAGAAAACAGTGTTTACAGGTATCTGATACATGCAGTGTGACACATAGATACAAAGACGGACTCACACATTTGATTGTTCAGTGTGTGTTCTGGACTCTAAGCATCAGTCAGAAGAAAATAATGGCTAATACTATAACACCTGAAAGAGAACTGTTATTATTAGATGATGGTAATGCTCAGTGGTGGACCCTATAGAAAAAGATTCATTCCCTCTATAGATATAAGGAGGAAAGTCTCAATTCTTCAGCTAGATCCCTCTAAATCCACCACTCTGAACTTTGAAATCCACAGTAGCTATATGTCTGTAACATATTTTCCTGTACATTTTGTTAGGTGTTGCATTGGAAAAAGTAGATGGAAATGGTAAAAGTTAACAAAAAGAAAGACAGATGGATGTTGTAAAATATTTGGGAGGTCTAAACACCTTTTATGAAAAAGCTCCACAAACATTTAACTCACGGCACTCATCTGATTAACTGTTTCTGCAGTATCTTTCCTTATATTTGTTGCCCTTCCCTTATGTTTATTTGACTGTTGTTTGTTTATATCCAACTAATTGCCCTGTGAGGCAACCTTGTTGTGATATAGGGCTCTACAAATAAAATTGAACTGAAATTAAAATTATATACTCATCATGTTCACCCATAATAAGAACTGGCTCAGGCTCCTTCTCGCAGTAAGTACATGACTGACTAGGAGACCAGATAAGTTTACCGTAAGAAATATCATAGATCATAGAATATCATGTCATTATTTGTTACAACCATGGATGTCAGTGATGGAAACATCTGTTTTGCATTTGCTTTTTTAGATTTTGCATTTAAAGCCTGTTCACTTAAGAATGACTTGAAAGAATGTTACAAAATTTGTTACAAAAGTTTACCTGGACGAAAGGATGAAAAGGAAAGAGTTGGGCGACCAAGTGTTGAAGGTCATTGTCGCTTGAATCTCATGCTTGATCATTCTCATGAACATAGAATCTTAATTATGCTTTGAGGGAATTTCTCCAGATTGGACACAAATTGACCCAAGGATAAAATTGGTCATATTTTGGTGATCAGAGGTCAAAGGTCAAGGTCATAAATTAAGCAAACTAAAGGCTCTGAACTGAAAGTCTGTCACTAATTGTAAGTTGCTTGTGATGTGGAAAACAATATGAATAGTTTACAGTGGATACATCTGATTGAACTTATGGACCTTGTCTTCATTTTCCTTCATTTTGTGATGTTTCAGAGGTTCATTCACTTGATTGTCCAATGGAAATGGGGATAATGGGGGGGCGGCTTCCGGTTCGTAGGAAAATGGCAGCATAGTGTGTAAGCTCCCGACCAAAGCGAGAAATATACCCC
>JAPQRP010000019.1:22197012-22207166 GCA_037367295.1 Apogon hyalosoma | reverse complement strand
CTTGTCTTCATTTTCCTTCATTTTGTGATGTTTCAGAGGTTCATTCACTTGATTGTCCAATGGAAATGGGGATAATGAGTGTGAATGATATCAGGTGACATTTCGTATCCAGGTTTCACTTAACCCTGAACGTATCTTTTCAATTCAGTTATCGTGCAGACACTTTATTTCATTTATTTAACTGAAACATTTTTTTCAACAGACAACATTCTCTTCTCAGGAAAGACAGCTCTAAATGAATAAAATTAAAAAGTGAAATGGAGAAAACCAAAAATGAAGACAACATAAACTTGTGTAAATGTGGATTTCCATGCAGTGTTTCAGTTGCTGGCAGTAGGGGGCACTGTGATTGCATGAACAGCTCTCTTAACCAGCAGTGAGAAGAACTGGGGAGGCTTCAGTTCAGCCTTTCTTTCTTTATCCTCTGTACTGTCTTCCATATTCCTGTAGACATGTATTGTTTTGCTTTTCTCTCTCTCTCTCATCTGCTTATACTGTCCATACATCTCTCCTGTTGTGCCCTTTCTATTTCAGTTCCTCAGTCTGTCTTCACATTATCTTCCACGTCTCCGTCCTCATTATTCTTCCTTAAACATGTAGCTCTTTCAGTCTCTTCTAGCTTCTTTCCTCTGCCCCCATGCTCTTTCTCTCTTTAATGGCTCAAGTACATAACAAATAACAAATGAGGAGGTTATAATTGTATACTTGAAACGTTCAGTGTGCTTAACAAAATAGGTCATTACTGTGTGTGTATATTTGTATTTTCATGCATGTGTGTGTTGAGGGTCTGGGCTCTTTACTTTGGGGGAGTGTTTTGAGCTATAAAACCATTCTTTATGCTAATAGCTACTCCCTCCACAGCGCACTAATAGTGTCACAGAGACACACAGACACACACAGGCACACACAATGAAGTAATGCCATAGCATCATTACTGCTCTTAATATACCCAAGAGGGGCAGCAGGGGAAGAGAGGGAGGAAGTGTGTTCATGTGTGCTTCATGTGCAGTGTACGACTGCATAGTGTGGGAATACAGAGCCATGTATGTACTGCAGAAAAACCGCAGTTGTGCATGCCTATGAGTGTGTGTTGGTCAGACTGCAGTGGTGCAATAAGCAGTGACAGATGAGATCTGGCTGCAGCACATTTTATTGCTTCCCTCAAGCAACTTCCCTTCTCTGGAGTGAGTATGTATTATGTGTCTTTGTGTTTGTGTGCATGTATTTCTTAATCTCCAGTTACTTTTTTTTTTTTTACATTTTTGAGTCTGTGTTTGTGCACAAGCTTCACAAGTGTGTTTGTGTGCACTTGCAGGCCTCTGTGTGTGCTAGTCAGTGTTTGCTGCTTCAGCTTTTGTTGCACTGAGACTCATTTCTCATATGCACTCCCTGATGACCCACACGTTACCCCATAAAACACACACTTATGCACATACACCTCTCTACATGCTCTCAACCTGTTCAACAGGGTCTTTCTCGTTCTCCCTCAGCTGCATTCATTCGCTCTCTACAGTCTACCGTTCCTCCACTTCATCGATATTACTCCTCATATTCCCTCTCAGGCCAAGTTTTACTGCAATTTTTCATCAGCGTCATATATTTATAGCTTTAAAAGTCACTTCAAAGATGTAGTTTTTTGAAAGGCACAATCAGCTTGAGTTGAATTACATTACACTCTAAAACACCGCATGCTTTACCGTGTAGAATATTTAAAACATAGTGATGGTGATATACAGTTCAGTTCTACTGCAGAAACCTTATACTTCGCATATAAAACAGAATATGAGGGTTGAAGACTGACAAGATAATTATTAGTAGATGCAGTCAGATATCAGTCTATGCAAGACCGTGTTCAGACCTGGCATTAACATGTCTCCACATATGTGTCAGGTGTTGGCATGTGATTGAAGGTCACTTCCCCATTTTTTTATGCATATTAACATGAACATGTCATCAGTTTGCAAAGACAGTGAACTGTTGTTTTTAACCTGTCCTAACTGACTGAATGAGTTAATTAAAAACCAAATTAAAACAATGGTGACATTATCTATTCCTTTCTGTTTTTCAGTTATACTAATTTGTCCAAAATGTTTAGTGTAGTCATGATGTATCTCTGTGACCTTTTAGTTATTTTCATATGTAATGGGAAAAGACAGCCCACACAATTGGATCCCATTGTTCCGTCTGACGTTGGTGTTTGATAGAGTCTGTAGTTTGTACTTAAACTCATGCATAAGACACCAATTGGAAAGGTATTTCTACTGCTTTGTGCACATTTTTGGACACAAAGTTAAAATAATGTGGCCATTTGAAGACAACACCTATGTGTGGTCTAAACAGTCAAATCTAAATCCTTTTTGCTACTTAGAAGTGTCCACCTACAATCAGATCATCAAAAATGCATGTAAATACCAAGTCTAAGGCAATCTGTATTTGGTGAAGAAACAAGAGTTTGCACAAGTTTTAGACTGAGAAATCTTACTTTTAATAGTTTTAGATAATGCCAGGTATGAAGCAAAGAATCACAGTATGTCATTCAACCCAGAAGAAAAAATTAAATTTATAAATTTGTGAAAAAAAACTCCTTTTAAGCATTTTTCTTATCGCAGAGGAAATTTGTCTCAGACAGCGTTTTTGTGAATCTGTTTGTACAAAAGTTTGTCAGGGAGGAAAAGCAAATGCAAAGCAAAATGAAAAGGGAAAAGAGATTCATTGATTAACTTGTTTGCACCAGAAAAGGCACAAAAACTAATTAAAGGTAACTATGAAGCAATGTGAGAACAAATGGCCTCAAAAATGGTCCTGAAAGTGTTGTAAAAGGAACAGGTGTAGAGTTAAGTAGGGAAAGAGGGAAGAAGAGAAAAATGGACATAAGAGTGTTGAGGTAGGAGGTAAAAAGATATGGGGGTGGGGGGTAAAGTTGACAATGGAAAATTGGGAGAGTAGACTAATGGGGGATGCAGTGAAAAAAGGCAACGGAAAAAGAACAAGAAAGAGTAGAAAGGAGAGTGCACAATCTGCTCTGTAAAAGGTTAAAAGTAGCTGTATTAATGGTTCTGTGTTGGAGGCTATTACTCGGACTCTGGGGAAATGTATACACACATATACACACACACGCACACCTTTTGATCATACTACAAGCAAGACGTCTCCCTATGGAACAGTATGTTGTATTGTTTATTACCTATGAATAGAGACGATTTATCACAGACAGGCTGAATGTGGACGCACATTCACACACACGTGCACACGCACACACACACACACACACACACACACACACACCCGCTCACATAGTACCTGGTGTCAAGTGTGAGTGTGGAGCCAGTAAATTTTATACCCTGCTGAAATGTATTTTGACTTCAATTACACAAGCAGAAATGAGTGTGTTTGTGTTTGGTGCAATTTCATGTGTGTGTATATGCACTCTAATTTTTTGGTTGTTATGACTTGCCGTGCATTTGTCTGTGCTGAGTGTGTTGTAATATAACTTGTGCATATCCATGTGTCAGTGTAATTCTCTGTGTCTATGGGGTAGATGTGAGTGTAACTTCTTGTTTGTGTGTGGGAGTAATTTATTCTCATGGTTTTCTTTTCTATTTATTGGCCATCTGTTGAGCAGCTAAATGAGGTGCAGACACCATCGAACTAGTGTACCTTAACAAATGGAAAAGTTATCACTCTCTCCAAACTTGTTATGATGGAGAAAGTATGGTATGCAGCCAACTTTTTTTCTAAATGAATAACCTAAGGAGTCGGGAAGAGGGAGGAGGTAGGGAAAACAGACTGGGTTGTTTGCAGGATTAAAAAGAAGAGAAATAATAATAAACAACCACAACAACAACAACAGTGCAAACTAAGAAATATGAATGCATTATGAACTGTATGTTTGCCTGTCTTCATTCCTGTTCGTCTGTTCTTGTGTAATAACAATAATCTATGTGTGTATGTGTTAGTATGTTCAGCCTTATCTCACTAACATTTTCCCCTAGTCTGCCATTGTAGCTGGCAGCACCACAGGCGCTACCTAATTAGCTTAGGCTTAGACATACACACATGCACACACATACAGCTTAGTGTAATGACTTTAAGTCCATCATGAATGCAGTTTCAGACAGTATAATAGGAGGAGAGAATAAAAACCATTTGTTTAATTGACTTAGATTGGCTGCATGTGTGTGGGCTCATGGGGAGAAATGAAGAGGTGGAGAGGAAGGAGGCCGGGAAGTGAGCGAAGGAGATCGGACAGATAGACAAGAGACGGTGAAGAAGGAGCTCAGAGGGAGCGGGGCCAATTACAGCCAAAAGAGACGAAGGGTTAACAGGACAAGGAGACGTGGACATGGACCCCCTGAAAATGAGAACTGATAAGAAGTAGAAGAAGTAGTTAGATGAAAGGGAAGAAGGGAGAGGAAAGGGGTGGAGGAAATGGGAAGATGGCAGGAAGAAGACAGGAAGGGATGGCATGGAGAAATCAAGAGGCGATGAGAGGAGGAGAGACTGATGATTTGAATAATTATGGATGGGAATCTGAATGTCAATATTTAATTCTGCAAAGTGATTTGAACAGCAATATGTTTGGAGAGATAGGCGTGTATGCATGTGTGTTGTATGTTGCAGTGAGTGTGTGAGTGCATGTTTAAGTTGGGGGTGGGGTTGACTTAATGAACAGCTTCAGCTCCAGCTGCGACAGCCACATCTCTCTTTTCCCCTTCATTCTTCCCTGTATTTCCCTTTCTTCTAGGGCTCAACATTTACAGTAATTACTGTCCTTTGGTGGTTCAGAGGGATGGAAACAGGGACGCAGGCTGATAACAAACCAAAAACAGCATTTGCGAATTATTTGTAATTTTCTAAATTTCCTCCCAAGAGCTTCACCAGTGAATTCCAGGACTAAGCCAGGTTTATGTCGCTAATGCCGCCTTTTCATGCTGACACTGTGACCCAAGAAAGATCATGTCTCCCTTCGGGGTGAAAGTGTTTGCACACGACTTCCTACCAGGCAGCATTAACCTGCTCCTGACCCTTAACAATGGACTAAAACTGTCTCGCTTTGGGATGAAAGGCTAAATATCTTCCCTGTAGCAATAACAGGATTTCTTCAGGATTACTGTCTGCCTATAGTAGATGGAGACAATAACCTGCCACTGTAGGTTTCACTGTGAAGATATTTTACATTAACTCATAGAATGATGATAAAATATAGAAATCCCATGAAATAATGATTGTTAAACTGTTCAGTGTTGGTTTTGTAGTCAGCAGTGAAGACACTGTAATCAGACACACAGTGACACTTAATACTTACACCAGTTGGTCACACACTAGCCATATTAACCCATCACTCAGCCTCATGGGTTATCAGCTCCTATCCTCATGATCCTTTTATCAGTCCTTTCACACAGGACAAATAAAGGCTGCCTGTTTAATAAGGCCTACCACTGAATGAAGTGCCACATTGCTCATTCCACTACAAACTGATGGCGGCAAACAATGTTTTTAGGAGTTAATGGTTTCACTCTTAATGCTAATTACACAGACAGAGAGTTTGTTTCTATGATGTAATTGTAGATTTTCAAAGGTCTGTCCATAAGATGTAGATTCAGGTTTTTTCTAGATGAAGTGATGGAGCAGTGCATTCAGACCTCAGTAAAAATAGCAAAGCTGTAATATAAATTGAAAATTCATGCTTATTTGGAAGGTTTTCTATCTAAGATTTGCATGTATTTGTGTGCTTGTGTGGAGTCTGTGTTGTGGTGGGAGCTGGATGTCTCTTAACATTAGCTGACTGCATTTATAAGATATAATTATTTAATGTTGCACAGATATACTGTAGTTGTATAGAAAAAGGCCAAGAAGGCTGGCATCATGATTTTGACATAATAATAATTAGAGCTGCATAATATATCATTTGAGCATCACCATCGTGATGTACGTTGTGCACAATAGTCACATTGCAGGTCCTGCAATGTAGGAGGCAAATGAACTCAACGTGTTCTCATCAATTTCAACCTGGGTACCTGACACACACTGGGCACAGCAACCCACCAATCACAATCATTCTTAATCAGTTTGGAGTGAGTCGCTGGTAACAACATTGAAAAAAGAGTAACAAACGAGAAAATCACCGTAAACAAAGACTTGGTGCCAAAAAGAAAAGCAGTGTCAGTTATTTGGAATTATTTCAGCTTTTAGAAGGATGATATTGAAACACGTGTTCTGTGTCGACAGTGTCTTGCACCTGTTGCCACAACGAGAGAAAACTAATTAGTTTGACCATTTACGTCGGCACCACACAGCTATTATGTCCTCCTGAGTATTTTTCCATATCACAATATTTATTTATTTAACCTTTATTTACCCAGGCAAGCAATTAAGAACAGATTCTTATTTACAAATGCAGCCTGATCAAAGAGTAATGGCTCCTTGAGGGATAGGGGGTGGGGGGGCTAAAAGAAAAAACAAGGTTAAACAATTACAGAGACAAACAGCCAATAAATAAGTACATTACAACAATAACAGTGAGACATGTGAGAGGCAAATACTCAACAGGTGCAACAGTCAGCTAAAATTTGTTGTAGGTTTTGCTTAAAAATATATATATATATCGCAGGGTTAAAAAAAAATTGCAATGTCAGTTTTTTTCCAATTTTGTGCAGCCCTAATAATAATCAGACCTGGAACCTCTACACAGTAGTCAGTGCACAGTAACTTTTATCATGGATGTAAGCACTATATCAACAAATGACCCCCTCCCAGCACAAAATAAATGACATCTTAATCTTCACATAAACAATATCTATCCATGGTTTTAACAAAACAATAAAACAAGTTTCCCACAAAGACATGATAAAATAATTTTTTTTTATCATTATCAACTTGCCAACAGATATGGTGGAACTATGACTCAAAAGTAATGTTGAGGTCTTATTTGTTCATCACCAAAATACAACACCAAGGGCAAACCCATAAACATACAAACACACACAATTGCAACAAGAAAATTCTATTCTATTCAGTCATTGGATAAAAAAACACAGAGCAATTCTTTATGATTTCAGGTGTCAATGAATCGTATAACAGTTGTAAAATGAGAATATGTCTGGATTAATGTGTTACACAAGCTGTATGAAACTGACAGAAGTGTCATATTGTCACTATTCCAACTTCATTATCTGCTTGTAGAGGTTTTGTGCTCTCTTGGTGACACTATTGTTGCACTCCATCCATCTCAAAACTTTAAACATTTATCTTAACTGTCATCAAGACCATAAAATGTATATTGTTAGCACTGTGCCTTTACTGGCTCCTTCCACCTCTGTTCTGGAATAATCTGGTGTGTTTGACTTGTTCTTGGTCAGTACTGAGGTCAGGATGCTACATTTACTGCATTTGCAAAATAGTGTTTGGAGAGAAATTGTTTTGCTGGAACGTGCACATGAGGAAACACGTCATGGTATTAAGATGAATAAATGCCTGCAAGAGAAAATGGTACATAAAAGACATGTTTCAAAACATGCCATTTTCAGGTTGTACTTAGAGCTCGGATGCAGTTGTTCTTGAACGTATCGAGGGGGTCTTTCAAAGTGATAAGACACAGATACCAGAAGGAAGGAGAATGACAATCCTGCTGGTTCACGACTGAAATATTCCAGTGGAGAACATGCAACAAGCCAGACTATATTTCAGTAATAGGTTTTATATATTCAGCTTATTTATGTCACATCTGCCCTGTGTTTTGTTTACAAGGCCAAAAAGGCAAACAAAAATACAATCTCTGCTTACTCCAGTGTTCAGTTTCAATAAATCTTCAGAGGGTTTACTGTTTGTGCATAAGTGAACACAAAGCAGCACTTAAATTGCTTTGATTGTAAATATTTGTGCGGCAATTAATTGTCAAGTACAGTTTTATGAGGCCTATATGTAACCTCATTTATTTTCCAGTTTATGTCCTGCGTCCAGTTTGTAAATCTGTGGTTTTTAGAGTCATCCCAACAGCACACTTATATACAATAAAGTGGAAAGCTGTAAGGGGAGGAGAGATTCTGCTGATACACACCTGTAAGGACTGACCAGACGAACACAAGATTTTATAGCACAAGACACTTTTCAATCTCTTCATAACAGTGTGAGTGTCCCACTGGGAACAGAGCAGGTACTCCAGATGGCCATGTGGTTTTATTTCACAGCTAATGCTTTTTGTTTGCTACATTATTGTTTTGTGGGTTTATTAGTTTTGGAATGGCAATGGTTTACATCATTCTTATTCTTTGGATACCTTTAGCTTTCAGTAATCCTCGTTTTATCTACTGCTGCTGGGTTTTCTCAGTGCGGATTTGTTGGCAGGTGTCCATTGCATTCATGTAACTGACAGGTGATAAACATGTCTAACACAGTGGTGTTAATGCTGTTAGCTATTTGTTCTCTAAGATTATATAAAGCATCAACTGAACGATTAACATAATCTTTCTTCCATCTGTAGTAGAGTTTGTGCCCCTGTTTTTTCTCCTTTTTTTGGTATTTTATATTGTGTATGGTATACTAAGATACAGCTTTGATTTCTTTTTCTATGCTAATACAATTGTGCATTCTGCTCCAGTACAGTTTCTCCTTTGTTTTTCATAATATGTGAAAACCTGTCCATTCTAAATGAGAAACTAGTGTTTTGCAGTTTTGTCTTATTTGGAAACTGTCAGAGCAGTAACTGACTAAAAGTAATGGAATTGCAGGTGACGTAGTCTGACAGTTAATTGCCCAATGTGCTTGCTGTTTATGAAAATAACTGGAATAACTGGTGCTGTTTCCCATTTCTGGAAAAAAAACAACAGCTCTTCTCTTTTTTTGACATCAAGCAATTAAGCTAATTTCCCCTGAAATCTGGCCCTGATGACACACCATAAAAAATACAGCTTGGGCACTGGAACAGACTTCCACTCTGTTGGTTTTGGTTCCAATTGTTTATGTTAATTATGCATGTCTAAAGAAAAAATTATTTATTATTAAATGCTGAAATGCTACATTTAGCACTTAAAATCTGATGGAGGGGAGCCTGTTTGTGGTTATTAGCTGAAAAACAAAATGTAAAAAAGCAGCAGTTTCACTGTGGTCAATGCACATGTTTTTGCCCCACGTCTCAGTAAACAGAGCATAATTGCATTGTCTGTAGACAGATACTTTGACACAGATAAACAATATCAGTTGTTTAAAAAAATGCAAAGAAAATGCATTAATGTGATATTTTATTTAGGGGAGTTTTACTTGGGGTAGTTTATTTTTCTACCAAACGAAACACAGATAGTATTTGGTGATTTGATGATTGATAAATTGTTTTTTCATCATCATCACGACATGAACATGTGTGATAAACAGGTCACAAAAGGCTAACACTTTGGCGATGACTTTGAGGTCATCTAGCACAATGTCTGAGAAGGAGAGGAAATGAAAAAAATGTGGTCAATCAAGAAGTAATTTTGAAAAAACAAGGATCATTTTCACAAAAGTAGAGGCAGAAACAGCCTTTATTTTCCATCAAGACACTAAGTAATTCTGAATACAATTTAATCAACCTCTCTGTTGAATATATTATCCAGGAAGCTGTGTTTGAAGGCACAGGTCTACATTTGGTGTAGCCTGTTCAGATGCTCATAATTGTTTATTCGCTCACATTTATTCACCATGCTGCTAATGTTAATGCTTAGGTATTTGTTATTTACAGAAAATGGCTTAGCATCCATCAGTTTATGTGATTGCTGCTAATCCACAAATATTATCCCTGCATTGTCTAATCTGCTGTATTTGATTAACTAACTACATATTTCCTCCACCTCTTTGTCTTTTTCCCCCTTTTCCTTTTAAAATTCATGAGCCTCTTAAAATACATACTCGTTACTTTTAACTCTCTTCAAAAGTGGTTTGTGAATGACCTTTTTCTAGGATATGCTCAGTGTATGTTTTCAGTGTATAAGCTCTAAACATAAGCCGTGTGTGACTAAACTCAGTGACTCAGAGAAAAAAAGCTTACAGTTTTATTCATATGAGTAGTGACATATATTCACACACACACGCACGCACGCACACACGCACACACACACACACACACACACAAAGCCACAAATCACAACAATGAAACATTAAATGTTGGCTTAACAAAGGACATA
>JAPQRP010000019.1:22183423-22196912 GCA_037367295.1 Apogon hyalosoma | reverse complement strand
CACACACACACACACACACACACAAAGCCACAAATCACAACAATGAAACATTAAATGTTGGCTTAACAAAGGACATACGAGTGGTTTCTCTGAACTTTGATATGCACACAGGTCAAGAAAATAGACTAAAGTTTAAGATTGATTCACTTTAATATTTCCATAGAAATATTCAGACTCTGCATTTTAGCCATGCTTATACACACACAGTACCCAGCATTAGTATTAGCAGATAGCACATTAAAAGCAGTGAGCGGCCATCGAAGGTGCTCAGGGACCAACTCCAGATTTCTATCAGTACCTTCATGAAGGGCACTGACAAGAGCATAATCTATATGTTTTTGATGCAAACTGGAGAAAACAGGCAAACTCAACACAGAAAGGCTCCGGTCTGACCATTTGCATTATAATGTATATAACATATTGAATGTACATGCATAGGCCTAGCATGTATTTTAATCATGCACTTTAATCCAGATGCTACATAGTCTGGATCTAAGGGGAATCAAAAATTTCTTTCACATTTTTTTCACTAGAACGTCCTTGTCATAGGAGGCGTCATGAATGCTGCCCCTGAGCTTCTGCTATTTGGAATTGTTTTGGATTCAGGAGACACATTACAAACACAGGTACTGTATAAAACGTGCTACTAGACTACCAATTAAAGCAGAAAGCCATAGGACCTGTTTAGCTAATAAGCGCAGGATTATTTGTTTACTCATCTCAAATTATCACACTAATGAACAAAGGTATTGCACATGACAGATTTTTCTCATGCTGTGTCACTGAGCTGGAGGCTTCTGACATGTACTGCTTCATATTTAGCCTGGGCTGTCAGGCAGCCTCACTGCTTCAGCAAGTCAAAGGTGTCCAGGTTCAGGTTCAACAGAGCACTCATCCACCCACCCATCCTCTCTCTGCCTGCACTCCTGTCACTCTGCTGGTCATTAACTTGTTATGTAAAGCCTCCACAGACGCTGCCTCATGGCACAAAGGCACTGAAGTCAGTAAAGTCTCCAGCTGAAGAATGCTTAACTATCAATCCTTTTATTTCTATCCTGAATGTAAATGAGGTTCATTCTCTCCTTTCCTCTCATCTGTCTCTCATCTTTCTTTCTGTCTCCTCTTCTTAAACCACAGCCAAACACTAAACCTTCAGGTTTATTCAGGGACATTGAAACACACTTCACTGACTTTCAAGTTGTCACTGTTCAGTGTGTGTAGCTGTATTTTTGCCATCTTTTAAAGTGCAAATGCAAAGACAAACCAGTCATACTTGGGAAAAGACTATTTGCTGCACCTCATTATGAAGTGGACTATTTTTAGAAGCCAGGAAATAAACATGTCTGCTTGTGTTTTATGTACATTTAACTGTTGTCCTACAGTGGCTGCAGAGATGCGAGCTCAGTTGCAGTTTGTTCTTGTGTTTTTTTTCCCTCTCCATTTTAATGGGCATTCACGCTGGGTTTCCTCTTGTTAAACATCAACAGCTCATCAGGAACATGAATAAGAGCACGGATGCAGACACACACATTCGCACACATTTTAGTCTCTCTGTATCACTGCATCCTACACGCAAACGAAAACAGATGAAAACGTATGTGATTTAGCTAAATTGTATAACCTATTGTTACAAAAATACTCCCACGGCTTATTCACAGTTTGTTAATGGACTGTTGTTGGTACCATTTGTTTCGTGCAACAGAGCAAAATGTCACATTGTGTTTGTGTGATGTGTGGTGTGAGCTGCATATTTAATTCATGTCTAGATGCAAGAGTGATTAAAATACATTCTCGAATTTGTTGTTCTACCTGTGTGAGGACACCGACACCTGAGAAATGCAACAGGATATATTCACAAAAGGATTATGTAGTTTTTGTGCAGCGCAAAATTGGAGGAAACATGAAAAAATGTAGCATGCAACTGTCAAAGCACAGCCAACTGCACTTCCATACAGATAGTGTCAAGTGTGTCTCCTTTAGTGTTCAGAGACATGATGCGCATTCAGCTTTAACACCACATGGAACATTAGTACTAATGTTTCTGTGAAATTCCAAAAATATTCAGTGTAACATGATATTATTTTTAGTCTCAGACATTAATCAAACCCATTTCAGACTTGATTGAACTGCATTAATACCTAGAGTGTATTCTGATGGATAATTCAGTTGATTTTATTATAGACATGAAATTCTATAGCAGCGTGAAAGTTGATTTGTGACCATGTAGGACTGTGCACATTACAGCTCACTGAAGACAGGCTTTTTTTTTTTTTTTTTGCAATTTTTGCCATTTAAAAAAAAAATCATGAATCAGTATGTAGCTGAAAAACACCTGAAAGAGTCTAAACTTGGGTGTTTCTACTCAGGTCAGGTCATGGGTATGTTTGCACCAGTATGTTATTAGTACAAAATCTTTTGTGAATAGCTCCTTAAAGCCAATCAGATCGCAAATGCAAAATGCTGGATAGTTCCCTGATCTATTTTTGTGGATTCTGCCCAGTGTGTTTAGTAAGTCCAAACCCTAAACGATCACATCTAAATGTCTGTCATAACCCTAAAACCAGATCTAAGCTAAAAATTGTCCGATGTGATACAGAACTATAGAACATTTGTTTTTCAGAAAAGCAAATGTGTGAAGTAAAAATAAAGCTTTTTTTTCATTTATTATTTGCACAGCATCATGTTCTTTCTGCATCACATCAAATCACATTTTGTTGAATCAAATCATACCACAATGCACCAAGGGAGAATCATAATGTATCACTCTGTTAGTTCTTTTACATGTGAAGAACCAGCTCTTAGTATTTGCATAAAAGTATTAAAACACAGATAACTTTGTAATTTATTATAAATCTCTGACCATCAGGTTGTAATATTATTAGGCTGGAAACACACAAGTTATTTCATATGTGTATGTTTATAGATGAATATATTTTGTATTATATTATGCATTTTTAATTAATATTCTGTGTGTGCTGAACATATATCAGATCAAACACGTACTCACACACATACTTGCATGTACAGGATACCTCCGCACCTGGCTTGTCTCCAGTTGGCTGGTGACTGTGGTTACCATGGAGATGAACAGCCTTTCTGGTTGTGCTGATGTCTGTCTGTTTATGTTTGGCAGTAGATTAGTATGACTCTTTGTTCAACTGTAGTAGGAAACTGCTGTGCTGGAATTGATGCAAAAAGTAAACAGTAGACACATGCATAAGAGGATGGTCTGTTATCTTCCATGATACACAAACAATAATGTGGATGAACCACATATAAACCACCATGCGGCTATGTTACATGTATTTTTTGTGTGTTCATGCAGATTTGAAGTGGTACTACTGTGGTATCTGTCTTATTGTCACTTTTTTCTGAATAGACGCCCATATGTGTGTGTTGGTGTCAGATAATGTCTTGATATTGATTGAATCAGCCTCAGACTTAGTCCTGTCAGCATTTTTTTTGACCCAAGGCATCAGGACGTAAAGAGGACGAGATGAATGAAGGATGATCATTAGAGGTTGGAATGGATTTTATTTTGTATTTTGTGGCTAATTTTAAGTGATGAAAGCAATAACGGCTTGTTGTTTAAAATGAGCTAAATGAGTTTTCCACATCCTTTTCTAGGTTCATTAATTTTATGCTTCATCTGACTTAAAAAGAGTCACAGTGTGTTTCACCCTTCACTTACAGAGACCAAAGGGGGGATTTAGGCAAAACACCCCCAGGTGGAGATGAAGAGCGAGTAAAAGAGTGGGAGGAGAAGATGACAGGAGGAGGAAGTACAAACACATAAACGCACACTTCCCAGTGGACCAGTATATCTAATATAGTGTAATTACAACAGGGAGCTCCTTTAATTGACTCTTACTGCGAACCCTCCCAAGTCTCCCGTGGGTGTATGTTTGTGATCGAGCAGGAGAAATACAACTGAAATGCTGATTAAAGCATTTCAGATAGAATTTTATTGGGTTTTTATGGATGGGAAGATTTATTTTGTGAAGTAATTTTAATGCAACGTGTAAGGTATTTCAGCCCCTGTTTGATTTATCTTTGTGTATATGCTGGCTCAGAGGCACATTTTGTTTTCTTTTTACACAAGAGATGTGAGAATAACACAGAAGTACACAATTCTTTATGCAAAATCAATCATTTTACAAGGAAAATAATGAATATATTCAGCTCATTGAAGATTAAAATGCTGTGCTACAGCAATACATTAGTTAAAGTCCATGTAATCAAATCAAATTTAACATTAGTTCAAAATTCAGGCAAAAGAAAAGAGAATGAAGGAAAGGATGAAAAAAAAAAAGACCCAGACTAAGATCTACACCTCACTGAGACATGTCTGTAAGAGGAGTGGTCGAGTGAAGCTTTAAAATCAGCCACAGACATCAGATCATCCATTTCCAGAACCCATTTTATCTGTTCCATCTGAGATGAGCAAAGCATTTACAAGCCTTTTTACTGAGTTCTGTCCTATATTTGGGAGCTTCAAACATGAGACTCCATTTCAAGTTTTTGGATTTCAGTGGTTAATTTTATGATGCCAACAGCTCCATCTACATTATTCACTGATTCACCTGTCATTGCCCAGTGATAAAAGAAGATAGTTATCCTCCAGCAATGGTGCGTTTACTTCCCGTGGTATTCTTCAGGCTACATGTAATCCAATTTGAACACATAAGACAAATGTGAATAATAATGATCACACTGATATTGACCGACTGGTTTGAGAGAGCATTAGCACACGCACACGCACACACACACACGCGCGCACACACACACACACACACACACACGACACAATATTGTCCTTGTAAGTCAAGGACATCTCCTAGTTTCACAGGTGAAGGAACACAGACTATTTCTGCCAGGGATGAAAGAGGGGGAAGAGGAGACACAAGGAGAGAAAAAAAAACTGATGACAATGGTTTCTGAGGAAGCCAAACAGAAGGAGAGAAAGGAGTTACTTGCTGCCAATCACTGACAAATTTGCACCTTTTTGTGGCGTCCTACTTTCCACTGTAACAGATGGGCAAACAAACAGGGCAACCCCTGTGTGAGTCAATCAAGGTAATTACTAGATTGCCCTGGTGAGATACTTTAATCCATCAAATTTTATGCTGCAAAGACAGCCCTGCTAGAGAGAAGCTGAATATTATTAAACAGAACCAGGTTGTCTTGTATTGAACAAAAAAATCTGCCAGTGGGGTATTTGGTAATTTTTTTGACTAGATTTCTTAAAATAATTGTCTAAAGGCACTGAAATAGTAAGAGCTTACAACAGGACAAAATGCCCAATTTTAGGCAAGTTGTACTTAATACAAGCAACAAAAACACAGCTGGTTGAAACAGACGTAATATTCTTAAACTGAGAAGCTGTGCAACTGGTTTCAATCTTAAAATAAGGAAAACAAACTTGTTCATTTGCTGAGAGCATTGTTTTAGCTTCTCAGTAGTTAAAGTAAGCTCAATAATAGCTGGAATGTCTCATTAAGATTGGGTCTGTTGTTTTGTTCTAAATTGAGATTGCTTTGTAATGAAGACATCCTTATTTTTCATAAACATTGCTTTGTAACTTTATTGAAATCCCCATTCTACCGTGTGTTAAGAGCCAGCAGATGGTGAATGCATAATCATCTGTGTTTGTTGGATCGACCTGAACTCAAGAGCAGAAACCCTGGAAAACCACAGTGAATTTCTAATCCTCACTACAAAAATAACACCCACCCCAAGTCTGTGGGTGGGCTTCTTCCTTCCCTTTAGCTGACATTTCAGAGATTAGAAGTTTTTGATCTTTTATTCCACCTCACATTCTCTGCTTACCACACCCTTTTGCCGCCTCCACCCCCCACCTCCTTTTTTACCCCCTCATCCTTTCATCATCCCATGGTTGTACCACTGGATGGTACTTTGTGCAGGCCTACACTTCTCTGAAGGAATGGGCGATGAGCTGATGAAGTGCAGAGGGAAGGGGGATGGGGAGATACAAGAGAAAGATGAGGTTAGAAGATGAGGGGAATGAGGAAGATGAGAGGAAAGTAAGATGAATAGATTAAGGAATGATGAGCAGAGTGAAGGGGGTTGATAGAGAGGAAGGAGGGGTCAGTTTAGGATGAGCTGGAGGTGAAGTTTCTTTCCTTTTTTTCCAATTTTAATCACTCCAAGTTGTAGCTCTTCTACATTTATCTAGCGCCACTCCATGAATCTCTTATCATCTATTATTCTTTCACTTAGTGTTCATAGTTTGTGCTCATTTGTAAGTCTATGGGGGCTCTCATTGATGTAATTCTTTATTATATGAATAGGCTCTCTTTCTTTCCATCTCTTTTAATTTTTTTTTTAAATAACCCCTTCTTTCTCATTTGTAATTTTAACGCCTATTCAGCTGTTACCACTCTTGGCCCTGTTGCTGGAAATGCATGAAATGTAAATGAGAAAGCTGTCATTTCCTCACATCCGTCTTCCTCTCATTAGTTTCCTGCATCGTGTTGTCTGTTAGATCTAAGCCTGATGAAATGTGGAGGCTTGTTATGTTGTTGGAGTTTGTTATCGACTAACTAACTCACTTTGCATGTCTACGTGGCCTGAAGTCTAATAACAACCCACATAGTAAGTAAAGAAGTTTAATGAAGGGCTGCACGGTTTGGGGAAAAAGTCATATTGTCAGTTATTGGGAGCAATATTTTAATTTGAGTCTGATTGCTTGGTTATGAAGGAAGACATATAAATTTGTCATTTTGTCAGTGAAAAAAATGCAACAGTTACAGCAATCTCATTCTGTTTAGTGTCACTAAATCCAAATTATCACCCGAAAACAGAGGTTGCATTTAGTTTTTCCCCTTCTCTGTAATCACACCTGGCTCATATTCCAATCATGACTTTGCCTTACTGAATTGTGCAGCCCTAGTGTTTCACTAAATACAGGAGATGTGTGTAGAGTCCCATGGTCAAGAGGGTATGTTAAACCAGTCATGATATGGGTATTAAATGATAAACATCAGGTATGTATGCAGTGTGAGAATGCATGTTTGTGTAAACCTCTTGTATTGTCTGTCCATCATGTTGAGAGGCATCCCTCCTCTGTGGCTCTTGCTGAGGCTCCTTCTTTTTTTTGTTTTTTGTTTTTTTCTTTTTTTTGGAGGGTAGTTTTCCCTTGAATTAAGCACTGAAGGCCAGAGAGCTGTATTTTATACAGATTATAAACCCATTGAGGTGAATCTGCCATGCATGATGTTGGACTATATAAATAGAACTGAATAATACTGAAGTGAACTTAATGGAATCTTGTTATATCTTCTTGCTTGTTTGCTCTTTTTCTCTCCATGTATACATTTTTTTCCTCCCCCTTCCTCTCGTATCCTCTGACTCTGTTCCTCTTTCTCCTCTGTAGAGGTCACCATTAATATTGTATTCCTTAAGGGGATCTATGAATCAATAAGTCAGAAAGATACATACACACACCCATAAGCAGAGGGGTAAGTCATATGCAGAGGTATGCTACAAAAGGGACATTGACACACACTTTGTTTTGTGATCATGCCTCCTCATTTTTTATACCTTTGTGCCAGCAGGCAGGTTGTCCATTCATCCATCCCAATCTCATGAAGCAATATTTCAGGAATGCCTCCAGGGAATTTCGGCAAATTTGGCTCAAATTCACGTTTAAAGTCAAGGATGAACTGGTAAGATTTTGTTGCTCAAAAGTTGAGGTCACTGTAAGAATCAGACACTAATTCCCACAAAATTTCATATAAATGTGTAATAGCGTAAAACAATGGCTTGATGACATTTTAGATCTGAAAGGTCATAATGCTCTGTAAAAATAGCCTCTTATGTGAATATGTTTCTCACTCAGTGATTCACTGAAATGTCAATATAGTCATTATATCAAAACCTGCCTCATATCCTCTTGAGACCTAGCAATGCCTTTTTGTCCTCTGTAGGGGACAAGAGTTTCACAATTTTACTTAAAATGCTGTCTACTGCAAAGGACATTCCATTAAAAAAAAAAAATATCTGAAATAACGGCTTCATTATGTCGTTTCCAATCAAGACAATTGTTTGATGTAAAAGAGCCTAAACCTTTACTTTTCTGGGTCTCAGGAGGATATCAGGTAAATGATGTGATCTGAGGTCTAATCTGTCAGAGCAAATGAAACACGAGCTGTAAGATTCATCTGGTTCCCTGGATATATGACTCCCATTTCGCCAAAAATGTACTTAAAGAAATTCCTTCAAAGTATTCACTGCATATACAACTCTGGACAGACATTTATATAAACTCTAATTTGACAGGCTGCCTGAATATGTACAGCCATGGGTGGTGAATCTGGTTAGTCTTCATTTCTCATCAGGGCATTAGGGTAATATATTGAATTTGTCTGACTCCACTCAGTTTCCACTTTTGTTGTGGAAAATGGCTAAATCATAAAATTGAGGAGGTTGATGTGTGTTCTGGAGATTTTTCCTGTGCAATAAAAGTCAAAATACAAACTGTTTGTTGTAATAATGCACAACAGTCAATCAATCAAAGTACACAACACTCTCCTAAAAAACAGTATCTAGTCTCTTGAAATAATACGTGCAGACACCCTGCCAGTTTCATATATTTTTTCCTCTAGTTTTGCTGTGTTTGGGGGATTTCTGTACATGAACTCTTGGGCAGTGAGTTTACACCTCCAGTCAATGATAACAGCATTGTGCAACATGAGTGGGTAGTGCAGTATAAAAATAAAGCAACTCTAGTTTGTTCTGCTCTTGTCTCTTACTGCAGTTCTGTCTGAGACAAAACTCTGGGCCAAATAACACATTCACAAACCGCATACAAACCTGTCAGTTTTGTCAGTCAGATACAGAGATACAAGTCAGATATAAGTGCTGTATTTCTTTTATTTCATTTCTATAGAGATATGCTATAGTGTAAGCAGGTGTATGTGTGTGTATGTGCGACTGCAGTGGAAAAATCCCATTTTTCTATTAAATTTATTTTTTCTGCCTGTCGTCACTCCTCCAATTCACTAGACACTGACTCTCTCTGCCTCATTCATTGAGCGGAGCAGATGAGTGAAGTGATACGTTACATACTTTACTTTGGATTTCTTGGCCCTTTCGCCCATTTCCATCTCACATTTATTTCAGATTCTCTGTAACTCATCAGTTTACTTCGACCTCTTTTCTTCACTTAACTTTCTCCGCTGTCGTCTCCTTTGCGAAAAACATTGTCACTAAGGATTACTAAACACCCAGACACGACACTTCGCCAGCATTCCTGACGATGACAGGGTTAGCCAGGGCAGATACCTCCATGCCGTGTCCAGCTGGTGTGTGTGAGCTCCGCTGAGCAGAAAAAAATGCTCTTCCAGTACACTGCACAACACACACAAACCATGGTTACTCCTATATGTTATAAAAGCTTTCCACTGTTTTTATCGTTTGACATCTCTAGGTTTTTTATATTTCGTATTATATGTTAAAGGTTACTTGCAACATGGAAAACAGTTTATAGTGAAATCCCCATCATGTATGAATAGGCTTTTGATCAGACCAGTTGGTATTTAGACTAAACTGAGTGGAAACAACCACTTCGAGAGCCTCATTCTAGGCAACAGCATCCAACTTATGGCAGCACATTTTATTACGCTGAACGTCAACACAGACGGTAAGAGATGTATAGCCTCATTTTCTGCAGGAGGATGGAAGTTGCAGCTCTGGGACTGAAGGGTTATTTGTTTGACCACTGCAAGCAGTAAAGCATTGGCCGACCTGCACTGTAGGAGCGACTCTGTTTGTGAGTGCATGTGTCATATTTCCATCATGCTGTTTGAAGCTGCTGGTAAAAGCAAGCCTCCAGACAGTCACCTGCTGTTGTTGACTACAACCCCACATATGTGTGTGAAGCTCTTTGTTTCCTCTTTATCGTTCCCTCTGATTCTGTTCTTCTGTTCTGTCTTTTTTTGTAGTGTCTCTTCTATCTTTGCCTCCAGTGATTCCCTCTTTTCTCACACTGTTTTTGTTGACTGAGAGACTCATAAAACACAAAGCGGATCTGTGGGGCATCAAGACTAAATTTGCCATCATGCTGACAAGATATTGTATTTTAAACATACAGCAGGTAATTTCTGTCACTAGAGGTCTCTCAAACAAAACCGCAATGAAAGAAGTAGTTTGATGCTGCACTGAAGTAGAGTGGGATTATGGAAGTAGTTGTTTTGACTTCTATTGGTGACTGACATGAATATATATAACATTTAGTGACATATATTCCAACCAATTTGTTGCCAGTTTTATCCTTATTTTCAGAAAAAGAGCTAAACAATATCTCAATTAATATACATTTCCATCCATTACATGTATATGAATATTAATAGTTGAATTATAGCCCATTTCCACTGATTGGTGCAGTTCGAGTTGGTATAGCGCAACACAGTTTGGAATGGTAAGGCCAGACCAGACAAGCATTTCCATGGCCAGTTTTCCCTTATTTGGTTGGTGGGTTTTAGGCTAGTGTGATGTCATAGTGGTGTGACGTCAACAAACACGACACAACTAACAATGACATTGGAGGACATCCAGGAGCAATGAGTGACATTTTGGATGATACTGGTTTAGCTCTGCCCGATCCACACTGTACTGTTTTCCTATGACCTCTAATGTAAGGGTACCAAGACATGGTACAGTATGGGGCGGCTGTTTGAGAGCCCTTTATAATGGAAACGAAAAAAATGGCATAGCGAATCAACCCATACCACTCAGTGGAAACACGCTGTTAGTGTCATTGTCATCATCATCCTGGTCAAAATGTCTGATGGTTACCCCCCCCTCCCCCCCCCAAAGGGGAGGCAAGGAGTATTGTTTTTGGTTTGATTTGTTTGTTTGTTTGTTAACACTTTAGCAGCAAAACTATTGGTTAAATTCTTACCAAATTGGGTTTATAGATTGCCAGTGACCCAGAATAGATGTGATTACATTTTAGGAAAAGTATGTCAAAGTTAAATTTTTTTATGAATTAAAAAAAAAAAATCCCAATTTCTTATAAGGGCCAAAATTTGTCTATGTCTATGCTGACATCAGCACACACATAGACTTGATAACATCAGCTGGATTGATGCTAAAATAAGCTACAATACATGCGAGGAACAGGGTTTGTTGTGCTTGGCACCACTTGTTAGTGTTTGACTTTCATACAGTAACATAAGGCCTGAGTTGCTGAATAAGAAGCTAAATGACACAAGTGGTGTTTTGTCAAAATCTGGTAGTATCACTCCCACAGACAACAGAGCAATGCCACCGCTGACTCTGAATCCAATTATTTTCAATGATCAACGAATCATTGACCTTGAGCTGTGACACATGGCCAATGAGAATGATAGATGTGTGGTTCTTATGCAGAATGTTTCATTATTGAAAACATAGTGAAGTAGTCCTGCTCTATGTTTTAAAACCTGATCTGTTCTGCTGAATCCTCCAACAGTATGTTGAACCTAGTGGCGAGCACAGCACATGTCATGTTGTATGTGAAAAGGCCATTAAGTGTTTGTCCCTTGAGCCAAACCACTGGTTTAGATCCTGTAACAGTGTTTTAAAGACTTTCAGTTTGTCAAAGCCTTTATGTCACATTTTCTTCTGCCATCTTCAGACAAGGTGGCAAATGGTTGCTGTTTACACTCTAATATGGCGTTCATTTTTTTTCTTATTTGTAAAGTTAAATTGAATGCATATGAGTTTAATGAATGTTCTAGTCTCCTTATGGGTCCACACATGCAGACATAAATAATTATTTGGTACATCTTTTTCCTTTGCACTTATTCACATTTACCTATAATCAGAAATTGTATTATTCCGAGATTTTGAGTGTTTCCATTCATGGCTTTTATGACAAATTGAAAATGGGTGGAAACACACCTATTTTTCCAGAAAGTGACAGTAATGTATGTAACTTGTTTATGCATAAACTGGGATGTGCTTGACACACTTGCTGCTGCTGATGATGAAGATGATTATCAGTGACTTGCACTGAGCTGCACTTTATACTTCTTTGCTGCTATTCATTTGCGGATAATATTGCACATCAGTTTACATACTGTTTTTATATTTATTTTTTTCATATATGGTGTACATATTCTTATTGTGTGTTTTATGTTTTAGGCTGTTGCTATTGGTCTGGGCCCGGACCCATGTCGCTGCTAGCTATTTGTCCAGCACTTCCTGTGTACATGCACAGTGAGCTGTTGCCTAGTGATGCATAAGTGCACCTAGATGCCAAACCCTAACCCTAACCCATTTTAGTGTGAAAGAATGTTGGCACAGCTTGCGCAGTGGTGTACTGTGCATGTAAACCAGAACTAGTTCAGACAAATAGTTGTGCGGCAGTATTCATGGGTCCGGACCTATAGACATTTCGTATGTTTTATCTGAGTATTTAAGTTTAGCCGAGAACCACTACATTTTGTTATGTGTACTCATAATGACGATAAAAACATTTTAATCTTGAATCTTATTAATATGAAAGCTAGCATGAAAAAGATATCTAATGTTAACATCCACATGACCTTATTGATCACTACTGTATAAAAAAAAGTAAATGTTCGAATATTAAAATTCATGTCTACCCACTGAACATGTATAAAATATAGCATAATATAGTTGTGCAGATTACAGAAAGCTGGAGATGAGGATATTACGCAACATATATGTTCTGTATGTGGCGGACTGGTCAGAAAATCCATTGAAATAGAAACTCAGTACAAAGGCTTTAAGCTACAGGTATTAGACACTATTACACACCCAATGCAACTAATTATCAAGCTTGAAAAGTGAGTGATAAGAGATACGACTGAGGGGACAGAGAGCCTTGATCAGAGTCTTCTCTGACCTTCCTGTGCATTGTTTAGGAACCATTATCAGCTGACAAACATACACAAAGGGAGACTGATGCAGAGAAGTGCTGATGCAGCTTCTTTGTGTGTGTGTGTGTGTGTGTGTGTGTGGGTGCGTGTGTGTGTGTGTGTGTGTGTGTGTGTGTGTGTGTGTTTTCAGGTGTGTTTGTACATCTGTCCATATGTTTATAGTCTAAATATACAGATAACATTTCTAGACAAATAAATTATTCAAATAAGAGAATAATCAGAATGTCAGTTTCTAGGTGCAGCCAGGGAATGGAAGGTGTCCAGTACTGTTTAGTGGCCATACAGTTGTATTTCTGCTTTTTGCAGTAGATGTGGTCTTATTGGCTTAATCAAATGGTGAGATTTAACATTCACTGGGGCAGGTTGCCACCGAGTAGCAGCCAGGATGAAGATCAGCACCTCCAAGTCTGAGGCCACAGGTTGGCTGGGCTCTCTTATGCTATGTTCACACTGCAGGTCTTGAAGGTCATTTCTGAATTTTTGCTTAATCCTTTATCGGGTAAGTGATTATTTTTGGTAATTTCCACATACATTACAAGACAGTGACAGCAACAGATCCAGGGAGGACAGTGTCAACA
>JAPQRP010000019.1:22170773-22183323 GCA_037367295.1 Apogon hyalosoma | reverse complement strand
GTGGATGTGGACAGGGGTCTGGATCAGCACTGATGTTGGTCTAATGTTCTAAAAGTGATGTTCTAATGTTTTAAAATGCATATTTCTTTGACCTTACATGTGTTTTTCTCGTATTTTTTATATTTATTTTTTGGATTTGTATTTATTTTTATCACTTACTGGTAAGGAATCAAATATGATAACTTCATTGACCTTCATTTTCTACATAACAATAAAAAAATTTGAAACATTTCACAAAAGTAATAATGTCCTTTTATGTTCTCCAATAACACACTAAGGTTGAAATTTTGAAATTCAGAGTATTTCAATGAGTGTCCTATAAAGGGTTAAAGCTGACTCATGTGAACTGTCTGTAGTGCTGAAGTGACCCACATGTGCAGAAGGTGTAACATCACACACAGCACACTTACTGAAGTAAATATGGATTTTACCGCGTCCTGCTTCCTCTAGCACAGAATTGTGTTGCGTTTCATTGCACCTGTTGCATTTCAGTGACGTGAAAGTCGGGTGAAATGTGACATGACCGTTCAGTCACATTGCAAAACATCAGATATGTATCCACGTTAGGACCACATATGAAAGTGACCTGAATCTGATGTGACAAAATCTGATTTGAGCTGTTGAGACTGTCATAAAAAAAATCACATATGGGTCATATATGAGCAAAAAAGTCAGATTTTGACCACTTTTACCTGCAGTGTGAACGTAGCATTAGAATCAAGGTGAAAGTTTAGCCATCCGGCAGGGCCTCAAGTAGAGCCCCTGCTCCCCCACATCGAGAGCTGCCAGTTTAGAACAAAAAATAATGCTCAGTCCTGTGAGTGAATAAGAGGTCAAAACAGATCTGTAAGTTTTTATGTTGTTGGTGTTTACCAGCTTGGAGCAACCATTGTTTTTTCCTGAAATTCCCACAGAATAAGTCCAATAGCAATTCTTTTTTTTTTTTTAATGCATTTCTCTCTCTACTGGTTAGTTCATCAGTTTAGAAAACACTTCAGCTGGAGGAGTTTTGGTAAAACAAAAATGACAGGATACATTTTTCAAAGTTGAGTGTTTTGCTGCTGTTGATGACTCAGTCTCAACATTGTTGTAGTCTTCAAAAAAACCTAAAGAAAGTAAATTGAACCAAAGGACTCTAAAACTTGTTAAACTCTGCTGTAAACCACTGGCTAAAGAGAACTGGAAACAGAGTTTTGCTGCTGTCTGGTCATATCCTCACTCTGTAATGTTTGTGTTCTCACTTTGTTGTGGGTTTTTCTCCTGTCCTTATGCACCCTTCATTCTTGTTTGTCTTGGTCTTCATCGGTTTTATTCCTCCTCCCTCTCATCATCACTGCTCACTTTCCCCTCCTCTCTCTTTTCGTCTGTGTTTTTGTAGGATTTTTTCCTCTCTGTATCCCAAGTATCTTCTCTGCCTCTGGGGCTCACGGTTTGTTCCTGAGACAAAAATATCAGCCATGAAGTTTCACTAATTAACCACTTTATGTGTTTATGCATTTGTTGTGCTGACATGACTCTCTCTGTGTCCCTCCCAGGGTAACAATCAGTGAGAGGTTACTTTTGTTTGTTTTATTTGTTCTGTGCTGTTTAATAAATAAGTGGGAATAAATACATGAATTATTAAACAATATGAATTATGAATGGGGCAGCATTTTCTATAGACAACACACAGTGAAATAATTAATAATGAAGCGCTGCATAGTTACTGAGTTGCAAAAATTTGTTTGTTGGAAAATAGAAAAGACAGTTAAAAATTAAAGAAATGTGTCAAATAAGAACAAAAATCATGTCATCTTTGTCTTGCCGGTAACACACATTGTTTTGGATTATGTATTTATTTAATGTTGCTTTTTGTCACCATGCTCCAAAGTAACTGACGTGACCAGAGTCATTATTCTTCTCATGTACATACTTTGTGATAAACACTAGCTCACAGCACAATATGGAACATTAGAACATCAGATACTGCCTCCAGATATTTTCCAAATATTATAATTATGATTTTTACTTGAGTGAACAATTCACTGAAGTGGTAATACCCGTCACTCTGGTTTCTTCTGTCTGTTGATTATTTGTGTACCCTGTTTTTAATGATACCTGTTGTTTATGGGTATTTACCATCTTAACAAGACTAGGAAAAGGCTTTACATCCACAGTATTTTAGTCAAATGTTGAGCTTCCATCTTCAGTGTTGTTTAAATGAGCGTCATTAGTGTTGGTTTCACTTGATAGCACTAGCGTCATGAGATTGGGTCTAAATGTTGTTTTAGCAGAATTTGTCAGTGTTGCATTCCTGCTGGTAACTAACATTACATCAGTTCACCCTTGTGTTGTCCATTGACTTCATGTGTGTTTGTGCGCACATGCATGTGCACTGTAGGAGATGGATGAGGGCAATTTTCATTGCACAGGCGCCCCTTCATCACTATAGTCTACACACAGAGGCACACACACAGTACATATCCAGTACATGCACACATGGCCTAAGGCTCTACTTTATCTCTATAAGAAACAAATACAGGGTTTTAAATCAAGAGCAGATTACATTACACCTTTGTGCATGTAACACACACACACACACACACACATACAGGGATGTAGGCCTCATGTGCACACACACTGATTTTCACATGTGAATCATCTGTGGATATACGTGGATAAAAGCCACAAGGACAAACATACTGTCTATACATATACGTACAAGGTCACTCAACCGCAGAACATTGTGTGAAAGGGAGGAGAAAGGTTTCTGTAAATACTCAGCTGGACTTTTTCTGTTTACACAAACTCAAAATAAAACATTATTCAAAGTGGTAAAAAGAAAGGCAGCATGTACAAAGGTGTCAGTCTGCGTTATTTCTCTAAAAAACGATTTAAGTAGTGAAGCGCTACAGATGAGTAACAACTGGAGATACAGTCACAGTGAATATTTTACAACAAACAAACAAAAGTAAGCTAGAAAAGCACTAGTCTCAATTTTACGGTTTCCATGACTTTCACAAACCAAAACCTCAATTACTCCAGTAGTATATATTTGATATATTACCAGGTAATATTGCAGGGTTACATTTTGTTTTGAAAAACATTTTGAGATCAGTCTGTGTATCAGATCACCATGATGCAAATTCCCTGATTTTGTGTGTTGGTACAAATGACACAGTTCCATTACAGTTACATTAGAACTAAGGTTTTGTTAAGGGCAAAATGTAAATGAATGAATTGGAGACCGCATGTAGGAATATGAAAAACAGAGTGATATATTGATCATGGGTTTGCTTTGCCTGTTTACATGGTTTTGTACCAGTTGCTGTCCAAAAGCTGCTCATCATTTCTCCCTCTGCAGTACTGTACAGAAGTCTAAGGCCAACATTAGGTTTGTTGATTTAGTAAAGTTGTAATGACCACACATATGCATTTCTCACCCTCTGAATTAAGATACAGTCTGGATATATATGAAGTATGTACAGCAGTAAAAAACAAACTTTCATGAAAAAAAAAAGACCTTCTCTAAACCAAAGCAGTAGTATTTAATGTGACCTTTGCACTTAACATGTCTTCAACCCTTTTGTTTAAACAGTATGAGATTTATTGCATTAAGTTTCTGATGTTTTATACCAGGTTTCATTCATTTCATGCTTGACATTTCTAATTGTTTTGGCTTCTTTTTGTCATGGGGTCAGGGGTCACACTGTATAGTAACTTTAACTTTTAGAACCCATTTAGTTAAGTTTTTTTTGTGTTTTTTTTTTTTTAAGGCCGTGAATATATTTCATGTATTTTCTTGTATCTAAAGAAAAGAGAATGAGAAATAAATATGTATACTCATTTCTACCCTGTAAAAACAACAAACCTAGGGGTGGCCTAAGACTTTTGCACATAACTGTATATTTAATAAATTTTTCCAAAGTATAAATCTCAGTATTTCTTGTCTATCCAAATTTCTCTACGCACATCACCTATTGCAGTGTCTTTCCTGGAGGGAGCATCTCTCTTAAGTGGCTCTGTCTGAGATTTCTACCTTTTTTTTCTAAGGGTTTTTTTGTCCTCACTTTAACCAAGGTTCTAAAGACAGAAGGTGTTGTATGCTGTATAGATTGTAAAGCCCTTTTATTTGTGATATTGGGTTATATAAGTAAAACTGAAAATTTACTGAGTTGCTGCATGATACATGTGACATTTACATAATACTGTTAATTACTTCACACTTAAGTCTTGATGTTATCACATAACTTTTCCAACCTCAGTAGGAAAATAATGTGTTGTTGGGGTGTTTAGAGGGTGTTTAGAAACTCAACAGTCTTACACTGTGAGTGTGATACCATCAGGTTTAAAAGATTTTCAGCTTCACAAGTGGAATGTGTTTTTTCCGTAGCACCTAAACACAGCGTTTACTGTGGCAACATGTACTGATCAAACATTTTGCTCCTCATCATTTGTACTGACAGTCTCATTCCTGCTGTTCTGATTTGTTGTAAGCATGATGTATGAGATTGCCAAGTTTCTTTTTAACTTTGGCATCTGCGGTAAACTGAGATCTGTGAATCAGAACAGATTTTTAATCTCATACCTGGCAACAAAATTGGCAGACAAACTATAGTGACACAGCGTTTTGTTTTCCTTCATGTGTGTTCACTTCAAGATGAACACAAATTTTCTTGCCAGAGAGGATCCCAGTGCTCTATCAGCTTATTTATTCACATGTCGGCAGTGTAGAGCATTTAAAGTGTATTTGGAAAAGAAAGAAGATAAACTCTGCATCATAAACTGGATTTAACATGAGGTTTGACAGGTGTGTTCATTTTACACATTGCATTTAATGAAACTTTCATAAATAAACAGCTCAAAGGCATTGCAGCCATCATACTGAAAGAGAAAAGATTTAAAAAAAAGAAGGATGGGGGAGGAAGAGTAAAAGTGTAGGGAATGACTTTTGTAATTAAAAAACTGCAAATCCCTCAATCCTTTTCACTTTGACTCGAGAAATAATTTCTGCACATTAACCGTAATGTAGCATGTCCACCCTACTCTCTTAACTGTCTCTTAAACACAGCTGTAATGGGAAAGCTGTCATTATTGGGATGACTATTGATTAAACACTACTATCTGTGCTGTAAAACTGCCATTATCATCAAACTGAGTTTCAAAACAGGCAGGAGTACACACATAGCATAAAGGCCTTTGCTGGCCAGGTTGTAATGTACAAGCATTACATGCCAGAACAACTTAACACAGAAACACACACACACGCACACGCAGTATACACACACGTAATTGGATGAAGCATTTGACCTTTAACCTACCGGTCATTCTGGAATAGGAGATAATTGTAGTTTTACAACCTCAGGGATTTTGTGTGTACGTGGGAGAGCGAGATAGAATATAAACCTCAGTGATTGAAATGTTTTTTTGTATGTGAGGAAAAGACATGTTTTGCTATTTTTATAAAAGCTTTACAAAACAAACATGATAGCCTTTACCTCACCAATACAGTCAGTGTGAACATCAAAAGTATTATTACTCCATTATTACTCCTCCTCACAGTTTGCTGTAAAATCAAGCTTTAAAAATGTCTTTACCAAAGGTTTATGGGTGTCTGTTGTTACTATCGTTATCTATTTATTCAAAATCATGAAAAATAAACTATTTTTCTTTTATTATAAGTAAAACTGATTTTGGAAAGAGAAGCAGGGAGGCAAGAAAGGTACCTGATGAAGAGAAAGAGAACAGCTGTACCTCATGTTGTATGATATTACCTCCCATTTCTTTATTAATAAATCATCAGTACATCCAGCTAAAACACACCGTACTATAGTTGCCATGGAGATGTTCTTTGTACACCTGTCCTGAAATGAGGTCCATTCTGAACAAAGTGTTAAAGGGATGTGCTTGGTATTTTCACACTAATAAATCCTAAGCATAATCTTGGTGGTATTTTATTGTGCCGTGGTGGATTCAGATAAACAGCAGGTTGCCACAACATCACGCTGTCTTTTCTGTGTAAGTGCAGCAATATGTAAAGTCCCACATTTTGCATTACAAATTAGAAGTTGTAGTAAGCCTCGGAGACTTCTGCCAGTGCGCGGTGTCACGATAAAATGCCAAGAGTTAAAAATGCCCAGAAGTTTGAAAATTAATTGGCAAAAGATCAGCAGCCGCTTGCGCGCCCCACAACCATGGGGAGGATAAGTGGTACTGAAAATAGAGGGGAGGAGGAGCACCAGTTCCCTGGCAACCACCGGAGTACTAACATGTTTGCCCCCAAAATCGTGTCCAAGCTCAGTAATTGTATGCCTTGGGGCCTGTAATACATACAGCTGGTGGTGTGATCCCAGTGCACTCCTGACATCTCTGTTATTGGAGGGGATGTCAATCAAACACCCAACAGATAAGTGTTAATGTACTACACAGGGAAATGAAATGCAGAACAAGATCAGACAAATGCTTATTTTAGAAAGAATTCAGTGAATAAATATTAATTTTAGATTTGAGTAGATGTTTTGTGTGCCTTACAGTACTTGGGAAAAGTTTTAGGCCACAAGTAGGATTGTTGTTTTAGCAAAAGTGCAATGATATATTATAATGTACACTGCAGGAACTTTAACTATGCTCTACTCAGTTTAATCTGTGTAACGTTTTTACACTTAAAAATATTGAGTAAATATGAGAGCTGTGAAATCATTTAGATTTACCTTGTGGATTAAGTAAATGTAATTAAAAAATTGAAGCAAATCTGAATAACTACACTGATATAAATTGAGTTGATATAATTAAAATTTTAAGTCTAGGTAACAGTAACCCTAAGTTTAGACCACTCAAAAAAAAAGAGTAAATATAATTAAAATGTTAGGTAGATGCAACTGAAAATGAGATTACTATTAACAAAACAAATCTGCTACATTTACTTAATTTTTAAAAAATGTATTTACTCTTTAGTCTAGAAGTACTTCAGGTCAATATATGGGTTAGGGTTATAATCGACTCTCTTTGTGTGCAAATGGCAAACATCATGATGGTGTATGTAACAAAACGTACTCACTTTGAGAAGAAGACTATTGAGTTAGAATGAGTAATAATTAAAGTTCTGGAAACTGATCAGTATAAATGCGCCATACTCAAATATTCTAACTGTTATTCATAGAAAATATTATGGATATCTGGAAAGTAGAATTTGTTACTCAAATACTCATTTCTTTTTTGAAATAAATGTAAATAATAGATGTAAATATAAGACAAAATTAACTGTTTTGTTTGTTTATTTGTTTTTATCAATTTTTTATTTATTTTCATTGTGCATCTCCAAAAGTACAATACAAAAAAAGAAATAAATTTACATTTTATGATACAAGATTTTGTGACAAAGTATAAACCCCCTCCCCAGAACTGATGGCGACCCCCATACCAACTCAACCTGGATCTCAAAATGCGAAAACCACTAATAAAAACAAATACATGTATATAGATGAAAATAAATATAATTTACAGGTGACAAAATTAACTGTTGAATTGTTAAGCATTTATTTTGGTATGTCCAACTTCAGTAAGCACTTAAGTGATTTTAAAAGGGTAGTATACCTTTTTATTGTGGTAATTACTAAGGTCCTGAATTATTTTTTAGAGTGTATTTCTCAGTCTCTGTAACAAGACACGACTGTAATATAGGACGGCAAAAAAAAAACAAAAAAAAAACCAAAACAAAACAAAAAAAAACCTGAATGACATATCCAGTATTTAGTGTGATCTTCCATCATACTTAATATGTCTTAAACTCTTCTACACAGATATTATGAGATTTATTGAACTAATCTTCTGGTGTTTTACACCACATGTCCAATGTTTCTTATTGTTTGAGCTACTTATTGTCATAGGAACAGAGATCACACTAAATACTAACTGTTTACTGTAGATGAATGCAGTTTATATTTTTTGTGAGTTTTTATTACTGTGGACAGTACTTCCCTCTATTTCCTTGTTGCATTTTTAATAAAGAGACGGAGAAACAGATGTTATGCACATTAGAACCATGTAAAACCAACATAGCTAAGGGCAGCTTAGGACGTTTGTACAGTACTGTATAATACTTTAATACTTACTGAATAATACTGTTTTTAAACCCTACCTTAAAGAATGTGGTTTTTACTGTTTTGCTTATATGAGTACTTCTTTGTTCATGGTACATAGTTTCTTCCAGTCAATAATCTGAACAATCTGAGAGACTGTTTTGTGTTTAATAGTTACACATAAGCCACAGTAATTCAACACAGCATTAAAATTCTGGTGCTTTAGTGTGATTTTTGTTTTCCACAGCCTTTATTGCCCATGTACTGGCTCCTGGACTGTATTAACATCAACCTGAGTATTCTGATTAACTGATTCTGGTTTTGAAGTCTCCACTAATGTATTTTAATTCTATAAACATCATGTCTTTTTTCAGAAACCTGGATACACCTTTATTCCGGTTTTGAGAACATCTGTAATTTTAGCTGGAGTACTTTGAAAGAACCTGGGGTGGTGTTGCATAGAAATACCTTAGCTGGGTTTCTGACCGATGCTGACTTCTTCCACAGGCACAACTTCAATAACAGTAACAGGATCACAAAAAATGAACAGAAGCTCTCAATATCACCACCCTTATCAGTAGCAGAATTGGTGCTGATTTTGTTGTTTCCTCTGGATTCATAAACGATTCAGTTGTGTCCATGGTTGCCCTACTCATATGGAAATCTGCTCTCCATGTGGGGCTGCTGAACTCCATCATGATGATCCTATCCCACCAGTCATGGTATCTTCTTACACCACATCATTATCCCATATAGTGATAGTGATGGACTGACACCAATCAAAATGAACTTGTTCAGTATCTTCCCTCCCATTGCAGTATAGGATGGATGAGCCAATGTTATACTGGTGCAAAACTAAACACAACCATACTCACAGAAGGATACTGTAGAAGCCAGAAGGAAGTTATATAGAATACAACCCATTCAGAGCTTTCTGACTGCTGCTTTCAAAGTGTACGGAGCAATAGTTATTCCCCTGTGAAATATCCTTTGATTTAAACTACAGTAGAGCAGTCAAGCAGCAAAAAACAATTTCCTACAAAGAATACACTGCTGAAAACAATAACCTGCTCTTTTTTTATCTTCTCTCACCCCTATTCTTCTGTCTTAACCTGCCCTCAGAGCGGCTGCCTGGCTATACTTCTTTTTTTTTTTCTGGTTTTCTTAATTTCATGCCTGTATGTTTTTTATTCAGCTGTCTTAGGTTCTTTGCAAGGCATGAAATAAGTAGAGAAGCAACTGAATAGGTGAGAGATGGAACCGAAATAGCAGAGACGAGATCGACCTCCCAGGTCATGTTTGCACTTAAGCAGCAGTAACACTGGATGTTCTGCAGTTATAGGCCACACTGAGCCAAGACGGACTGAATAAACACCATTATCTGTATGTATGTTTACTATGCATACCTTAAACTCCTTGCTGTGTTAAGCTTTACTGCTGGGCGTCCTTTATCACTCACTGATACATCGACACACTCTCTAAAACACTTATATTTCCAAACTCTTCATCGTCATCTCCTCATGGCTACTCATCAACAATTAATGGGTAACATCTTCACTGAATGTAACCTCGGAGGTGATAATTATGGAGACGAGGCCTCAGTTTGTTTATTTCTTTTCATATAGCAGCTATGACATATGCAGGCAATGCTTGTGTTACTTGTTTGTTTATTCTGAAAATTAAAAATGGTTCAGTTGGAGCCTTAATGACTCTCTGGCATCTACTGCATGCTGTAGTTTATTGTCTAAAATTATACCTATCATAATTTACCCTTTACCAAGTGGAAGGACTGTAATTTTAAAAAAACATGAATTTGATGGAACAGGGAATAATGAAGAAATAAATGGTGGAAGGCATATTTGTGGCAGAATTGAAGTTACAGCTTAGGAGACTAATATTACTGTGCACAAACATGTCCACAAACACTATCCATGGTCTCCTGGAATAAGGCTGCCATGGGCTACGTTAACTGTTTTGAGAGTTCCCCCACTGCATGAATGTTGGCTGCATTAAAACCACACATTTCTGTTTGCTGTGCTTTGCTGATAATCAAATCTCCACCTGTCTGTTAAATTGTGACAGTGACCCTCATCCATCTGGACTGTGTAGCTCTGTTTTCTGGTAGAAATGTGAATGCTCACACAATTTTAGCAAACCATAAATTTCTTGACTATGTAGATCTTAGATTGAACATTTCTGTGTGCATCTCTGTATATTTATTGTACATTCATTCTGATTCAATAATGTGGGAATGCATCTTAGAAAAGCTTGTCCCTCATTCCAAGCATTAGTTAAATAATGTTCTGCAAGAGCTGCTTCCAGCTGTTAAATCATTTGCTGTTCCAGGTACCTCCTCCAAAGCTGAAGTATACACACTTTACCTCTGCCGCACTGAGGATTAACATGTTTGTCTTTTTACCAGTAAAATTCACATCATAGTCGACATAAGCCTTTTACTACTTTATGTTGCCTTTCTTTTTGTGGGGATTAAGACATTTTATTATCAGTGCTCAGTTCAGCCCGGTGAAAGTCAAGTTAGGTTTGATCTACACATGCTAATTATCACAAATTTGTCTCAAGAGACTTAGCAATCTCTCCAATACACAACACTGTCTTTCTTTTTATCCTCTGTCCAAGTATGGAAAACTTCCAAAAATGCATTGAGCCAGCTCTTTCTCCAGCACTGGCACAGCATTAACAGTGTGGAGATATTCCTGAATATGCAAGACGAGCAGTACATATATGACACAGTGTGAAGCAATGCCAGAAATGCACATGCCGAGTATATGCAATATGCAGTATGTAAGATTAATATACTTTCATGTACTAAGCGAGCTTGTAGCCTGGATCGATAGTGTGCATGGGCAGTGTGTACTCTGTGTGTGCGTGTGCGTGTGTGTGTGTGTGTTTAGCCACTTATGAGCTCATTGGCTGAAAATGTGCCAGCTTGACAAAAACACATGTCAACTTTCTTTTCCTATTTCTCTTAGAGATGATTGGATATCAGCATGGAAATGAGTCATTAGAGAGCAAGAGGCAATCTCGTGTTCGATTACACACAGCCCGGGGCTAATGTGTGTATGTGTGAGTGTGAGAATGATACATTTGAGCTCTGCACACATACATACATTCCTTACATATATACACATACAATTGCATACATAGTATACTGTATGCATTTGTATTCTAGTCACACAGTTGCTATTCTATACCAGAACTGAAGCTCCATACAGGTGAGTGTTTGTGTGTGTGTGTGTGTGTGTGTGTGTGTGTGTGTTGGGAGTTATATGCAAGTGCTATTTATGGGATGTGTATGTCTACCCAAACACCTCTCTGAGGTCTTATATTAAATGTTTATTAGATAAGCATGGGTTCTTGTAAAAGTGAAGTGTGTTTTAAACCCACAGTTTCAACAGCCGTCTTTAAAATAATGAAATGTGTTTTCCTCTTCACATTCTGTAGCACTGCATATTTTCATAGGAATTTCTCACCAGTTGTATAAACAGATGGAATGGATGCAGACAATATTGTTTACTTAAATATGACTTGGTATAAGTGTACAATGTTTATACTGTATATATGTGTTTGCAAAATGATTCATATTAGTGACAGAATGATTCATCAGTGCTGCCAGTATTGACCAATGGCAAATATGGGGCTTCACAACAGGAACAACTGACTTTTAGGGGAAATAATTGATTAAAAGACAAAAAAATTATTCCATTTAGATTTTGTATGGTTAGTTTGATGTTTAGTTCCACAGTTATTAATCAGTTACTGTGAGTTTAATGTTCAGGTATTTACTTTCATTTCTATTTTCAGTTCTACAATTATGCAGTTTCTAATAGGAAATTTTAGACATACACAGTATGTTTTAGCGGCCACATTGAAAATCATTCAAACTATTGCTTTTCTGTCAGACTCAGTAAACCCACTGGGCCTTTAAAATATAAGTAAGGGATAATGTTTGGGGAGTTGGTCATTATTGTGAAATAGCCTTGAAACCACATAGCTGCTGAATAAAGAATTCAATGTAACATTAGATATTGACAGAAAATTATGTGATTTATTTGACAGTGGTTTTACTGCTTCCAATATAAATGGTTTTCTTTGTGTTTTTCACCAAATACCACTCAGCAGTTAATGCTGAACCTTATATGTTTATACCTCTTTTGGTATCAGTAGATCAGAAAAGGTTTAACACTAAACACAATGAGTTTTTATGAGACATATTTTTCCAAGCTTTTGATTGTAGTTGTTTTTCCTACCTCTGCCTACTACTCAGTATTCTGCTCAGTGTTTTCCCAGGTTGCACCTCCCTAATTCAGCCTGCCTGCTTTCATTCACGCTCAGCAACTTCGCTAACAAGTTTACTAACGAGTTTAAACACATCTATGCCCCAATCTATGTCTAGTCCCTGCTGCATGATACCAGTCCTTCACTCCAGTTCTTTGGCCTGACCCACATCTGCGCACCCCCACCCCCCCCACCCC
>JAPQRP010000019.1:22155234-22170673 GCA_037367295.1 Apogon hyalosoma | reverse complement strand
CACCCCCCAGCGTCTTAACTCTCTCTGTCCACCTGTCTCTGCTCCTCTTATCTCATCCTCTCTCTCACCTTTCCGTCCCTCTGTACTTTACTCATCCCCTCTGCTTCACACAGTGTTCCTCCCATCCTTTCCTGAAGTGGCTTGGCTGTTTTACGCTTGCTTAAACAGAGACACCCTCTTGAGAGGCATGTCTGTGTGTTGTTGTGTGTTGATATGAGTGCGTCTGTATGTTAGTACTGAAATCATTGTGAGTAAGATAGGGGAAACATAAGTAAAAAATGAGAAAAATAATGGATTTGAGTAAAAATTCAACTGCAGCGTACCATTTAAAGAGTATATAATATATGTATATATTAACATATCTGCATTTTTCTCCTTTGATTCTTTCATTTCTTTAGTATCACCACATTTATCAATGAATCATTAGTTTTGTTGAGTGCTGTTATTTCTGATATTTGCCTACTTTACTGGTTATTTCACTTTGAAGGGCAGCAGTCTCAGTAGCTAGAAGAAAAGCATGTACTGAAGAAAGAAATCTAAGAAAATAAAGGTGTTCATATACTGATAAGCACATTGTTTTTAGATTTAAGGAACCAAGACAAGCTGATAACAAGGGAAATATGTGGCCTGACATACGTATGTTATTTTAAAGAGGTTATATGAAATATTTTTACTTTAAGAAATAAAATTGGCCTACACTTATTATTTTTAGAATGTTTAGAATGAAGATCTTTAAAGTTGTGCCAAAAGCACAAATATATTGGACTGTAGATATCAACAGAATCGGACTGGCTGATAGCTCTATGTGAACCACCAGAGGCAGTAGTGAGTCACTCTGCCTCCATGGTCTCTATGGTGACAAAAACTTAACACTGCAAGTGTCAGAAAGTGACAAGATGGGATGAGAACCACTAAGGAACAGTATTTAGAGTCAAAAAAGTGGTGAAAGTGATAAAAGAGATTAGAAGAGGCTAAAACCACTGTTGTTTTTCCCACCACTCAAAATGGAAAGACTGGTGAATGATGAGATGGCAACATTTCTTCTATCCTTTTGAGTTTGACTATAAGACTGATAGAGGTATTTCATCAAATAATTAAGTGATGTTATTATTTTTTCTGTTTACCATTTGCTGTTCCATGGTTCAGACTAAACTGTGACAGTTCTGACTTTGGACAATTCCAAACAGATCTTTAGTGCAGCTAACAACACACTGTACAAAAAAAAGATTTGATTTGTAGTTTTACTGTGGCTGTTTTCTGTCTAAAAATAGAGATAAACTAACAGAGCTATAATAAAATAAATAAATCAGTTAAAAGAAAATAATTAAACTATCAGCTGATGCAACCCATGAAGATTATAAGACTCAGTGTTATTTTGACCAGTTGTCAAAATAATCAGCTATAAGTTCTATAAGTCAAGAAAACTTGATGATACAATAGTACAGATTTGTGTAAACAATGAACTTTATACTTTATTCAGTTAGCGATACAGTCTGTGGATACATAGTGTTGATTTGTTGGTGGTTTTGGTAGCTGTGTGTTCTGGTATGTGACTTCTCCCAGCTGTTGAGAATTTGGAGTTTTACTACTAGATATAACCCCTTTAGAAAAGCCAACATGTATTTTTGATGACAATGAAAAGAAGTCACGCAACTTCAACTAGTATTCTTAAAAGGCTAAAGCCGTGTGTCCATGTACCTACAGGTGGATGGCAGACCACTGGGGGAATTACACGGTAAACTGCACTGTCAGCTGTCCAGACAGCAGCAGAGTTGGACACTGATTTATTTCGAGCGTGTCTCTCAGACAGCACTATAATTCAAGCTGAGACCTCAGGCAATAAAATAATGCTGTGGATTTTTACTGTTGCTCCTGACAGTAGCCTCCTGCCTGGAATGTTCGAGCACAACTAGGATCCAGCTTTTCAAGCACACACAACAGAGCAGTTTGCGACAGCAGGTGCACACAGAGCAGTTAGCCGACTGCTCCTAAAGGGGTCGTCTCATCAGGACGTAACCTCTGCCACCTCAAGACAAACCAGTCAGCGCAGTTGAATGTCCAGTCAGTCACTGGAGAAGGTGACTTAACAATGAGCTTAGTGATTCCAGCAGCAGCTAATCGAGGATGGACATCCATCCACACTGCTGTTCTGCAGTTCCACTGAGTTGTGGCTCTGTGCTAATCAATTAAATGGTATTTTATTGTAAAAGTATTGAGGTTTATATTTTAGATACAGTGAGAGCATTATAGAAACAGTAAATATACATATGCACATTCTGTACATGTACTGCAGTGCTTAGTAGAGCAGAAGATAACAGCTATTCTTTCAATCTACTCATTGCAACAGTGGCACATATGATTTTTTGGGTTGTTCTGAAGCTTAAATACATGCAAAACTTCCACCTGCAGGGTTAATGTTGTCTCATCTCAACTACCGACCATCCTGCTGGCTTACTGCAGAAGGAAATTACAAATGATGAAAAAAAGAGCAGTATATAACCCCATTGCAAATATAAAATGAGTATGTCTGTAATGCAAGATTCTACTTTAGTTACACTTTTGGTTACTACAAGAAATTATTCCTCTGTAATGCTTGGAAACATTTCTAACACAAACACTCAATGCATTTATTTTTCCTTGAAATGTAACTTTACATCCAGATTCCAGGCAGGCTACTGGAGGAACATTTTTATTACCTAAACCAAGAACAAATTCTATTAAAATAACTGTTATTTACTGATATACAAGGAGGTAGAATTTAACCCCAGGACATTTCATACAAGAAGATAATACAGTTTGAGTTTAGTTTATTAAAACTATCTTTCTTTAAAGCTGTAATCAAATGGTAATTGAACAGTTGGCTTGTGTTGACTGTGGGATTGTAGTCTGTAGAAAATTTGATTATTTTATAATTGTAATGAGTTCTGAAAGTGGTGAGAAGTTTTAATTTTGAAAGATAAAACATTTTGGCTGATAATTCACAGTGCTGTGTGAATATAGTATTGTGTTTTGTGTTTTACCAAGTTATAATGATGACAGTCGTGCATTTCTGCCTCTTGGTTGAGATACAAGCGTATCATACAAGAAATCTGTTTATTGATGTCAACAGGCCACAATAGATACTTTAATTGCGTTACTGCCACTGGACACTAGAGGAACTGCAGCATGGCCCAGTTGATGTTCGTAATACACCCATGATCCACCTGTAGAGGTATGGTGGTACTGTGGGAGGTTTCCTCATATAATATTGTTTCTGCTGTGTATTTAATGCAAATCAGCAGCATCTTACAGATTGACATGATTTGTACAACAGGACCAAAAATGTGGGATTTTGTTCATAATCATACTGTCCTACATGAAAATTACCCATAGTATCACATTTTGTTCCTTAGTGAGTTTTCTATCTTCATTCAGTATCACTGATATGAAGCAGTACGTTACTAATGTGACTCCGCATGTAGATGTGTTTGTGTAAAAGTTCTTACATACACACACACATATACACACTACTGCACGCTGTTTAGAAAATAAATACATCCTCAAAACTGATATATTTGTGTGTAAAGCTGGCCCAGTTAACGCAGCAACAGAAGTAAAGAGAAAATATTTGTTGAGCCGGAAGCAAACATTAATGATGATTAAAGTAAAATGTGTTTGAGTTTCGAACAGTGTACATGCGTGACACGATGATGTTTAGCCTCATTGTCTTTTTGTATTTCCTCTGTAATTCTGTCTCCGTGTTTTTCTGCTTGTCTATTGGGAGATGAAAGAAGTGCGATAAGGTCATAAATACTTGATCAAAGCTTTAATAGTGTACACCACCCACACACAGTTACAGCCTTTGAGTGTGTCTGATGGCCTTTGTAGTTCTTCCCAGATTGACAGTAATTGAACCGATTCCAACAACATTAAAGACATAAACCATCCAGTCACAAGTTTTTTTGAACTGACATGACAGGACAAAGCAAACCAATTCGACGACTCCGATACGAGCTGACAGGACCTCCCGCTTTGTGCAGTATCAGACCGCCATCCATCCACTTAGAAATATGATACCCGTAGATGTTTCAAAAATGCCACTGAAATCATTTTGATCTGCCCCTCCCTCCATGAATAGTTAATGTTGGCAGCACAGATATTCACAGCGCCATCGTCTTCAGCTGAGTGGAGTTTTCTGTCAGTCTGCAGGGTACTTTACTCAAGATTTGTAAAGGTGATGGATTGAAGTTGGTTGTGATTCAGTCCCATCAATCTGTCAAATGTCATTATCCACAGCTAAAAAATCTGAAAGTTCTTATTTTCTGGAGCAGTTTTTCTCCACATAAGAAGACATATATTGGAAATGTGATGTTACTGATATTAATTAATTTACTGAGTTACTATTCCTTCCTGAGGTCCACACAAAATCACATAAGTTTATTTTTTATTTCATTTTTTAAATTGGAAAACAGGTGCAGATCAACATAAGTCTGACACTGCAGGCAAGAAATATAAATGTACATGTGCCAAGACATTAACCAAGATATAAGTCACAGAAATGACAAAAATAAATAAATAAATAACAATAAATATATGTATAAACACGCGTACACACATGTACACATACATAAGTGCATCTTTGCTATGTACAATTGGCAGACATGAGTCATAACCAACACAGAACACCTGCATGTTTTATGAAATATTTACAAAATCATGTTTTTGACAACAGTTACAATAAAATAGTGCAAAATTGAGCTCATACACCAATTAAAATATCCAATATATCACATTGTCACAATCATTTCACAAGAAGAGGTAAAGATATTTTATTACATCTTTATGGGGAACAATAAATAAGAGTGCATTATTTAGTTCATACCCAATTTAGTAGCATAACAAAACAAGCCTAATGAGATCATTGTAATTAAAAAATGATACAGTGATACTAGTTTATTCAGTCACTTTTCCATCAGGATTTCTCTCTGAATAACAGCCATTCTTAATGGTCTTTTTAAAGATGCTGCTGCTACTGATCTGAGTTAAGTTTGGTGGTAGGTTGTTCCATGTTTGCATCGTGCTATATTGTACTGCATTCATTTTTTGGTAAACGTAACATGAAACACCCTATAAAGGTATGTCTTTTATACCTCTGTATCTCTTAAACCACTGTGTCTGTCATTTTTAATTGTTGTATTGTCATTTTCCTCATCCAGAGCTGCTCATCACACCTGTTTATAGCCTCCTTTCTCCACTGATCCTCTCACATTCACATCTCACTTTCAAGTTTAATTCAGATCCACTCAGCAGAAACACTGTGTGACGAGTGAACAAAGAAAGAAGAAAACAAATGAATGGAAGTGAGGTTTTACACTTGGTATCTTTTGTACTGATGAAAAGTAATCATTTAATTCTCAGTAGGGGATGTACAGAAGCAGCATCTGAACCGTATATATTCTCCATTAAAGCCTGCTTTTAAAAATGTCCTTTGTTATTTCTTTTGAGCACTCCTTTCAGTTCATTTTATAAAGGTTGAAATGAAATAGCACTTCAGACACTTCTTTCAGTCCGGACTCATCGACACTTCACCACAGACAAACCACTGAAATAAAATCAGGCTTATTATGGAGAGAGGATATAAATAAAAAGGTTAACTGTGGGAGGAACTTTCCACCCCCTCCATGAGGAGGACTCAGTCATCACCATGGTAACTGATGGATTTGTTTGCCCTGCTCTGGTGTTGATTTATCCCCAAACTAATAAACAAATGCTTTTATTATTAGCCATGCAAGCAAATACAGTAGGAGATTATAACAGATACAAATGAAGTTATATTTTGTTTCTGCAGTTTAATGAGATGCGGAAAATCTGTGATGTGCAATAACATGTTCAATATGCAGAAACCATCTGACTTGTCATAAATACATAAATATAATAGTGTGTGTATTAGCTATAGAGGTCATATGTCTTTCTGCTTTATTCGATGCACTGTTAATAAACTCCATGTACTGAATAACCTGCATGTCCACTGAGTAACTGTATAAACTTATTTGAATGTGCTTTTGTTGAACACATTTCACATTGGATTCCCACCAGTTCCACAGAGCATTAATTTAAATGAGACATAATAACTGTAAGTATTAAAAGGTTATGAGTGCATGAAGTGGTTTTTCATTATTCATTGCATTTCAGGCTTGATTTGTTAAACACATTCAGATTCAGATTATCTTTATTAAAACCTAAGGAGAAATCCATCTGTCTTTAAACTCAATAAATTAAATGTAAGAAAATAAAAATAAGTGATCAAAATTACTCTTTAGCACTGGGGTGTCAAACTCATTTTAGTTCAGGGGCCACATTAAGTCAATTTTGATCTGATGTGGGCTGGACCAGTGAAATAATAATATAATATATAAATAATGTCAAGTCCAAACTTTCCCCTAAGTTTTAGAGTGAAACATGTAATTGTATGCAATGAAAACATTTACATCTACCAATTATCCTTTAAAACAATGTGAATAACATGAACAAACTGAAATTTCTTAAGAAAATTAAGTGCAATTTTAACAATATTATGTCTCAGTTTATCATTTACACATGTAAATTACAACTTACAGATCACACTGGATCAACAAATACACAAAACATTTAATAACAGGCAGAATATTGGTAATTGTACACTTCAGACATTTCAAAATGTTCATATTTGTTCAGGTTATTCGCGTTTTTGTAAAATGATTGTTTGTTTTAGTGTAAATACAGTAAAATGACATGAAAATGTTTACATTTACAAAAAGAAAAATTTGGAGTTGTGAGTATTTATAGGTTGTTATGATAGTATTTTACTGATCTGACCCACTGGAGGTTAAATTGGTCTGTATGTGGAACCTGAACTTAACATCTTCAGTGTAATTTTTGCATTTCACAAATTCCCATGGGCCAGACTGGACCCTTTGACAGGCTGGATTTGGCCCCCGGGCCTCATGTTTGAGACCTCTGCTTTAGTGTATCTACCTTCAACTAAGGTTTTGTACAGTCTGATGTCTGTGGGGATGAAGGATCTTGTACAACATTCAGTCCTGCAGGATAATAACTTTAGTTTTCCACTACAGCTGCTTCGATGGTTTGAATGTGGTGGAAAAGATGACCTGAACTGTCCAAGATGCCCTCCATCTTATTCAGTGTGCATCTCCCCACCACAGACTCCGATGAGTCCAGAATGAGTCCAGCCATGTGTGTATTGTGATAACAAGTAAAATATAATTTCAGTCTCAGTGGCCTCAGTGCACATGGTTTATATGTGTAAGCAAATTAATGGTGTATGGTAAGCCTAAAATGCTGTTAAATCAGTGTCTCACGTATCATACACTATTGTCTGGTCCAAACTATTTTTCAGTTCAATTCAACTTTATTTATAGAGCACATTTCATGCACAAGGCAGACTCAATGTGCATATGGACAAGATATGAATATAGACTTTCATATGGACAAGAAGCTGAAATGTACAGAAAAATATCCACTTTGCAAGATATCGACAGAGCATACATTAGTCTCCAATGAAATGCTGTGAAATAGCACAATGGAGGTGATTAATTTGGTCTCTGTTTTTAGTAAATGGCAGAGTAAAGACCACATTGTCCATTAAAATGAATGTGGGAGGTTTTATCTGTTGACACTAGCTGCACCAATTCATGTTTTCATTCCAGTGATGTGAGCATGTGTCTTTGTTAAAGGATTTTGTTTGTGTCATTTGGGGAAAATGGGCAGCAGGAAGACAAAAAAGAAAGATGAAAAATCTAGAATAATTGGAAATAATGAGAGATATGAATACAGTGTAAAAATAAAATGGAATGATTGTTAAGATAAATTTTTGTGCCTTGTCTGTCTGAGGCAGAGGCAACGGTTGTATATGTATTTGTTTATGTGTGGGTATTAGGGATGCAAAAGGCGTTCACCAGCCGGCTCTGCAGATGTGGATGTTCTGCTAGATTGATTCTCATCCCCTGAGAGAGAGGAAGTGTGTGTTTGTGTGACAGAGAGGGAGATCTGCCCAGCTGAAAGCCCCGCCACTGTTTGTTTAAATCCCCCCCGTCTTCTCTCAGAAACATCCCTCATATTCTCTGAGCACTTCCATCCCTCTTATCCTGCTGTCACTAAACGGTAATGACTTTCCATCAAGAAGGTGAAACCTGTTGGGAACTGGAAAAGCCCTTTCACAGAGGATGTAGGCCTATCATTTATGCAAAAAAAAAAAAAAAAAAGTACATTTTTCTGCTTGGTATTTTCATTGTCAGTGTGATATGAGTGTAAGTGCGATAAACACATCACCACATGATATGGGTCAAATCATTTTGTTCTCATATGCTATGCATTCACACTCAACATGTGAACATTTGACCAGTCAGATGAATCTTCAAAGTAACAATGCCAATTTTGCCGCAGTATAAAGACTGATTTGTTTATTTGTCACGTCATATTGTTGCTGCGTCATTGAAAAAGGCTATCGCAGATTGATGATTTTCCTCATATTACACAGACCTAATCTACAGTGAATATCAGTTCCTTGATCTTTTTTATTCTTTTTCAGTCTATCTTCTTTTATTAGTCTGTGAGAACCAACAGCACATGCGCACATCTTTTTATTCCTCTTTTTACACATCACTGATCACCTTTGAGCAGGTACAGTGATTACATACTGAGTCAATCCTTTCATAGGAAGAGATGAACTATTTTATTCCAGCTCTATGTGCAACAGTGTATTTGGGAAATGACACAAATGTTGTAATACGGCGTCTGTAAACCACCACATTGGATCTGAAAGGAAATTATAAAGATGTGACTGAAGTGTGGATTTTCAGTTTTAGTTTAACAAAAATATTCTGTTACCTGTTTAGAAATTACAACTTTTTAATACATAGTCCTACAATTTTCAGAGGCCCAAAGGTAAGTGGACAAATTAATGTAATAATGTTATAAATGTAATTCATAAGTGGTTAATGCAGTGTTTTTGTTAAATTAAAGCTGAAAGTTCATACTTCATTTACAAGTTGGTTGCTTCATTTTCATTCCACTGTGTTGGTATACAGAGGGAAATTACTATATTTGTGTCACTATCCAAATACTTATGGACCTGAGTGTATATCCATTGATTTATAGATGTTAAATGAAGCAGCGCTGCTCCCACAAAACACCAGACACATTTCTCACTAAACATCAAATGTTTTGGCCTACACTAACCTCCGCCAACAGTTTATCTCTGTAGTGTCTGACAACTATTTAATAAAAATCACTTGGAAACACTTAACTCTTAGTCAGTCTTGATGTATTATAATGTGCATAGAACATATTGCTGCATTAGATGATGTATCTGTCCTTGTTTTAATGCAGGCTTTATGGTGCAGATGATGGATGTCTATGAGAGCAACTGAATAACAATGAAGCACGTGTGAAATGAAGACACTGGAAGCTTTTTGTGTGTGTGTATGAGAGATTTTGCCAGAGATTTGGTATATTCATGCAGAGTGTGCGCGTCTGGTGTTTTTCTGTGTAATTGCGTTTCCTCCTGTCTGCTTTGTAGCGTATAAGTTGAGTAAAATCCCTCATTTCTCATGAGAGGCCTGGCTCTAATGGAGTTTATTACAACTGTGGATTCAAATGGAGACGTTTTGATGAGTCCTGGTTCTGGTGTGAATTTCTGCAGGACGGGGAACATCTGTCTGCAGCTGCCTTTAAATCTCATCCTCCCTCTCTGCCTCTTTAAGTGACAATCTGAATACTGATGATACTCAACTTACAATTATTTATCTACTGTCTGCAAAATCCAACACACACACACACACACACACACACACACGCACACACACACACACACACACACACACACACACACAAATACATGTATTTACCAGCTGCATTCTCTCAATAATTGACACATCAAACGCAGTGGTCTTTTTTTAGTTTTCGCTTCTTTGTTAACTTATTGCATGTTTTATTGTGTTTATTACTGCTTTCCCTCTTATCGCTTCTGTCTGTTCTCCTCGTCTAAACAACTCTTGCCGACATTTTATTATTCAAACTGTATCCATGCCAAGTCTTTGAGTTCAAAGAAACATGCCATCCCTCCTCTCCTACAATTGAAATCTTGGCACGTTCCCTCTAAAACCTCCATGTTTTTCCATTAATTTGTTTGCGTAATGTTTCTTTAAATCCTGCAGGCCACCCAGATGCATTATGGGGCATTAAACACCCAGGCTTTAAACTTCTGCTTCTCCTCTTTTGCCACTTTCTCCAGCTCTTCCTTGTGGATCTTCCCATGCATCGTCTCCTATTTCTTCTTTTTCTTTTTCTTCTTCTTCTCCATGTCTGTGTCCTTCTCCATCTCCATATATCATAAATAGATAGTAATGACAGTAAAATTGCAACTGTATAGTGTATAACTGTGAGATTCTCAATATGCAAATCAGACAAATGGTGGCCTGGTGTTGATGTTTTTCAAATACCCTCTAAATATTTGAGGTTAGAAATAGGTTGACAGCTGTCATACTTTTGTCAGTACCATATCTTTTAGAATCTATTTTCACGTCTCACCAATAATGAGCCATAAACCAACAATATTCCTGCAACTTGAAGAAAGTCTGGTATGTAAAGTAGATGTGTAAAATGTTCAGAACTTGTGATAAAAGCTATTGTTGGTTTCTTTCTCTGTTTTAGGTGACGTGTAATTGTTTCACCATCAGTGATGGAGAGCTGCAAGAGATTGGAGTTGGACTGTATCCAAGGTAACCCATGCACTCAGACAAGAGGCGTGTCGAAAGCACCAACATCAAAAAAGACTCATTAATATCAATTTAGATCATAATCTTTTGTTAGATAGCACAAATATTGTGACTTAGTTTTATAGCTGACTTGTGCTATAGAATCACCGAAAAATTTAAATGTATCTGTGGAGTTACCTGCCAGATCACCGCACCCCAAACAACCCCACCCATCCTTTTTATGCTCACTTTCAAAGCCAGCCCCACTCCCCTCGCCATTTTTCTGACAGGTCTTTGAAGCACAAGGAAAAAGGGAGGAAGAGGGAAAGGGGAATTTTTGTTTTGAGGCGAAAACTTGAAAATGAATGTTGACAGAATATTATAACGCTGCTTGGGGAAGACAGGAGGAAGTCTGAAGTGAGAACACGGGGAGAAATATGAGGTTTGACTCCAGCTGAAATGTGATTCTTGTCTGGCATGGGGGAATGAAACGAGCGAGGCGGCATGCACTGTAATCCCCATACTGAGACCTGCATGAATGGGGCTGGGATTTGGCCTGTTGTTGCACATGTTGTTAGTGTTCACAGGCAAACATACACACACATACACACACACACACACACTACAGGTATCCATGCCAGTTTATCTGGGCAGTGTTGAGATGTCAGATGGTCACAGTGGCTTTACCAAAGCTCAGCCAAACCATGTGTGTCTGTGTCAGTGTGTGAGTACGATTTGTGTCATAACTCATCCATAAATGATGGGCCTGTTCACAGGATGGTCCCTTGCGTATTCATATTTTAGGTTGCCTAGCAACCATGGGTTTGCCGAGGAGCGGGGGATTACTGTGCTGAGGCTACACCTCTGTTCACCCCATCCCTGTTTTCTCATATAACTGTATGTCAAAGCCTCTCCTCTCATTTACTGCTTTTCTTACTCTGCTGTCTGTTTTCACTGAGCTCGGGCCTCTGTACGTCTACATGTCATTTTCTGTTCAACTCTTCATGCTCGCAGCTCTTCATCCGGTGAACAATGACTCACAGACCTTAGATCACTTGGAAATCTCACAACAACAAGTGCATAGTATTGGAGCTCAGTGTGTTCTTATTCTTATTTGAATACATTCCTAGATGTTGCCACATCATAGATTCAGCAAATGCTTATTTCTGTGTAAATGACCATCTAAACATGCACACTAGGGTCAAAGATAGTGCATGAAGTGCATGGGGTTTTCAATGTCAAAATTGCTAAAGTTGTAATTAGATATACAGTCATTTAGTGAAAAATCTAGGGCAGAATTACAGCTATTATGTTTTCTACAATGGATCGGAACCACTTTACTTCTGTAAATTGTATCTATGCCAAAACTAACCTAAGAAAAAAATTGTGAATATGGCAATTTCTCCTAAATCACTTTAGAACCAGTTTGGTAGTATGAGTGGTATTTGTGTTAGGTCCATTCTTACATAAGTTTGTTCTTGTTGCTTAAGTTATTCCTTTTAATTCTTGATGTCACTTTTTTCTTGTTTTCTTTCTTTCTCAATGTCTCTGCTAAATGTTGCATGAGTGAAAGATCACAGCAGCACTGAAAACTGACACCATACATCATGAAAAAATAAATAGTTACCTGTGAAACACTAACATCTTCTCATTTTCAAAGCAATCTCAGACATAAATGTGATCACATTGACATTTTAAAACCAAAGGTTTTGGTTATTGCATAATTTAATGCTTATATCTGACTTCTTTACAACTTGACACAGTTACTGACTTTGTAGAACAGGTCTGAGGTACCCAAAAAGGTTCCTTCTGAGAAAACAGCCCAGAGCCAAACGTTTTACTTTACCTAAAGGCCTTAAAAGCTGAAACACAGCAGAGGGTTTTTACTGTGACAATAACAGAAGAGCCAGGGGATATTGAAGACTTTGTAAATGCATCGCCCTTCAGAGCAGTTCACACGTCACAGACTACAAAGTGAAGAGCCCTCTTACACTCAGATTCAATAAGAAAGACAATAAAGTAAACACCCATGCAATCTTTCACTCTCTTTCCCACTTTGTTCAGCAACAGTTACTTCCAGTTAAGTCTGAGGCGATGTTAATGTGAGATGCAGTTTAGTTAATTAATCTAATTAGTATGCTAATGAGCAGCTCTCCATCAGATAAAAGCACCATTTAGAGGGCTTGATTTCTACTTGATATTCAACCTGCAACTTAGCCACAATAGAACAAAGCCAGGAGGTTCTACATACACAAACACACTCAGTCTTTATCTCATGCAGCCATTGTTTTGCTCTATGAATATGATAAACGAGAGCACCAGTAATAGAGTGGGGCATAAAAACACCCAAACCTCTTCAGTATTTTTTCTCAGCCATGTGTGCAGTGACAGTAAATGTCTTTTTATGGGTCACAGAGGTCTTAACATTTTTTCTATTTTTATCACAATAGTGACATGAATAATCACAAACTCAGCACAGTGAAATGCACATCAGCTCCTCTGGCACCATTAATTTTTAACAGATGAGTTCTTTAAGTCTTTACCGTTAGAGCGTGTACAATTGAGGTTGTTTAATGAGGTTAATACTGTTTGTTTACAACACAGTTCATTTTTAGATCAAATATATAAAGACATTAATAGAAAATAATCATTAAAACTAGAATCTGTCTCTGATAATCTCTCCTGTACATATATCTCCATTTGTTAACACCTGCATGATTTATTCTTGTGTCCCACTGTTTTTTTTGGGTTTTTTTTTTCTTTTTACTTCCTACAACTATCTCAGATCTGTGTTAAAACTCACACTGGTGAATTTGGGCACATTCATCAAAGTGTAAATAAAACACACTGACACTTGTCAGAATCAGTGCGTACGGCTGATTTCGAGGACGAGTTGTGTCTATTATAAATATGGGAAATAAGTCCACAACTCTTGTTTTGACAGAAGTAGTGTGCATTGTTTCCTCATTGATTTGTCTGCGATTGGGAGACTGAGGGCGGCCGACAGACAGAAATGAAGAGTGACTTTTGTTATGACAGAAGCAGCGTACTCAATTTGTCACACAGTGCAGGGAATTATCTGTATCCTGTGTGTTTAACTTTAAAGCTTCACTTTGTTGGAGCTCTCAGCCTGAACTTGTAGATGCAGGTTTGTGTTGGTATGATACTTAACCCTTTAACAGCCCTGAGGACAACAGATAAAGAGATGTGGAAACACAGCCGTCACACTGAACTGACTCTTAGATGGATGGGAATCTTGAGGGAGGTTCTTTACTCCATATGGGGTTTTCCTTCCATCAATATGTTGGCACAAATTACCATTTCAGTCAGCACTGGTGTCTGTGAAACCCCAAAGCAGTTGGACGTCTGACAGTTGTTGGTTTAGCGTCATGATCTGTGCCCTGCGTGGAAATAAGTTTCAACCCCATCAATCTCTATCTTCACCTATTTCATGTGTTGCAGACTGTACATGTTGTAAAATAAGGTGGGGTAGTGTGTTTTTGGTAGAATAATCAATTGCCAGTTAACCTCATACAGCAAACACAAATCAGGCCTCCTAGGAAAAATTTGCAAATTAAAGATTTTTCCTCTGTCTCTCATTTTTGCTCATTCTTTTTCCCCTGTTCTCCATTTTTCTCCTTTTCCTTCACCCTGTCCTTATCTCACCCTCTGGCCTTGTCTGTCCGTCTTTCCTCTCATCATACTGTTTTCTCTTTTACAGTTTATCTCTGTTAAACCATGACTGCAGGCCAAACTGTGTGATGGTGTTTGAGGGAACAAAGCTCCAACTCAGAGCTGTTCAGGAAATCAACCCTGAAGAGGAGGTACGAGCAATTCATATTCAAAAAGATTCTCATTAAACCCTCACAACATTAAAAACAAGTATTATTGTTTTGATTGAGTGTCATTTCACGTCCGCTTTTATATTCTGTTTCTTTATGAGCAATATTCATTGAATGTCCCGGTGTTATTAATGGAAGAGATGGCGCCTAAAGCAGTTTTGGGTACTGCATGAAATAAAATGAAATGTTAAGGAAGAACAAGATTATTCCTTGAATTTAAAATAATGAACACATTTATACATGCACAGTGAACAAAAAATCATGCAAGAATTCTTAAAAATGTGAAATATCAAAAGCAGGATGGTCATGTCTAATTTGATTTATTTCCATTTTCCACACTTTACCATCCTTTCTGAATTTACATTTCAATAACATGCCATCTGGACAAACACAGACATATAAAGACACAAATTACTCCTACTGGTCTTCACTGAATTACATGTTACTATAATCATGTTAAAGGGCTTCTATATAGTATTGATATTCCCAAGTCTTAAAACCAGGGGGAAGTTGTGTACCAGAACACATTTAGGACTAATAAAACCACCACCAAATTAATACTATGTATCCACAGACTGTATGACTCATTGGAAAGGTACAGCTCATTATTTACACACATCTGTACTATGGTATCATTATGTTTCTTCTTCAAACATAAAACAGCATTGGCTGATAGTTTACACTATTGCTCTGTTAGTTTAGTTGTGTTTTCAGCCACAGCCACAGTAAAATCACCTCAGTTTTCTGAACAGTTTGTTTTGTCAATAGCTACATTACAGATCTGTTTGGAGTCATTCAGACAAGGTCAGAACTCTCAGAGTTTTTGCAATGCTTGTAGCTTTTATCGCTTGTCCCTTCATATAT
>JAPQRP010000019.1:22143550-22153695 GCA_037367295.1 Apogon hyalosoma | reverse complement strand
CACACACACACACACGCACACGCACACACACACACACACACTTTATTAAGTCACCATTAGAGCAGCAATTTGTATGTAAGTACTATTGTATGTACTAGACAATATATTGTCAGTATGTTAATTAAAGACATATACATAAATAATTGTGCAAAAGTATTGTTGAGTTATTAAAGATTATGTGGTTATAATGAGGAAAAATGTTGCAGACAGTCCCTTTATTAAATAATAAAAAACAAATAAACAACATATCATATTTCTCTGTGTTCAGCTAACAATCAGTTACATTGAGACGCTGTCACTGACTGAGGACCGACAGCGGCAGCTGGAGGAGCAGTACCATTTCACATGCCACTGCCAGAGATGTGGTTGTAAAGACACAGTAAGACACAAACACACACGCTGCATTAAACATTATCTGCTTATTTGTTTAGGTCTTTAAACACATCAACTATGCCAGAATTTACATAATAATCCAATTATGTCCAGTTATCAGAGTAATGTTTTTGTACTATGTAGAATCATCCAGTGATGTCTGAAGACCATCCAGCATTATGTTGCAATATTACTTCGCCTCAGGTACTCGATATTAGATCTGACCTTTCTCTCTTAATGTGACTGTGATATTACCTTGTGGCTGTTTTGTAGAGGAAAAATATCATTACTAAATAAAATATAGTGCTGATGTTGTTTTTATTGTTCAGAATATTGTATAGCATATCCCATTATATTCTTCCAGAACAACTTTACAACTTTAAACTTTTTCCTCTTGCTGCCTCTGCTTTCATACCACTTAGCTCAGAAAGTGTCAGACACGTTGGTGCATTCTTGACTTTTGGTGTCTATTCACAATATCAACATCCACAATAAATATGCTTAAGAACTTAAATTCCCTTCCATATGCTATAAAGTGGAGGGCTGTTTCACATCTCCTCCTGACCCGGAGTACATGTACAGTAACTGCTTTGTCCTTTTGTCTGCTTAATGCCAGTACGCAAACGTAAATACCAATGGTTGACCTTTTTGGCCGTAACTGTTTAACACACAAAAAGTTGTGCACAGCTGTAGGTAATGGAGAGGGCAGGGGAGCTGCTTAAAGCAAAACACTGCTTTCATTTCTTCGTACCTCTTTATCAGACTTTAGAGCACACATGTTACTCTGAACATTTTCAATTACATTCCTGTCAAATAAAAAGTGGACTGAATCATACGTGTCCACTCTGTAGGATTTAGGAGGGTTTAATTGCAGAAATGTAATATAATATATATGATGTTATTGGTATATAATCACTTTAGAATAAGAATTGCCTTAGAACAAGTTGTTTATCTCTGCAGAGGCAGCGGGTCCTCCTACATGGAGTCCACCATGTTTCTACAGTAGCCCAGAATGGGAAAACTAAGGCTCTAAAGGGGGGTTTTAAGTGAGGTTTCTGTAGATGTTTAGAAGGTGAGGTGAGGTGAAGTGAGGTGCAACTAAATGATACAAGGCCTACAAGTTTTTTTTTAAATAGTTATGTTTCTGATTTGTTTCTACTTGATTATCAAAGCAGATGCAGAATTAAATGGGTTTTACAGGTAAAAGCCAGCTTTTAAGTCACCTTGTGGTACATTATACAGCACCAAGCTTCCTCCAGAGGCTTGGATTGTCTCTGATGATCCCATACACCTTCCATAATATTCATATTTCTTATTTATTTTATTATTTTCCCGTATATTCTTTGGGCCTGGGAACACCTCAGGATTCCCCTAGAGGAGCTGGTGGAAGTGGAGGAGGAGAGGGCTGTCTGGGCTCCTCTGCTGAGGCCGCTGCCCCCTGGACGCAGACAAGCAGAAGATGATGACAATGACAAGAATGAAAACTTCATATGTACAATCATTACACCTCAGTAATATGAATTTTAATGGTGGCTTAAGAGTGTGTAAAACTAAATAATACCAAAAAATGCCACAAATAAGACTGTTACTTTATATTATACTACCTGTCTCTGCTCAGTGCCGCTGAATCCAAACTATCACCAGGTCGTATTTATTTTTGTCCCTTTTCTGCAGTTAGATCAAACTAAATCCTCCTATACCTGAACTTTTAAATTGCCGCTGTTATGTGATGATTAAATTGCACAGGCTGATATTGCCATTACATTTCAGATAAATTTTGCAGCCTTAAATCCTCCCTACTGATCCTTTAAATAAGCAGATGGAGCATGTTTAAGAAGAGCTTTATTGATAAGCCGTGGATTTGTTAAAGTGGAATTCAACCTAAATGAAAGAGATTTGCCTCATCTTTGACCTTAACTTCAACACTCACTGCAGCTCACACACGTTCAGATTTTCAGCTGACTCACAACAGAACAGAACTCAGCCGCGCATGAATATTGCGTCCACATTCAGGTACTTTTCTGAATCATACTGAGGGTCTTAGGATTGTGTTTTGACTTTACACATTTCCTACACTAAGCCTAAGCCTAACCTTGCAAGAATTTCATCCCACAAGTGTAAAAATTGTGGTTTTCTCATGACTAGTAGCTTAAATCTCACTCCCACACACACCAAAAAACACCCCAATGTTCACACATACACCATGCTGTTGACTTAGACGGTGTATCAGAGCATTACATGTTACAGTGTACCCTCTCCTGTCCTCTCATCCTCTTTCCTTCACTCTCTTATCTCCTGCTGCCCTCCACTTCCTTTCTGTCACTCTGTCACGCTCCACCTCTTCACACCCTATCTCTCTCTCTCCTCCTCTGACCACCTACTGAAAAATGAGAAATATTATCTTGTCTTTCAGCTGCAGTTTATTTTTCCATCCATCTTAATCCACTCTGTCTCACTGTTCGAGCGTCTGACTGTCTCTCACTTTGGATTTTTTCATCTCATTTCACTGCCTTCACCTCTGCCTCTTGCTCACCTTTGTTCTCCATATGCTGTGAATGCCACTCTCTTCTCACTCTACTTCAACACAGCACCACTCAAACGAGATGTGTGTGAGCTAAGAGAAAGCCCTTCGCTTAGTCTCTAGGACAATGGCGTACATTTCTTTGAGTCTGTTTTTTTTCCCTGCGCACAGACACACACTTTCTGTCATTCTCCTTTTCTCTCTTTAATCTTCAGATGATGATGATGGCAGACCGCTGTGTTATGACCTAAGGTTGTCATGGTGATAGATAACTGCTGACAGCAAACCAGTGGGATGGGGGTTTTTTTTGTTGTTTTTTGGAACCTGTGTGCACATGAAGAGGGAAAAAAAAAAAAAAAATATATATATATATATATATAGATATAGATATATATATATATAGTTGTTTGTTTTAATCAGTATTACTTCCAGCTTCTTCCATCATTCCAGACTAACATTGGGAGAAGTAACTTTATCTTACTTGTATTTCATTCATTCATTCATTTGTTTGTTTATTTTCCTCTTTCTTTTCAATGGGATTCCTGTATGAAAATTGAAGACTGGTCAACGAGATATGGAAATCTCTATATGTTTAATTTCCATCAATAATGTATTAAAACTAACAGGGTGTCTATGGATTCTTAAAAAGTCTTAGTCTTAAATAAAGGCCTTAATTATCCATAAAATTTATCAGTAGTCCTTAAATCTGGCTCTCAAGGGTCTTAAAAATTTCCCAGACAATAAATTATAGCACTGTATGTATTTTGGAAATCTTTGTAAATAATTTGTCATATTTGTAATTAGTGCATTTTATGATCATGGATATAGGAATGAGAAGAGCCACCAACAATCATTCATAGGTGGTTTGAGGCAATAACTATGAGGCCTATTGTGTTGTTTTTTTTTTAAATTATTATTAATGTAAAGTCTTAAATTTGATCATACACCTTGAAAAATGTCATACAAAATAATAAATTTCACTTCCTCACACCTGCAGATACCCTGAACTAAGGATTACTTCCATCTTCCATTTGTAGACATATTAACCAAATTAACACTATTAGTCATATAGCTATAAGGATTCCTGAAAATGAATTTATTTCCTTCAATTACTCCTTTACAAGGTGAAGTTGAGCATTTAATTTGGTGTAGACAATCCCTTTGCAGCATCTCACCTCACTGAAGTAGAGGACAGGTATGAACACAAGGCATAATGGGAGTAGTTTAAGTTCGCTGCATAGCAACACCTACGCAGCAACACTTAGCAGTCTTCATCTGTCACACTGTGTATTGTGCACAAACACAGCAAAAAGTTTGTGCAGTCATGCAGTATTCATGGTTGGCACTGACAGTCAGTCAGCAGGGATGAGAGATCTGAAGTGAACTCATTTTTTTTTAAGATACCAGTCATTTGTGTTATAAGACAGTATAATTACTATGGATAATCTGAATAAAATATCAGTAGAATATAGTTTTTCAATGAACAAGTTTGATGACCTTGTTATAACAAAAAAAAAATTTAAATTGCTAAAGGTTTATCTGCTGGCCATATCCTGTTTTCTTCCCTGCAGTCTGACAGCTTCAGGTCTTCACATCATGTAAAAGTTGCATACTTCATCATAACTGACTAAACGATACATCACAAAGTCCAGTCCATCAATTCAGATATTTGATGAACACAAAGAAATTTCCTTCTAGCTGTTGAATGATGACTGATGATTAACCAACCCACAAAGTGTCAATCTATGAACAAACATCAAGCTAAACAGTGAAACTGAAAGATAACAGTAAACATTATAAACTAACCAACAGTCTACTTTCTCTGTGAATATTCATTACTTTTTTCTTTGAACCAGGATGGACTCATGGTATCTGGTGAGGAAGCGTCGTGGCGTCCGCTGATGGAGGCTTTGTCCAGACTGGATGAACTGAAGGCAGAGTCCAGTATCCTTTATCAGCAGAGATTCCCCACAGTCGGAATGATCAGCACCACCATTGTCATCTCCCAATAGGACATAATGAATTCTTAGACATCTGTACAGTGTTCCTGCGATGAACTGGCGACGTGTCCAGGGTGTTGTCGGCTTTCGCCTGATGGTAGGTGGGACCAGCTCAGAAAATGAATGAATGCTTTGGTGGGGTTTTCTCCACTGTGTACTGTGTTAGGGCTGTTAGAAATAATTAAGATTTTCAGGACTTGACTGATGAAATGTGTTTGATTTCAGACTCTGCAATTAATAGCAAATACTGGAAGCGCTATATTAAGTGTATATATTTACATAACGCGGTACCACAGATGATAAAGTAGTAAATTAGGGTTAACAGTTGTCATGTCCTGTCTGTCAGCAAATAAAGCTGATTTTCAGGAGTTACTTCACCAAAGCAGCAGTGACTTAGGACCTAATTGAGGAATTCCCACCCAAATTACAATAAATTTAAATGAAGCTGTCAATTAAATTTGTGCTGTGGTTTCAGTTATGCAAATCTGGTCCTTCAAGGCTTTTTAAGTCACTGTTAACTGCTGTAAAAAAAAAAAAAAAAAAAGGCTTTTTTCTCTATTAGGCAACTGACGGTGGAGAGACTGACAGAAAATAAAAGGAGAGAAAAGGGGGGAATGTGGCATGCAAGCTTTTCTTTGAGTCTGTCTAATGTTTGCTTTAAATACCCCTTAAATGTACAGTATCAGTGTTACTCTTCCTTATGCGATCTTCCAGATTGGCAGGTGCTATTAGAGAGCTGTAAACATCTGTTATCAGCTGCTGATGGTGTCGTCCCTGATGAAAACCTGTACAAACTCAGAGTTACAGATGCAGCTTTAGACGCCTGCATTCACCTGGGATACTGGGAGGAGGCTCTGGGATTGGGGCTGAAGACACTTCCAGTATACAGGTACCAGTCTGCATATGACAGCCAGTAGGTTTCACCCTTGGATGGCCTTTAAAACTTCCTCTGCCTGAAATCTGAAAACGCCCTGGGATTGCACGAGTATGAGGAAACTGAGTAACTCATCCAGAGTGCATCTGAAGTGCAGCTCCCGTTAGTCCAGGGAGACTTATCTAACTGTCTTTATCGTTGTGGATTATTACTTCAAAGTCATCACTTCAAAGATTTTAGGCTGCCCAGTCCTGATGCCTTCATAGTCGTTATTAATCTGCCAGATGGTGTTTTGTGATATTTTAGACCAGGATCTATCATTTTAACACTTTGAAAGAAGATGGAGTCTCTCATTTGGGTTATATGCCAAGATAAAGGAGATGTTTAGCAGGGGATACAGAGGATAAAAAAGTGTTATGGTATATCAGTCTGTTCAAAGAGCTTCAAGTGAATATTAGTCTAGAGTTGACTTGGATAAAAGATAAAGAGATGTTTTACTAAACGCCGTATTTGCCTTTTTGACATGAAAAAGGAGACAGGGATTTCCTTTTTGCGTTACAAAAAAAAGAACAAGGAAAATCCCTTTTTTTTTTTTTTAACATATTCCATTTTTACAAATTAACTTGCCAAATCTCTTAATAAATACACTTTTCTTATTAACCCTAAAGATCTGACCAGCCATCACACTTTTGAACCACTAATCCTATCAATACTTTTAAATAATTCAGATAAAGTGCAGTTTCTCAGCTTGTCAGCAGTAATAGATATGACCTATGTGGAGGTTCAGAGGCTTCATAGTGAACATGGAAACACCGTCATCTTCTGCAACACTGACTCACCAGTAAAATCCAGTAGTTTGACAAATGACAATGGTTGTAGATGTTTGCTTTTACCTTCAGTTAAAAAACAGTCACTTATCTTCAGTTTTCTCTGTACTGAAATAATAACCTTTGAACTTTCCCTGAGCTGTCATGAATCTTTTGTGATTTTTACTGAAAAATGCAAAACATCCATTTGTAATTCGCCACAAAAATAGTCTTTAAGGGTCAAACACAGGATTATTAATGGCTGGTAAATTATTTGTAAATAAGTCGACATGACAGATTCAGTATTTTACTTTTTAAGCTTTTTATAGCACTCTTTGCTGTTCAGTTGAGGTTTTTTTTTTTATATATATATATTTTTTTTTTTCTATCTCTCAAACTCATTCTTAGTCACTTTTTTGTGTGGGTGAATAAAACTAATTGATCTGGTGTGAAGGGCAGAGCTCCAATAACACAACCACAGGGGAGAGACTGCACCACAGCAATAACAATCAATAACAAACCAGCAGAACAGCAACAGAGGGATGGTGAAGAGAGGAAAAAGATAGAGAGATTGGTCTCGGATGAAAGAAAAATATGTATCAAAGAAGCAGAGACGAAGCTTGGTGGAGGGGTTTTAAGGAGAGGATGGGGTAAATGACAAAGGGGTGTAAGAGAGTCGAGAAAAAGGCAGATAAAGACCAAAACGGAGAAGGAATGGTGATCAGCAGCCTGACAAAAAAGAAGCAGAAGACAAAAAAAAAACAAAAAAAGCATAGGAGGCAAAATGAGAAAGACAGAATTAGGGCTGGGTGGTTTCACTTCTACAGTTGCAAACTTTATGGACTTTGTGAACTGTAACTCGTCACAGTCTGGGTATTGTGTGTCTTGAATGTACTTGGTAGTCACAATCTCTTTAAGAAAGAATGCATTGTGGGTAATATTAGCTTTAGGTTACTGAGCTCAGCTGTGCATTCCAATAAATGACACATATGTTCACGTTGTCACAGATAAAAATGTTCAATTCATTACTTTACTGCATTTTCCATTACACATATAAATGGAATAACATTTTATTTTGATGCCAAAGACATACTTTCACTGAACACTGACTTAAAAGTAAGACATGTTCCAAGTAAACTCATGCAGGACTAAAGATTCACTACTTAATATTGCTAGTGTAGCAACATTAATTATATGGTAGACCCGTGATGCAGTGCTCCCTGCAAATGTACTGCAGTATTTGACCATGGGCTTGTGTTTGTGGGATGGAGAGAGCAAGGAAAGTAAAAACCCCAAAGTGAGTCTTAAAAATGATGAGAATTGTCACTTGATATTCACAACATATCAGATCCCACGCAGAATAAATAAGCCAAGATACTTCGAGTGTTTTCAATATATACTGTCCAGCCTTAGATAGAAAAGAGCAGAAAGTGGAAAGCAGAAAAAAAGACAAGTCAAAACTGAGGGAATGAGTATGTTATTAGGGGAATGCAGAGACCATGAGCCTGGAAGGAAGGAGGGGAGACGGTGATAAAAGAATGAAAACGATGGTGAGAAAAGCATTCAGGAGAAACGGAGATAAGAGTGGGAGGAGGATCTTCCATATTCATCTCCTATCTTCCTCTGGGCTCTTCAGATGGCAGAGAAGAAAGATAGCTGCAGGAGCTCTGTTTCCCTCTCTTTCTCCTGTCCTTCCCTCATTCTGTATTCCTTTCTTCTTTCACTCCTCTGCAGGTTATTTTTCACTTTCCTGATTCAGTTTGTGATGTATAGAGAGGGCTTTTCCCTTTGCTTTAGCGCAAATAATGCACACCTGCTGCTGGCTGTACACACCAGGCTTATTGAGTGTATCCATGCTGAACATCTCTCACCATGCTCACACACATATTCATGAATACATGAATGTCTACTCAATCATAAAAACATGCACACAGAGGTATTTTGTGTATCAGGTGTATTGAGTGCACATTTGCACACATGATGTAAATCTCCACCAGGAAATGCTCTTATGCTGTATGTGCAGCCGCTCTGGTGCATCCATTTCTGAGCGTATCTTCTTTAATATTATTTCCATCATTATTTCTGTGCAGAACCGCCCAAACATAGAAGACATGACATCCCATTGAGGTTGCCGGGGCAGTAGTTTTATGGGGAGAAATCTATCGCATAAAATGTAAGCATCCACCTCAGTAGACCATTGAAGTGCATCCACACTGTCACTGAATGTTTTTGTGGTAGCACATAAAATAAAAATATTCGTAAAACTGATGCTTTTTCCTTAGTCTTGTTTTTCTTCTCTGATGAACAAAAGTCTGGAAAAATGCTGACTGAAGTAGAAGAAGACAGGTTGAGAAATGCAAAATAGTAATTGCTTAGGACATACTGTACAGTATAACAGCACATTTTTTGTCTAATTAATGGACTGAAATTCAGAATTCAACTTTTTATTTTGGTGCCATTTTCTTTAAATTAATGACCAGAACAACAGTGGTGAATGCATATAGTCAGCATAGAAGTAACAACATACAGTTACTTTGTTGCTCTTACAAAGTAGATTTTTTTGGTATTTGGTATACTTTGCTTCTACTTTCATTACAGGCCTCTAGGGACCTGGAATTTTAAAAAGCAAGGACACATAAGACCTAAATTAATCTGAATCTCAGTCATGTTCAGCAGAGCCAGAGCTCGAACTGGGAAGAAAATCCTTTTCCAGATTTGAAGGGGTCATATGTAGCACTGATTTTCCAAACTCTCAACAACAGAGGGAAGTCACAAACCAGAACACACTTATGTTTACCAAATCCACCAGTGAATCAACACTATGTATCCACAGACTGTATGACTCTCCTGCTTTATAGTATCATGAAGTTTTCTTTTTCAAATAAAAAAAAATTCGAAAAGCTCACAGCCAGTCAAAATAACACTGTGTCTTGTTGTCTTTGCATCATTGCTGTAGCCAATATTTTACATAATTGACATATTTAGCATAAATCACCACTGTTTTCTGTACGCTGTGTTGTCAATATCTGCACTAAAGATCTGTTTGGACTCATTCAAACAAGGTCAGAACTGTCACAGGTTAGTCTGAATATTGGATTAACAAATGGTGATCTTAGTAAAGATAATAGTATCACATAATAACTTTATACCTTCGTAAGCCTCATAATCAAACTCACCCATCTAGAAGAAATGCGGTAATTTCAGCATCAAACGCCATTATTTTAATTTAGAGTTGTGTCCAGTAGTGAAAACAACAACAGTGCTTCTAGCTTTTATCACTTTGTCACTTTGTTTGATTGTAAAAGTTGTTTCTTAGTGGTTCTCATCCCATCTCGTCACTTTCTCACACTTTAGTCAAAGGCCCTGTGGCGTTAGTTTTCATCACCAGCAGAATGACTCCCTACTCTCTCTAGCTGTCACAGACCTCTGTTGGACCATAGGTGCAAATACAGTTGCGTAAAAAATTATTAGACCATCAAAAGTCATCAGAAACAGTGGTTATACAATCAAGTACTAACTCCTGTGTGTATCATGTGACTAAAACAGACAGAAAAGAAAACATGGAATGAATA
>JAPQRP010000019.1:22130669-22140789 GCA_037367295.1 Apogon hyalosoma | reverse complement strand
AGAAATAGGGTTGAAGATGGATCTGTGGAGTTGAATTAATGAAGAATTCAGACCTAAACATAGCATTTACAGTTTATAGAAATGTTTTAAAATGTATAATTCCATTTTAAAAAGCAAAATATCACTTTAAGTGAACAGTATTTGCATAAGCCATTTTTGGCCTCTAACTTCTCTTTTACAATGTGCAATGTGCTATGTACTAAAATGATCATGTTATTATATGTAATTTGTAACTAAACTAAATATCAGCAAACCACTTGTTATTTCCCTGCTGACAGTGGCCGTTGTTCATCTGTTGCTGCGTCATAAAGTTACATGGTTGAATTTGTGTTCAAAGACAAGATAATGAGCTCCCAAAAGACCAGAAAAAACTTCAGTTATTTCATCTTGTATAATTTGCTTGCTGGCATGAATGGAGGATTAAATAATGACTGAAAAATAAATAAACAAACAAAAATGGAAAAAGTATCAACACTAACTATTGGCAAAACATTTTAAAACATTGGTATCTGTTCAGAATTTCAAATAATACAGTAATACAGCACTAATATAACTGTACATATAGTGATAATGATGTTTCTGGATTTTCATCCATCCATCCATCCATCCATCCATCTTCTGAACCCACTTTATCCTCACTAGGGTCACGGGGGTCGCTGGAGCCTATCCCAGCTACATATGGGCGAAGGCAGGGTACAACCTGGATGAGTCGCCAGTTCATCACAGGGCTGAAATACAGAGACAAACAATCACTCTCACATTCACACCTATGGGCAATTTAGATTAACCAATTAACCTATCTGCATGTCTTTGGATGGTGGGAGGAAGCCAGAATACCTGGAGAGAACTCACGCAGACACGGGGAGAACATGCAAACTCCACACAGAAAGGTCCCACCCCATCAACTGGTGTTGGAATCAAACCGAATTTGAATCGAATTCCTATGAGGCACGAGTTCTATCCATTGCACCACCGTGTCACCCCGTCATTACTGGATTTTCATTTTACAATACTCTTGTGACTAATGGTTGAGCGGTAAAAAGGAAAGACATTTATTTGTACATGTGTGCAGATACTGAACACCAGAGCTAATGTTCATTCATGGCATTTATTGTTCATTTCACATTGTCTGAGGTTTCGACTGTGAATGTCAGTGGGTTCAGTGACACAAATTAAACCAACAAAAGGAAGCAGATGTTTCATTTTGCATTCCTAAAGTGTTACCAGTACCAGTATTCACTGACATTAATGGTAAATGTACAAGAAAAAGAGCATGTAAGGAGTAAAACCCATTGATGGAGGTAAATAAAAGTGCGATGTACCTACACTTATGTCTCTCTGTGGTTCTCTGTGTCTTATTTTAAAGACAGTACTATCCTGATCCACATCCGGTCCATGGAGTCCAGCTGATGAGAGTTGGAAAACTGCAGCATTACCTCGAACACATCAGTGAAGCAGTGGACACGTTCAGACAGGTACGTGTGAAGATAAAATACCAGCAAACAAAAACTTCAACTGAGACGCAGTTGGTTTTTGTTTTATTTACAGTCTGACCTGCATGTTATGGGTTTGTAGATTGGTGCACATATTCATAATACACATATTTAACGCATTATGTTGTAAGAGCTGATTTATCAAGTTCAATGTTGAGGATGTTTGGATTGTTTGGATGAACACTGTGGAATGTGGAATTGATTTTAACCAGTTGGAAACACTTTCCTGGTTTTACCATTTTATCTTCTCCCTTTACTGTATGTGGAAATATAAGTGAAAAGCTAAATCATTATTGAATTTACATCCAATTTATCTGTTTATATCCTAGTTTACTTGTGCCATCAATAAGTGGTATGCATGCTATAATTTTCTGAAATATGGCAATAGAAAAAAAAATTCCCCCCTCATTTTTCAGGCCTATCAGATCATCAAAGTCACACACGGAGATACTCATTCCTTGACCAAAGATCTACTGATGAAGATGGAGGAATGTCGTGCAGAAATAGATCAACAATCATCCCACAATAACTGAGACACAACAACACTGTAAACCACTACAGGATCTGTTCACATGTAGCTTAGTTTGATGGTTTTACTTTCTATGTTAATGCTGCAGGTAGATTTATCAACAATAATTGTTCACATTTATCAAATCTGTAACCTGTACTTGATTTTTACTATCTGGTTTAAATGTCATAAAAGGATTGCATCATGCTCTCACAGTCTGGCTCCTTTTTTTCAGAATTTAATCAGCAAATGGAGGAACTAAGATAGCTTTGTAGTAATATTGATGTTTTTAAGAAGCAGAAAGGATTAATTAGGGAATTTATTAATCAGTCATCAAGCCTTTGGGCATCTTATTTAATTTATGTCAAATTTTAGACATTCTTCTTTACTTCAGTCAGTTTACCTCATGGCTGCTGTATATTTATAGAGTTGTCTCTCTGATATAATTGTAATTTTGCACATTGTGGCTAATTATCTTATTGTCTGAGCCTGAGTTGTGTGTTTGAGACAGACAAAGCCAGAGACAGGCCTGTGTCTCCTGTGTGTAATCTGCGCATACCATCTGGATGAGTGATCTCATGCCTATAGTGTTGTCTCCCCGTGTGTTTGTGTGCGCATGAATGCATATGTGTTGTTTTAGTTAAGTCGACTTTTCAAAACATCCATCTTTCCTTTATACATATCCATCACACACACTTCCCATGTTAATCCCTGTTTTTGAGCGCTGCTCTGTCAGTGTGTGACCTCCATTTTAACCAGAATGACACTGATGGTATGTGGATATCTACTACTACACACACACACACATTTCCCATGTTAATCCTGAAGTTCTACCCTTTGCAAACTAATGACACCATTTCCTTTGTGAGTGTGTTTCTGTGGGTTATGGAAGGACTAGAGTTTTATTATTTTTGCTTTAAGGTTATACATATAAAGGTCTGTTTTTCTGGTACTTTTTGCTCTCACCCCCTCGAAGACCCTAAACAGCTGTTTATGACCAAAATTATCTATGGATCTAAAATGTTTAATCTCTGTCGAACCACTAATCCTATGAATACATGTAAATAATTCAGGTAAAATGCTGTTTTCAGCTTCCTTGTAATATTTTTTTGCTTGTTAGTTCAGGTGCACCTGCAGACCTGAATTGTGAGGTACGCATCGCATGGATAGGGGTGTGTGTGAATGAATTGTAAGATGGGGATGAATAAGATGGAGGAATAATACATAAGAGCGAGGGGAGGGAGTTCTCCATAAGTATTGCGACATACCTCTCTCTCTCAAATTTCACTCTGTACGCACAAGCCATACAGATGTACACTTACAGGTACCAGTGCTGGCTATGAACAGTATTTTGACAAAGTAACTGGTGCTTGTCATTACACTTTCCTCCCAAGAGATAAAGCATCTGTTAGAATAGTTGCATAATGTCACTTGAACAAAGACATGGACCTACGTCATATGATGCAGGTCCCATTACACAACAACGATGGCAACAATGATTTTCATAGAAAGATATCTAAATCAGAAATCAGAATTTCTTTAAGCATCTCAGGATTTAGAGTTAGATTCAAGTCAATTTATAATCATTTGTAGCAGCTTTTTTAGACAGTTTTTTTGTCCTACAAATTGTAAGTCAAAATTCAGAGGACTTTTAATACCTGAAAGAAAACTATTGTGCAGCCCAAAGTGATGCAAAGCTGGAATCTTTTTCACTGGACCTCAGGTTGGAGAACTCATCGGTGGTCTGTACTCCCCTCAAAGCTCAGCTCTAGAATTAACAGCTTGGGATTCATTTGTGCAAGTGATGCAAAATGTTCTGGTCAATCATAGGGGAAAGAATTATGATGAGTTAGTTGAAGACATGAATAGATGGGCTGCAGAATGTCACTCAAAACCTGTGCCTTGATTTTTTTTTTTTCCACCCAGTTAGTGATTTAAATGATGAACAGTTTCACAGATCTCTGAAATGGAAACCAGGTACCAAGAGGCTTCAAAGCAAATGTGTGCCTATGTGTTGATTTTGTAAGGCTGCTATCGTGGCTAGGACTCCTTTGCAAAAGAGATTTCAGATCTCAATAGGATTTCCTCGCTGAATAAAGGCTAATAATAATAATAATAATAATAATGATAATAATAATAATTATTACTTTTTTTTATAATGGAGGAAACTTGCACAACATACAACAAAAGAGCAAGTGAGTTTTGAAACAAGCTGTTGGGCTCTGATACTGTCAATTACTCTTCATTAGGATTAATGTTTCATCTATGAGTGAAGAAAGTTTTTCTGTCTGTCTGTAATATGTCCTGACAAGTGTCGAAGATCAAGAGCAAAAGCTAATTAAATGCAGTCAATGAGCAATTGAATGAAATAGTGCAGTAATGTCAGTAGTGGTCTGAATGGCCTCTGGAAGAGTCCATCCTGCTGATTCTACTTCCATTACTCTCATCATTGGCTCTCTGTTTTTTTGTTTTTTTTTTCATCTCCTACTCCCTGCTCTTCTCCTCTCTCACCTCATAATGGCCATCAAATTAGATTTACCATCGCTTAACCATAACCCTCTGTCTCTCTCTCTCCCTCTGTCACTCACTCCACTTATTCTGTCGCCGTCAATCGCCTTTTTAAATTAAATCCACTGCATGTCTCTCCAGGCGCCACAGCCAATCAAAAAGAGGACACCTTAGTGGTTTTTACCCACCTTTATTCACGCGCTCTGCAGCCTTTACTCCTCCCATTTTCAATTTTCATTAAAAAACCACCTCTCTGTGCCTGATTTTCTGCAGTACTATCTCTATACTCTGCAACCACTCCTCATCCCTTGCTTGTTATTTTCACCTCTTTATGCAATGAAACAAACAGAAATCATTTCATATTTGGATCAACTATTAACCTCATTTGTATCAACAGGTCAGAAACCATTAAATATAAAGCAGCAGTTTTTCTGTGTGAGATTGCAGATTTATACTTCAGTTTAGAATGATCTTATCTTTGTTAAATTCTTCTATTTTATGTCTGCCTTTGGCTTTTTATGATGATAAATTCAAGTGGAGCTTTAATAGGTCAAAAATCACCAAGCACCTGAAACTGCTTTTTTTTTTCCTTTTTTATCTGCATGTTCGTCATTCACTACAGTAATAGTAATGAGAGATGGTAGATATTGTCCCATGTATCATTTCTCCATTATCTTCCTCTGTACCAGGGTTCAATGATAAAGAGCTGCCAGTATTATATATTCATGAGTGGTACAGTAGAATAGACATTGAGACAAAGCTATTTCTGTATGTGAACTCCACATGTCCTCATCATTTCTTACATTTTCCATCTTTCATTAGGTTTCTGTTAAATCTGAAAAGTCTGGTGTTCAAACAAAAGCGTGTTAGGCTGATCAGTGACAGATACTTCTACACATTTAACCCTTACACATAAGATACTTGTTGATCTAATTGTTTTCATTCATTGTACAGTTAGTATTTTTAGATGGAGCCATGATGTGTCTGTAAGTGTGAGGAACAGGAACAGGCTGATAGGGTGATGCACAATTTAGAACAAACATTCATTTTGACAGAAGGATGAATTCAAAACATTAAGGTGGCCAAATGTTACTGAAATGGATGTAACATCTTAGGAACACCTTGAAGGATTTTTTTGTCATGAACCTGGGCTTAAGGATAAACTCATTAGGTTTCATGGCCAAAGGTTTACGTTTTTTCAGACCTCAGAAAAAACACATTTTGGCCATAACTGCGAGGAACAGAAAAAACAGAGCACAATGCAACCATGTAGAAGCATCTGATTCAATTTAAAGGTGCAGTGCCTTATAGTTGTTTTTTTAAGCATCACTGACCAAAAAAAATCCATAATTACCGTTCATCTTCTGTATTTACTCCTTGTCTGTATTTTCAGGCTGTAGAAAGTCTACTCCTTGACAGTCTGATTTTTGCTCATCACAGGCATTTTCTGACAGGTAGAGGCAGTTAAGTACATGATTGACAGCTGTTTGGTTCAAGAGTAGAGAATGGTAGAAGAGTAGTGTGTGTTTTCAAAGTCTGGCATTTTTTCCTTATGATTTCATCCCCTGCATTTCAAAGTTTCCTGTTTATTTGTCTTTTTTAGCTCACCAGCTGTTACGTCAGGCTCATAAATGCAACAAAAGATAGGCCTTGAGCTATTGCAAAGGTGCTGTGTCTGTTTTCGTCATCTTCATTGTCAACATTTTTGCTAGTAATCTTTTCAAACATCTTCTCTTACAAAACTACTGGTTGGATTGATTTAAAATTTTATATGTAGCTTCCTCAGGACAATGTCTAGAAAGTTTTTAGAAATTTAGATTTATTTATTTATTTATGTTTTTTATTTATTTATTTACACAAATTTTTGAAATGCTAACAATTTGCCTTTACTTATAATGGTCCATAGTTTAATGGTTTATAATACAGAAATTATTACAGATATAAATGTAGTTACTATTGAGCACTGATAGGAAGTAATGTATGGACTTTCATTTGGGTCTATGACCTTTGACCTTGAGTGACTATGAAGGGTCAAACTCAAGGCCACCAGTGTCTACATTTCAATAATCTTCTTGTCCAAAACTGCTGGTTGGATTTGTTTTGAATTTTTTTTATGTAGCTTCCTTAGGACAATGTCTACAAAGTGTGTTAATAGTTTTGAGAAATTTTTACCTGAATTTTTTGACAAATCTTTCAAATATTAAAAATGTGCCTTTACTAATAAAGGGTCATATTTTGATAGCGTATGGCATGGAAATGGTTACAGATACCAATATAGTTACTACTGAGCACTAATAGGAAGTCAACCATGGGCTTTCATTCAATTGTTGTGTTATCCTCCAGTGAAAGTGCCACCCTCTTCTATTGGGAAATTGATCTCCTGCATCAAGACCACAGGACTCTAACATAGTGCCAGAACCTAACAATGTCACAAATTCAAGTTGTTATTGATTCATGAACATGTTGGTGAGATACAGGACCATTGGTCCTATTTATAATAATTGGTGTTGTTTTAATTATGACAATAAAACAACAAAGATCCTCAAAGCAGGCTGATTTCAGGTCATGTTCAGTGAACACCATTTTAGGAGAGAATTACCTCAAGACAAAGGCTATGTTCATCAAAGCTGCCATAAACGGGAACAACAGCAACAAGGAATGCTGTTTTTTAGCAAGAAATGAATTAAATTTGTCTGAGGTTAATAATTGGTCAGAAAACCGATCATTTGCAAATGTTAATGGCATACTTTATGTCAAAAATGACCCAGTACACTATCTTCTTGCTGATTGTAATCATTAAGTTCCAAATTACTCTTTCCTGTCTATCATCATCCTTTTTTTTTTGGTCATACCTGTCTTTTTCTACATCCCTCTCTGCTTTTTGACTGCTACCCTCAGCTCTTATTCTTTCCACTTGTTCCACTTCTTTGTTGCTCTCTGTCTTTATAACTCCTTTCTTATGGCAGATATTTTTGCCCCCTGTTTCCTATTCCTTCTTTCTCTTCCTTCCCATTTTCTGCTCTGTGTGTGGGTGATCAAAGCATCCTCACCAGGGCAAAATGTCACACAGAACACTGCCTGCAGGCAACTGAAGGTCAACAGAGCGTTCACATGACGATAAATTGTACAAAGCAAGTGTACAGTGGGAAAAGCCAGCGCCACTTCTGCAGGCACCCCATGTAAAAAAAAAAAAAAAAAGGAAAATGAATGAATGAAAATCAAACAGCTGAGTCTTCATCTGTTATTTTTTATGGAGAATCTATGACTCTTCATTCATGTGTCCCCAGAGATACAATAAATCAACAAAAAGGACAAGGCATCAACATTAACATCTGAATCATAGATGGAGATTATTATATTTTCATTATGAAACCAACAACAGATGTCTGTCACATCATACAGTACACTGATATATTCTGTTTCAGCTGTTACGGCAGCACTTGTGTGTGTAACGCAGTTTTTGATCCATTTTAAGGCTTTCCCTCAATTTCCAGGCTGGTCTCACCCACACAAAGAAAAGTACCTGAGTATCAGAAAAGGTGGAATGTGTGTCTATATTTAAATCCCACAGCCTTCGTTAGGGAGTTAAAATTTGTCACTCTGGTAAGAAACTTTCCAACTGCTCCAGTGAAAAAGTGTCATTACTGTTAGAATCATAGTTACCAGGAAACGTTGGCTAATGGAGACTGTAGGCTGCAGTGAAGATACTGCAGGTCCTCTGAGGTCTGAGACTTTTTTCAGATTCTGTCAAAGAAATAGTAATAATGAAATGGAGGGTTAGGCTTTATTCTGGAGGAATAACTTGGATATCACTAGAAAACATACAAAGACACCTTCAAGAGAGCACATGTGAGCTGTGATAGTCTAAATCCTATCTGCATTATTCCATTAAATAAACCACAGTATGTGTCTGAGCTGGAAGAATACCATAAGCTGGAAATGTTTTATTTAGTGAAGAACCTGCACACTCTACAATCAGTTTCACTCCTCTTACTTGACATAATGGCACCATTATAATAGACACCCCTGTGTTTTATCTCTGTTTCTAATATTTGTAACTGTTAAATGTGCTTTATAAATAAACTAACCTGACAACTCTTTTTAGTAGAGATAAAGTAATAGCTTATTCATCTTAGAAATATAAAAAAACAGGATTTAAACAGGAATTGTGTTTTAAACATGCTATAAATTATTAGTAAAATGTTGGAATACATTATAATAATAGGACTACAGTTACCTATTGGTTGCCAATGACGTGGTTTAGCTGTTTTCATGTTCTAAATTGTGGCCAAATCAGATTCCAGTGTGAACAGGTCACAATCTTAAATTGAACTACATCCACAAAGTCAGAAGAAACAGAAGTTTTCAATATATTTCCCTCAGTAAACGTATTGATACATACTGTGAAATGACTCCACCACAAGCAAAGGTTGTGCATTCAAAAGCTAGGGCTACTGCTATATATTGTGATATATAATCAGTATTTGTTGGGCATTAAATTGGTTCCTGTCTGTGTTTTACATTCATGTGTATGTTGCATTTGGACAAGTTCATATCATGTGACTCCTTCAGTTCAGAGTTATGATGAATCTCCATTTAAAGTGACATAAAAGCTGTATTATGAGATGAGTTTGGATCTGACTGTTCTGACTGAGGTCACTTAGAAAAAGATCAGATCTGATTCTGATTCCAGATCAGATATGGATGTGGCCAAGGTCAGAATTGAAAGCACTGGATTCTAATAATCAAATTGACTGCTTCATGCAAGTTGGTGGAAGACTGTTTGAAATGTAAAGTGACAGATAATGTAACTTTAACAGAACCATAGTCAATTGTAGGAGGTTAGCCTGATAGCATTTACCTCACTAGTTAAACATTTTCTAGCCAGATGTCAACTGTTAAATTGCTTTTATTATATCGACAATGGATTCATCTTTTATTAAAAGCCAAAAATGTGTTTCATGCCGTATGGGTGTATTTTAAGTTAAGAGATTTTCCTCAAGTTTGTGCTGGCAGTTCTCTAGACGTGATGCAGTGGTTGTGAAAACACTTCGTGGCTAATGTTTTTGTCTTCTCACTGTTTCCTGACATACACACTGGACTGATGGGACAAGTTAAAGGAAAACTGTCTCATAGATGTTATAATAATAATAATAATAATAATAATAATAATAATGGATTAGATTTATATAGTGCTTTTGTATTAACGCATACTCAAAGCGCATACATGTTCTTACTGAGGCCTCCAGAACTTGCTTGGCATCTTAATAACAGTTACTAAATGGATTGATTTTATACTTACACACTAGAATTTACATGATAACATGTTACAATAGGTGAAACAGGTTCCCTTGTACCAATTCTATTAAGTAATAACTTAATAAATGTCAACGTACTTTACAGTTTACATTAATGCTACATTTTGCCTGTTGTAAATTATATTAACCCATTAGTAAAAGGAGTAACATGTTAAGTAATTTAAAACATGTTTAAAGCCAAAGTGACAACCTTATTCTAAATCCTATATAAAGCCCCAGAAAAAATTATTAGACCACCCTTGTTTTCTTCAATTTCTTGTTCATTTTAATGCCTGGTACAACTAAAGGTACAT
>JAPQRP010000019.1:22102020-22129630 GCA_037367295.1 Apogon hyalosoma | reverse complement strand
GCTTTTATTCATTCCATGTTTTCTTTTCTGTCTGTTTTAGTCACATGATACACACAGGAGTTAGGACTGGATTGCATGACCATTGTTTTTGATGACTTTTGATGGTCTCATCATTTTTTCCATGACTGTAGATCATTTCATTGTAAAGTGTAACCAAACATTGTTATACATATTAATATTCGTCTATTAATGTATGTTGGTGTCTCCACTGAGAGAATGCTAATGTGCTGCTGTGTGTTTTCTGTTTGCATTGAATAATAACACCCAGATGTCAAACCTTTCAATACATTCCTTTATTTACATCCCTCCGTCTACTCCTCTATCAGCAAAATGTGTCAGGTCACATATTCAGAAACAGTAAATCACTGGTTGGCAGTACAATACCGGTGTTAAATCATGAAAACCACATGTTTACAGAAAGGATCTCCATCTTCACATGCTCTGATTCACACAGAGCATGTGTGATAACACCTTGTCATTCTGGAACGCTGTTATAACTTTAAACTTCCACAACTAGTCATGAGATCAGATCAGTTATGCAGTGACTTTTAAAACTACTAACCCTTTACACCAATGACAGCTCTTTCTTACTGCTGCTGATTAAACAGTTTTTAAAAATGTGGCCAAACACAGACATTAACACACAATACTTCCTGATAAGTTTAAAATGCTATATGTAAGGTTTCTAGATAGCACATTACAATTCTGTAACACTCCTGCAAAAATAACAATACTTTTGACAAAGTGTTAAAAGCTTTTTAATACATTATCCCATACAACTTGACACTTGATAAATAGTTATATTTAAAGTGCCTCATAATGAGTGCACCACTTTTAAAAGCTGTCCTCTGATGTAAAAAGATGCCTTATTCTTGCCAAGCTGACACATCCAGTTATGTTAGAAATAAACAATATCAGGGCCACTTAAACCTCTGTGGTTTTCACAGATATTGCTAGGATTGCAAAGTGCTACCGCAACAGATTTGGCAGTGAAACATTGAGAAAGAAACCTCACACATAGCATCTAAATCTAGAAATGAGTACCGGCCCTTCGGTCTTCCAGAAGCTAGGGTTCCCAAAACATCCACTTCATATTTAACTCCTCATCTGTAATTTAATCACCCATTTCCATTGTAAATTCCTGTAGTGCTGGAGCTACAAAATTACCCTGGATGTGAATGTTTAGGAAACCCAGACCCATTTAATTCCCCCAAAACAAACAACAAGAGCAAATAAAACCAACAAAAATATAGAAAATAAAGATGAGTGTATTATATGATATGTGTACAGTATATATATTTATATACGGCATGGGCTCAGCAAAGTATGTACAGTTATTTTTTTCTTAAATGCATAGTAACTCTTAAGATCATAAGGTGTAAATAAATAAAAACATCGATAAGCTGCTCTGTCCTCATGAGCTAAAATAAATAAACCATCATTCATGACTTGCATGGTGAAATGGGAGTAAAAAAAATAAAAACAGAGGCAAAAGTCACAGAAGATTCTCACTTATCTGTGGTGAAAATGTTTCATGGGTCCAGTTTGTCAAAAGCATTTTAGTTTCTGGGGTAATTTCAAACTCGCATAATCTGCTGACATGAAATTAATGAGTGCCACCTTCTTTAACAGCCAAGAAAAATGAAAACCTTCAACAGTTGGAGACACTTTTTCCTTCTGCATCCAGAGATAAAAAAAACAAAAAAAAACATGCTCAGCATATTAAGAACAAGATAAATGTGACACTATGGCACTTTTGACAAATTATATCATTTTCATTTCTGCATTTCTCCTGTAAAATCAACATCTTTTTGCTCCTTTTACTTTTTGGACAACCAACAGGATCTCCCAGAATGCTCTCTGCCCTTTGGATAAAAGACATTTGGGGAAAACTATGAAGAACATGATGATAATGATGTAGAAGAAGCATTCAAAAGGACCATGTATTTCAGAGGGAAACAAGCTCTTTCATATATTTATATTTGTACAAACATTTATATCATAAACATCTCAAGCACCATAGATAATATTAACAAATCTTACGTGTTTCTGTCTTGAAACACATGGAACCAGGCAGAGATCTATGCCTCGAAATTTGGTCTTCATCCTTTTCTCTCTCTGTAGTTCTCTCGCTTTTCTTTATACTCTATATTTTTTTCTGCTTTATTGCTGCAGTCTGAATAAACAGCTCATTTGCAACTATAATTATAATGCCAAGAAGGGATTTCTGCATTTAATAAACTCTAAATTCTCCAATTTATTCCAATAATACAGAGATTACAGTAATGAGATTATCACAATAGTTTATACTGTATCATTTGATTCAGCCTTTACTGTCATTTTCTCACATTTTTCTCTTAAAAACTTCTTTGTACTGATTTCCACTAATCTACGATACTACATAGTCTCTACGTGGTCCCATTGCACTCAAATAAAAAAAGATACCTTATTACAAAACACACACATTGACGGATCATTCAGTTTCTTTTAGAGTAGAGCAGAACGACACAGATACAAATAACAGACAGTCAGTCAGTCGATGGATGTACTCAACACTGAAAAACATAGTCAGTCCCTTAACTATGTGACACATTTCACTGCTTCGTGAACATGAAAAAGCCATCACATCTGTATCAGGGGAATAACCTGTATATATACCAGAGAGGGTCAAAATTCAGATGTGCTCTATTTGTCAGTGAAGTCAAGGTAAAAACACCACAAGAAACAAGCCTTAGAATTTTTTTTTCTTTCTTTAAACACACCTCACAACTCTGTGTCCTGGAAAAACCATCAGCAACATTAATACAGATTTTATTCTTACAAAGATGATATTATTTATGTATTCAGTTAAGCTATTATTATTATTTTTTTTTATTTTTGGCAGATGTTAGTTTACCTCTTATCAATCACTGCAGTATAAGAGAAACATTGACCCACAGTAAAACATCACATTAAGAAATGGCTATAAATTCAACTAAATTGAAAGATTTCCCAAGGACACAGATCTGAGAGTGTTTTTTTCTTTTTTCTTTATTTTTGAAGGTAGTACTAGCACCATACTTGCCGCATGTACACAAATTCATAGACAAAAAGAATTGGTCTTAGTATTGTTGAAATGATTACAAGGCACTTATCTAAACACGCTCTATCCTCCTCTCTTTCTCTTGGTCAGTCTGTTTTTATTAACTCCACAACAATACCAGACCATTCTTTAGTTTCTTTAGTCAAAGGTTTATTTACAACCGACGGCTCTCATCTGCATAAACTCTAAAAAGTGCTCTTCCAAAATGAGGAGAGGAATCGCTCCTCTCTCCTGTCTTCTTTTACCTCTTTCTGTTAAAAAAAGTTTTTTGTTCTCTCTCCTCTTTTCTTCTCCATACATTCCTCAATGTTTGACTCAGTTAAAGAGCTGTCTGTCACCACTGGAGAATGATGTTCATGTTTGGTGGTGCTTTTCAAACTCAGAACAATGTATCTACATATGCAGAGCCAGATTTATCCTGTAGCTGTCAAAAGTACGTTTCCAAGATTTATTTTCCAAGCCCCGACTCCTTCAATCTAAAGGTCTGTTAGATAACTTTGCATATCTCCACCCATCTGTTCATCAATATGTCCATGTGCCTACTTACATTTGGAGTAACAATGACGTCAGAAATGCAGGTGTAAGTCATCTGTATCCTCCTTTTTAGCTCATTGTAAATGTGTCCATTCCATACAAGGCGACTGGTCCAACATGTGAGCATCCAGTTAAATCCATCCGTGTGTCCAGCTCTCTGCTGGTTCCTCAGTTTACCGGTGTCTAGAGGAGACGTCGAAACAGGTGATCATCATGAGATGGGCTTTGCAGAAGTTAACTCTGGTTTCCAGTTTGTCTGTGACCATCTCGAGAGCTTCCAAATACTCCAGGGAGTCGACTTCGTAGGCCTGCTGTATCTCAACTGCATGTGGACACAGGAAGAAAAAATGAATGCCTCACTGAAACACTCCCACAGGTATGAGATTAAGATAGAATGATGTGATTGGCTCTTCACATTTTTCGTAGACCGCTGTACACACAATTCTGTTCTTTTTTTTTTTTTTTTTTTAAACTTTATTGAAGCAACACCAAGTGACAAGGGAAGTTATGTACAATAATACATAATATTTACATTAACATTGAGTCATCGTAGTGTGGGGGGTGTTAAGATATATGGTATGTATTGTACAAAAGCAACAAAATATGTAACTGAGCAGGTAGTATGAATCAATGTCCTGTCTTCCAATGTCCTGTACACACAATTCTAAACATTTTATTGCAATATATTTTCCCCACAATTTCCCTTCATGATGCCATCAATTTTATGAAGTGTACCACCAGTCTGTTTGCAGAAAAACATCCTGACATCATGATGCTTGGATGATTTAGTGATGATTCTTTTGTTTCTATGCTGTTTTTGTCGCAGCAGACCAGAGGCGATTCTTCTAAAAAGTCATATCTATGTCTGCATGTTCATTCACAAAATATATTCTTGCTTTTTTTTTACTTATTACATTTTGCAGTAGTGAATTCATCTTTGGAATACAGGCTCTTGCTTTCAAGTTTGCATAATAAAGAAGTCTTTTTCACAGACAATATTATTCCAATTACCTCAAACATTGCCTTGTGACGCTTTTGAACCTGTTGCACCAAACTCTGTTCATCAATGGAATATACAGCAGATCTCTTTTTGCTGAAATATTCAATGGCCATGTGGTTCTGTGGTGTTTGTACTTGTGTACTATTGTTAGTATCTTCAGCCATTTAGAAATTTCTCCCAAGTAGTTTTGTTCATGGGGTCCCGGCTGATTTCTTTAGTGCAATGCCAAGCCAAAGAGCACTTATGTAAAAGGAGGCTCTAAATAAATTCACAAGTACGCCCTCGATAATGACAAATAGAAAGTTTAAGTCATGACATCAATTTCCAGAGATGTCACAGCTTTTAAAAGAACTGAACTTAGTGTCTGTAAACGTTTAACCCTCTAAGAATCTGATCAAATGAATAGAAGCTGAAATTAAAATTGTTCTCTACAATTAAGCTCAGGTTTCATGTCATTAAAATAGATAATATAGTTGGGAAAAATGAGTTTCAGTGCATTGAAGCCACAAGGTGTATTAACCAGTAAACAAACTTTACAAGAAATGCTTTATGATGTTTAATTATATCATGTTTTCCCACACTTACACTCAGTGGTCCACTTGTGTGGCTCCAGCATCAGGTACTGTTTGGTTTGTTCCAGCTCCTTTTTCAGACACTGGTACTTGGCTCGGACTTCACTGATGCGCTGCTGACGGTGTTCCAGCAGACGAAGCTTGGCGCTGACATACACCACCTCCTGACACACACAGAAGTCAGACGTGGATTTAACCCACCTTTATTAATCCAATAAGAGTGTGTTGTGACACATGTGGCTCTCGTTCAGTGGCAGCCTGCTTAACATTCACTCGGTTACATACATTCACACCTCATCGCCTCTTGGTGTGACCACAGTCGACTTTCGGCCACTGAGCAGATTTGCCGGAGCAGCGGGGGGTTAAGTGGGATTCTTAAGGCCGCTGAAGGGAAAATCTATATTTCATGCTTTTCTCTGCCTCCCTCTTTCCCAAAGCTCACAATGCCCCCTCCTCTGTATACATATAGGTTTATGTGAGGGATGTAAAAACCCTGCACCAGGAATTCATTTGCAATAATTCACTATAGCACAGCAAAAACTTAGAATATTTTATTAAATGAAACCAAAAAAGGGAGGGTTATTATTCATACAGAGTTCTTCACACATGTTGACTCATTCCATGAATATTCTGTATGCGGCACTTCCTGTTCTTTCTTTAAAGGATGGTTATTTTCTTTGAGAGATTCTCAAATGCATATTTTTACTTTTTACTCATCAAAGACATCCTAGACATTGAAAGCAACAGGCTATTTCTTTTTCCTTTATTACCTTGCTCATTTCATTCAATCTCTTCCCTTGCCATCATACTGTATTTTCTTTTTGCAATTTACTGTTTTTGCAAATCATCTATACTCTCTGCAATCCCTCTTTTAGTTTCAGATACTTTTTGCACCATTTTCATCTTTTTCTTCCATTACTTTTCCCATTTTAGGAGAATGGTCCTATTTCTTTTCTATTAATATAATTGTTCATTCTGTGCTACATTTGTCTAATTATCTCTTCTTTTTTGCCCCTTTTCCTCACCTGTCTAACCTAATCTTTCACCCTTTTTTCCTCCTCTTCTCCCACCCCCCCTTTCCTCCCTCTCACCTTGCTTCCTCCTTTGTCTCTCCTCTTCTGCAGTCGCTCGACATCATCTATCTCATAAACTTTGATCTCAAAGGTTTCTGTCGTTGCAGTTGTACCGCGGAGGTTGGAGGGCACAGGTGGCCCCAGTGGACCATCTACCCAGCATGCACCTGGGCTGGAGGAGGAGGAAGAAGATGAAGTGATGGCCTGTTTGGAAGAACGATGAGAGGGTGAAGAAGAGGAAGAATCCAAGGTGAGGGCTGGGATCAGACGGCGCCGCTGGAGGCCTGACAGAGGTAATAAGAAAAATGAAAAGAAAAAGTGTTACACATAGCCAGAGTTTATAACATCTATCTAGATTTTTTTCTACCCTTACTGACATTGCACATATCTTCAAGACGCTATGTCCTTCTACTTACAAAAAATATTATTTAAAAAATCAGATACTGCATCAAGATTCTTCACTAAGGCCACGACACTCTTGAGCATCACTAGTTATCGCCTTGGTTTAGTCAGTGCTCCAGTTGAGGGAGGATGAGGGGGGACTCCCTCCCCCCTGAAATATAAACAGTCAAACTCATCCCCCTTCTAAAACTGCCATCCCCCTTTCCATCCCTTATGCCATTTTATCAGTGAATGTGGTTTTACTGCTGTTTCAACATTTAGGGTGTTTTGCACATAATGATTAAAATATTGTGGGTGAGAGGGCACACACACATGCAATGACACACTATGATTTCTTATTATTATTATCAGCACTATGGCCAAGTGACCAGAGGACAAAGCTCTCTGAGGGACTTTTTCAAAAAAGTCAAATAACATTACAGGAGGGTCAAGAGTCAGGAATCTCAGTCATTACTTTTAGTAGCCCACAACAGTTACCAAAGGTAGAATCTCATGATATAACAACGCAGCTGACGTTTACATTTGGAGGTTACACTCTGTCTTGTTAACTAACGTTAGCTAGCTAACAACTTCATAAGCATTGACACAACGTTAGGTTAGACTTAACATTTAGGGGCTGTTTACACATAGCCGGTTATATGGCAAAACAGATTTTTCTCTGTCTTTGCACCTATCGTTTACACAACAATGGCCACACCCACCGAAAATCTCCATTTTCATATTCGGGTATATTTAGGCAAACACAGATTCACAAGCCACGCACAGAGCCCTTGAATTACAGTATTCTAGGTCTCTGGCTGCTCACTATAAGAAAAGCTCATTGGTCTTTTGTCTCACATTTCAATTAGCGAACCAGGCCTAAGCTTCTCATTACTCTGCGTTCTTATATATGGCTGCATGTAAAAGAAGATTTTTCTCTGGGGGGGGGTCTAAATATGAGACTGGGCTGCTCAGCAAAATAGATAACATTAAGTTGAGTCTCCCACCCTCTGCACTGTCAACAGCATTAATTATCTGTCCCCATATGATAAAATCCACCATCCCCCTTGATTTTTTTCTTTTTTTTTTGTTACAGCTTGACTACTGGGTTTAGTAATGTTCAAACACTGATGTATTGATACATAGTACCCTTGAGAAATTATGCAAGTTATTTATTTGTAGGAACAGTCAGTTATTTGTAGGAGTAATGAATGAACGATCATCTTCTGTGCCTATAAAGTTCAGTGTTCTGCTCTGATCTCCAAAGATTAGCATTATTGCTACAAATACTCATTTGTTCTGATTATGATGAGATTATTAAAGGCTTATGTAGCAACTTGTTAAAGTTTTAAGGTCTTTCTTTTTTTTAGTGGGCTTAGTGTTAATGCATTTATTGTGCTCTAATCATTACTGTATTGATTCTGTTTCTTACATATTCATCTGCCTTCCTGCATTGCAACCAAATTACCCTCATGGGATCTTAAAAAGACTGAACTAAACGGAGGAAAAAGTACTGCATGGTATACTCTCCATTATTTTTTTGTGGACATTTCATACTTTATTCACCAGCTATTTTAATATGAGAAGGTTCAGTACTTAAGATTGCTGGCATTGATTTTCACCTTTGGGAATATATTTTACACTGACATGCTGTAAATTGCAGGAAAAATGTTATATTATTTTATCTGTATTGCCCATCCATAACCATGAAATGCCCTCAACAGAGAAGGCTTTATCAGAAAAATGATCTTACAAAGGTAAATAAAAGAAGAGGGCATCAAAGATTAAAGCCCGCTGGTAAAACCATCATGGTTGGTAAGAGAGAGGAAAGAGAATAATATGCAAAAAAATCACTGGAGAGAGGTAGCGAGAAAAAGAAAGAAAGAAAGGAGACAAGAGAAACAAATGACTGAAAAAGCAGAAAGTGAATGATCAACAAATAATGTAGTGTGAAGCATGATAAAAAGTTTAGTTTCTGTTCATGAAACTAACAGATAAGACCAGCAGGTCACTCTATAATCTGCCCACTATGCCACAATGGGCACACACACTCACACTGTATGTGCACACACACTTTCCATGGAAATTGCCAAGCGTGTCGACAGGAATGTGGGTTATCAGATTCATGAAGAACTGAGAGATAAGGTGTGTGTGAAAGAGAGAGAGAGAGAGAGAGAGAAAGTGGTGATTTTAATAAGGTTGCAGCTGTCTTTTGGTCTCAGTGCAGCACGGAAAGGTCAAGCAGAGACATTTGTATTTCATTATGTATTAGGAACCAGTGCATGGGGGAACCAGAGAGCAGAAAGGGTGTATAGAGGTGGAAAGAGTTGGACATATGAAGGAGAAAATGTGAGCGAAGTACGTGGAATGAGACGGAAGAGAGGTCGACACATGGCAAAAATGGTAAGAGCGAGGGAGTCCAGTCTAATGGAAATCAAGCACAAAAAGAAACGCAGCTGGAGTTGTGATTAACATTTAGGTCGCTCTACCATCTTCTCACATCCCTTCAGTCTCTTCGTACTATTCATATTCTATTAGGCTGATCTTACTGGCTTAAAAGAAATCAGCTCTGGCTTTGTACCACATAACAGGAGGTAAGGATGCTTCCAATATGCATGCAAGAAAAAGGTTATTCCAATTTATATCAATAATCAGACAGACACTACAGAGAGCAGCCTGCATCCATTCTGAATGTGCTGATCCATCCTCGCTGTTAAGAAGCGGAGTGTAATTTGAGTAGCCCATTAGCAGGCTCTCTTTGCAGTATTCTGTTGAATATATATGGTATTCATTAGAGTTCACACCAGCAGATTCCTTTACCATTTCACAGATGGGTGCTCAGGGTCACCTTTACCTGCCTCAGTCTGCAGCCACAGCTTTCTACACTTTTCTGTCACATGTACGTCGTCGGTGGCTTTCCTCGTTGTGCTGTCTTGCTAGATAATTACCTCTTCAGAGTCTTTATTTTTCCATTAATACTGAATCACTCATTTTAGCCATACCTTTCGGTCATTGTGTAACAAATTGCATTTCTATAGCTTAACCCTATGCAGGTTTTCTATTCAATAGTTCACATCAGCTTCACACAGCAACGCAAAGCATGAGTAAGGAAATAGGCAAATAATACGTACTTCTGAATAAATAACATAAAATAAAATAAATGAAACCTAACTTTGTTCACACATGCCATTGGTGTTATGTTCATTAACACTCATTACTATAATAACCTTTCAGTATATTATGATTCCTCATCTTGGCTGTGTTTTTAGGTTTTCGAAAATCTATCCAGTGACTAAATTTTGACCAGTCACAGGTCTTCTCAGAAAGGGGTCTATAACAGCAGGTGATTGACAACTGGAATAACCAATTATTATCAAGGTCAGCTTTGTCTATTGATGCAAACTTTGTTGCAGAAGCAACACGGCGGCTGCCCTACCTGGGATATTTTGGCTTTAACTGTCCACAAATTAGTGTGTTTTATCTATGGAATTGATTAAATCTATGCATAGCACTGAGAGCTGCAGGAGATGTGTGTTTTTTCAGCTGTGGTGTCTTCCTGCTGTAGCTATAATTTAGCCATTTATCCTCTAAAAAAACAGCTCACAGCTTATCAGTGTATTTATTTTTCTTCCTTTCTTTCTCTTTGACTGCTGTCTTAGTATTCTCAGTGCCCATACTCTGACTGCTGCAACTTATTTCTTATGTCAGAGGTCCAGAATGTTGGCGTTATGACCAGAATGATCAACACAGATTGGTTTGGGTCTTTTTTTTTTTTGGTTTGTCTGTTTTTTGTACTCGTGTATATTTATTTTCTTCTTTTGGTGTTCTGTTTGCCAATTTTATACATATGTGTTTATGTGGATGTATTTGTGGGGATGCCACCTGGATGGGGTGGGGAGAAAGTTCACAAAACTTTTGTAAGAAATGCTCTAACGATCTCAATGTTGTTGATATGGAAAAATGATAAAGTTGTAAAAAAAAAAAAAAACAGGTCACAAAAACTTAAGTGTCTATAAAAAACAGTAATATAACACTCTCTTTAACTTCCAAGGTACTGAGATTTTATTAAAGCACTAGACTGCACTACCTTATTTGTAGAACAGACAACAGAGACAGAATCATTGTGTGACCTGTGCTACTCCTGCTTTTCTTGCTGCTCTTGGAGCTTCGTCTGGATGAGGTGGTGGCTGAGCTGTGTTCACTGAGGGAGTCTTGAGCTGAGGAGGTGCTCCCAGTGTTCTCGCTGCTGTCTCTCAGCATGCTCTCATAGCCACTGCTGCCTCCACTGTGGTAAAACAAGGCTGTCTTCCCCATGGCAGGGGGGAGCTCACCACTCAGTACACTACTGTTAGAAGCAAAGAAAAGGTCACATTTAAAGATACATAAAAAAAACTGGAAGTACTTCACCCATCAGAGCATAGATAGATATTTCTCTATGATGAACTTGAGTGAATACCTGTTGTCGCTTGCATGGCCGCTGCTGCAGCGATGTGGTTTTCTGGGAGCTGTGATCTTGCTGTATGGAGAAGGTAAAGTTTGGACCACTGCTGCTCTGTCCTCTCCTGGGCCACTGCTTCCAGCTCCAGCTGGTGCTCCACTGAAAACAGGAAAAGAAAACATCAGTATCAGTGTGGAAGGGAGTAAATGACTTGGAACAAAAAAAATTGACAGAACTTGAACCTATGGCAACCAAAATATTTTTGAAATAAAATCACTGAAGCAAAAAGTGTGATTAGCAGAACTTAGCCCTTTATAAGACCCATATTGAGAAAATATGAAGATCATAATGCAGGTGCAACTATTTCCAATACAAGTTACCATTTATAACCAGTAATTATTTGACAGTGGCAAGAAAATAAATGCACAGAAGTTTAACTAGTGATGTCAAGGCAGATTATGACTGGCAGTTAAATCACAACAATCAGGGTGTTTAATCAAGATGTCTGCTCTCTTTTGTACCATTTAGTTATTATATATAATTATTAATGATTCTCTTGTATAATGTATCATTTATGTCTAATACCTAGAAACTATTCACATTTTAAATGTTTTCATGTAATTTTGCAAACCTACATTTTACCCACTGAGTAAATTGTAAATGAAACTTATTGTAAGACCCACCTTGCTCCTCCAGCTCCTCTTTCCTCTGCAGGATCTGTGCCTCCTCCCTGAGAATGACTCCTGGATCGGGAAGCTGCGCTCCCCTGGAGAAGCTCTGAGATCCGGCCGTTGACGGCTCGAAGTGGCAGTTTTGCAGCCAGACTTCCCCCTCGAGTACGGCTTAGAGACTGGGTAGACCAGGATCCAGGAGAAGGTCCCTGCTGTTGCAGAGGGGCCTGGACTGAGCTCTGGGGCTAACGGAGAAGAGAACTTGCTTGTGGGTGAATGGCGAAAAAAATGGAGCTGATGACAGAATCGATTGAATGTTTGGTGCAAAACAGTTGGATTTGGCATTTTATGGGTCCTTTAATAGTAAAACGATGCCACCTAAACTTCAGTAGACAGTATTTTTTAGTGTCATTGGGAAAACATTTCTTAATCACTGTCAAGTTTCATTCAGATATGTCTGTCCTGCAGATTCTGTGACTAATCAAAGAAGCAACATGACATCTCTCCTAAATATGATATTTCAGCTTCAATTATCTATAGTGGCATGAAACAGAGTCACAGCCTCCTTCTTTATTGTCACTCGATGCTGAAGACAGTAAGAGAAGAAGTGCCCTGATTTAATTGATTTCTGTATGCTAAGGTTTAATCACATGGTTCACTGGGTCATGTAGATTAGAGGTACATGAGTAAATAATCGTACCTTTCCATTAGGTGGGAGGCTGGAGCTGCGACTGGTCGATTGACTTAGAGACTTGGTTGAGAAGCTCAGTGTCTTGGTGCTGGAGGTAGACAGACTTCTGGCCTTGGGGCTGCTGGTCATTAGCAGCTTACTGACCGCTGAGATCTTTGATTGACTGCTGGTTTTAGCTGGTGACTGTGGAGCGCTGCTTGGACCACCAGGACTAGCACCAAAGCTGGGGCTGCTGGGATTTGCGGTAGGAGAAGACACTGATCCACCACGAGTGAGGCTGCGGCCTACACGAGGCATGGTGCTGTCTCCTTTAACTCCTCCTCCTCTCAGGCTCTCCCCTCTCTCCAAGGAGAAGCAGTCATAATGGTGGGAACCACTGTGGGAGCTGTGGGCTCGACCCAGAGAGTTGGTTCTGTTTGCAAGCTGTTCCAACTTGGCGCTGAAAAGTCTGCTGCTGTCAATGCTGGCGCCACGCTGTCTGGTACCACCACATCCAGATGCTCCTGCATCTTCTGCTGAACTGCCCAGCAATAAAAGGCCATGATTGGGTTGGTGCAGAGGACTGACCTGAGCACCAGTTGCTCTGTTCCGCTGGTCGAGGCTGGACTTCCTCACTGGTGGCAGGGGTGGAATTCCCCCCTTCTTGTGGGAGAAAAAGCCCTGTTTTCCAGTGGATCCCCGGCGGTCAAGTGTTGCACGTGGACTACAGGGAGTTGACGTTGTCACACCAAGATTACGGTACTCGACTCCATTATCCAAGCCATCGTGGCGGTTGAGGCGGTGCCAGCCACGTGGCAGACTGGCAGTACGATGGATATCTGGACTGTAGATGCTAGTCAGGCATTCTCCCTGGGCAACAACAGCAACAATCTCACAGCCATCCACAACCCTCTTAAAGGAGTCTGGAGACGACACCACCTCATGGTCCACACCTGCTGATGAAGGACGATACTTCACACACTTTAAAATAAAATGGCACATTTACTATTGCCATTATTAAACATACATATGATGAACTAGTTGCATATAAGTTCACGTATTCTTTGCATAATGGGTCTTCATTAGTCATTACAAAGCAGTTATCAAGCTTTATTCTGTGTGTGTTTTTTGTAACTACTGGCCCATTAACCTACAGTTTTCCCCTCAATAATCTTATTTAATCTCATCTTCATCTATTTAACAGCTTCAGATAACACTACATTAAGTCTAGAATATATTCCCCTTGGGGATTTAATAAAATGTTGTTGTACTTGGGGACTTTACAAAAATACACCATATTTAACGTATAGGGAAATGACTATTCTTGTGGTATTACTACCACTACCATACAGAGGATGACATGTCAACATAATTATAACTTAACTGTTAAGTGGTTAACCAGCATGCACAAAATAACCAGACTGAACCCACAAAAAATCTGTATGGGAAAGAAACAAAAACCATAGCCAACCCTCGACATCCCCCCTTTCAATCAAATTACTACCCTCAGGTAGAAGACTCAGGGTGCCAAAGTGCAAATCTGATCGCCTGAAGCTGTCATTTATTCCAACTGCTGTTGAGCTACTGACTCTAAAACCTTAAAGGGCAATGTGTGATTCATACAACCATCTTAACCACTTAATTTTAGTGTCATGTAGGTTTTATTGTTCATGCTTTATGAATGCATGTTTATTTCTTCAAAGGTAAATTGTACTGTCAAATGTCTCCATTTATTTTTTTTAAATGCAACAAACCCAAGACAAATTCTCTATCAGGGCCAACAAAGAAAAAGTGGAATTAGAATTATCATTGATGGAAAAGTGTTAGATAATGGCTTTAGTTGTAGAGTTTGTAGAGTCAGGAAAAATGAACCATTGATAAGTGTGTTATAATGAAGACAAGGCCTGTATGCCACTAATTTGTGGAATAAAGTTCTACTAATAATGATAAATTTAATATAAAGGGCTGTTTGAATTATTACTTTTTAACTACAGTATATCACTGGATTTCTTACCCTCCTTGCAGAGGCTCTGGTGGTTCCCCGTCACAGCACCAGCTTTCTCTCCTGGGTTGTGGCTCAGGTTGGTTTTCGAATGCTCTGCCTCCCTCTTCTCTGGCTTCACTTCACACACCAGCTCTTTTGACCTGCCGTCCTCAATGCCACGTTTCAACCAGGGATCTTCAAAGCTCATCTCACTGGACATAGAGCCTAAAAGCGGTACACTGACTTTGACTGGATCTTTTATTAGACTGGTTTTGACTGGTGAAGAGAGGATCGTTGGCTCTTTTATGACCATTGGCTTGACAGCTACGCATGGGTGGACACTGATAGTGGTCTTGAAAGGGGACAGATTCCCAGGTCCCCCCAGAGTCTGGATGTTGGTTTTACTCATTGGTGGAGGTAGTTTCCTCAGCCTGTCCTTAGTAGGAGTTCCCTTTTCACTTCCATTTTCTGACAGCACCACCTCTCCATCCAGACTTCCTCTCCTCTGATGGCTTTCACAAGCAGCAAGCTCCTCATCTCCAAGGGAAAGGCTTTGGTTAAGTTCAGCTTCAGCCATTGCCTCTCCTTGTTGGCTCTGAGATTGACTAAAGCTGTGCAGAGACTGGTCAGCGTCACTGCCCACACTCAGATCACTGAGCCAGGAGGACACAGGTGAGTTAGAGATGACTGTGGCTAAGGCCTCACCTTCGATCCGCAGCTTTGCCATGGCAACCTGAAGAATGGAACAGCATCGGCAGGTAAGACTCAACAATCAAAACTGGAAAATATGTAATTTAAGATGCAGCATAAAATTATATGTATTTGTACACAAGAAAGCTGATCGTTTTAATATTTTCAAAGTATACAGTATGTTGTCTATTATACCCCCATACAGGACTGACAACTACATCTGCTAGTGTATTAGCAAATCACAACATGATTGTTCAGTGGTAACCCTTCCTACTAAAACTGTGGCTCATAATGCAATATTTGTCAGAATGACTACCTATGATTTTTAATGCATCATTCTGAACCACTTTGGATGATAGTTGATACTTGGGTGATTTACTGTTGTCTTACAAAAAAAAATCTAATATCTTTTACAGTTCATCTGCTTTACAGCACACATCCCCATATCAAACATGTTTTCCTGACTTCCACTGACCTCTGCCATCGCAACAACTTCTGTCACACCCGCTGTTGTTACATGGCTGAAAGGCATGTGAAAATCTCCGACAGATCCTTCTTCAGCTACACCTCTGACGACACTTGAAGTGAGGCCGTTATCAGAACTTCCCTCGCTGCTAAAGCTGATGATGCTTGTTGGACAACAGGTCAGGTCCTGAGTCACCATGAGAGCTGTAACATCACAGCACTCCTCACCTCCAGCAGCCACTGTATACAGCAGTTCATCCTCCCCAGCTGGACCCACTGTTCCCCCAGTTACTGCCACACTGGAGTCTGAAAGTGAAAGAAAGCTTGTCAACAATTTGTGAAAGTCACTAATTTCTCAGTACATAACCTGCTGGTCACACTTCATAAAAATAGAGTGTTTACTGCAGCTCACCGTCCCTGTGTGTATCCAGAGGTATCGGTGGAACATCATCATCGCAGAGTGTCTCAGCTGAGCCAAGGCTGGCAGATAGAGATGGAGTTGGCTCTCGAACTTGTGGGCTCATGCCCACAGGAGAAGTTCTGGACAGCAGAGATTCTGTGGAGGAACGGCCACTGTCAGCAGCCAAACTGTCTGCAAAATCAGAAACAAATTTGGCATAGTCTTTCATTTTGTTTTCCAAGTGCATATTCACTGTTGCTGTAGTGATTTACAGAATGGCATCATGGTAGAATGCATATTTTCAATATTTAGCTCTTTTCCAAAAATACTGCATCATGCTCAAGGGCTTTAGGGAGTGCCTGTACTTTTATATTACATCAACTTGACTTACAGTCAGTTTTAATAATTGAAGAATAAAGAATAAACTGAAGTGTGCAAAGACAGTATATAAAAGGCAGCATATGGTAGCACATAAAAGTATAAACACCTATTAAGAGAAATGTTATTGGACCATTCAACACATGTGTTGACATTTTTATGCTGCTTGTAGCAATATTCTGAGGCAGTAACTATGTATTATAAGGAACATTTAAGAAGTGTAATTGTTCTTGGTTTCTATCAAATAATTTAATCTAACTGCAAATGTGTAGGTTATTACAAGTACAGACAGAGGCATTTTGAAGGATTGTCTCAATGTTTGGCATCAAGACTCTCCAAGATGGTAATATATATGAAGGAAGTGAAAATCATACAAATGATAATATTAAAATCATATCTTAACATACATTATTGCCACATTCCTAGAGTATGAATATAAATAATCTGCTTACTGTCTGAGGTCAGAGCATCTGTGGCCTGGCCGTCCTGAGCCAGACAGTGAGATGACAGCGGAGGTGTCGCTGGCATCACGCCCTTCTGGGTGTACACTTTACACCGCTGAGACGGTGATGACGGAGGCCTGCGGAGGCACACAAAGCTTGGTAACAATGGAAACTCACATATCGTTAGTCTCACAGCATAACTGTCAAGTCATATGTTTGGTCAAACTTTACTCTCCTAACACTGCTGCTTTATTTTTCATCATTGGCTATTTCCTGAAAAAATAGGACAGGCAATTATGCTATGAAGCTAAAGATATATCTTCTTTGTTGTTAAATGGTGGCCCTATAACATATCAGTGTTACGGATTCACGTTACCTGTAATCTGAGGTTTTGGTCAGGCTGGCGATGCCGAGGCGTGGTGATCCTAGTGGGCGTGCCTTCCCGTCAGCATTACCACCCACATTTAGATTTTCATGGCTGTTGATCAAATTGTAATAGATGAAGGTGCATATCAACATGTTTATGATCATAAACCAGCAGCTGTCCTCACCTGTCATGCAAATGGGAGCTTTTGGCCCTCAGGAGGGGGTTCGAGGTGCTGCTGCTGCTCCCTGTAACACTTCTGGTACTGGTGACTATGGGAGAACCCGAGCTCTGGGTCAGACTGTGGATCATGGTCTGGGCCAGCTCCGCCTCCTCCACCACCTCCTTGATATCCTGCAGGTGTTGATCATTGGTCCTCCTTCTAGAAGCTGCTGGTGAGCAGAAAAACTGCACTAAGTCTCTTACAGAACTTGCAGAGTCAATTTAATAATGAGACCTGTAGCTTTTGGGACATAGTCTAATTTATTTCGATGTAAAATTTAGTGCCTCAATTAAATATTTGAATGTTAGCAGTTGAATGGATTGCTGGGCAGTCAATGAAGGTCTCATAGTATTAGAAGCAGTATTAATATTCAGGGTGTGATTTACCAGTTTTGATATCTGTCTCCAAAGCAGCAGCAGAGCCAGGACCAGCAGGAACTGGATTTGAAACAGCTGAAGATGGACATGGCTCATATTTACTACCTTGTTTGTTTGCTGGAACCTCTTCAAAGGGGAATTTTGCCACCTGAAAAAAGCAAAGCAAGAGTTTGACTTGATTTTTAGGACAGAAAATGCTATTTATCTTTTGTTTTAAAATCACGCTCTAACTATCCAAGATAACTGGAACATCCATGGTTGTGATTAGGTAGATGAAAACTGATTCATTCATCTGCTAAAATGTAACCACACTGATATGAAGACACCTGCATAAAAGGCAAGTAGAAACCTGCAGATATCATGAATCAATGGGATGTTAATGGGCTGGTTAAAATTAAAATAAAACTGTTTGTTACACAGTAGAAAACACTGTTCCAATATTAATGCAGGCGACAAAAAGCTGCCTCCACATAGACACTGATGTCAAACAAAAGGTTATGTAGATACATGAAGAAAATATTAAGCAGATACAGACAAAACACTTTTACCATTTAAGTAAAAATAATATTAATCTTGTCAAACGGCATGTCAAACATCAATCTCTGGTACATATGCAACTTGTTTGCATAATAATAACAAAAAAAGAATAGAAAAGTGCTTCACCTCCTCGCTGCCATCAATACAGTCCAATCTCTCCTGCAGCTCAGCAAAGGTGTTACACTTCAGGCACTCGGCTCCTTCTTCTGGCACAGGGGCCAAAGGCTGCCCCAGTAGAGACTGAGAGGGCTGAGGCAGGGGCTGCGAGGGGCCACAGGGCTGCTCCTGGCACTCAGGCTGAGACTGAACCTGGTGAAACACAAGGTAAGGGCAAGTCAGTCTTCTAAAATTTATCCACAGCAAATATTCCTCTGCTTAGGGTCTTTCCAGGCAAACTCCTCTGGCTTTCACAGTCAATGTCATGGATTTTCTTGAGAGAAAAATTAACCAAGACATTACCAACTGTAACTTTACAAATTTACTGAAGCCAATGAAAACAACCTCGATAGGTATCAAACAGACCTTGAATTCATCTGTCTTCAAAATTTGTACACTGTGTATCTGACACAAATATTAAGACTTTCCCAAATTCAAATAATCCTTATTGGGAAATTAAATACTCAAAATGTGGGGGTTTAAGCTCCAAAGCTGTGATGTAGAACTAAATAATGTGTAGATATGAAAAGTTTATTTCAGTGCTACACAGGATCCAAATATAGTTACAAGAAAGTGAAAATTAATGGAGTTATTACATTCTGAAAATGAAAGATGATTTGTTTTACTTTGATTTGAGCAGCAGGTATTTACATGAAAACATGCTGCCACTTATTGTTACCCCAACTCACGACATGAACTGTGGGGCCTGGTTTAGTTGGTATGGAATGACTCATTACTGTCAGTGCAACTTTAAATGTACTTAAATTACCTTATTCTGGCCTCCAGCTGCTTGACTTTGTGCTTGATGCGTCTCTGATGTTTTACCTCGAAGCAAAGCAGGAATAATTGGTACAAATTCAGGTGGTCCCTCATTATCTGTCAGTTCTCTATCTGACACTGCAGCTCCATTGGGTCCCACATAAATTACTGTGTCACATGATTGTTCGCTGCTTGAGTACTCATCAGGGTCACTAGACAGGCGCAGCAATGGCAGATCTGAGTCAGCGTCACCACGGTGATGAAACGGTCGCAGATGTGTCGGGCGACGCATGCGACCCTCTTCACAGGAGCTCTCTCCTCCAGAAGAACTGGAGGTGTATTGCTGAGTAGGGAAGGTGGATGAATAAAAAATATACTTATTTTAGATTTGCAGAGTGTTAGAAAAAAGAGTTCTTGACTTTCTAGCCATTAACCTGCCTTTGGCCACAGAGATAGTAAAGGTAGACGACAGAGAAAATAAACACACCCTGAAGCCAAATACATTTTAAGAATTAAATTTTTCTAGTGCCTTGGTTCTTCAGAGCTTTTTTCTGACAGAATAATACCCTCTTCCCACGCTTTTCTCTTGCTGTACACTTTTGAAATAAGTAGATATGATAGGTGGGGGTAGTGAGCATGTCAGCAGCACATCGTGTGCACGTGGGTTTGGATTTTAAGGTAGAGGAAATGATAAAATAAATATTCATAAATAATTACAGCTTGAACTTCCATCATTGTCATCAGTCACAGTGAATATCACTCTCTAGTAATAAACAATAGCATTACATTTATCAGTAGCTTAACAAGTGAAATTATACCTTTTTACATATCCTTCTAGTTTTCATTAACTTGACCTTAATGTACCCAACTGTAAGTTTTATGAAATTAAAAGAGAAAACCTTTGAATCGTAATGAAGCATCTAGGTTTTATTGTAACTCACCACAGTGACTTTAGTTTTCTTCTTTTTCATACGGAGGACGCGGGATGCAATCTGGATGGTGGAAAGGGTTTCTGAGAAATCTCTGGGTGAGGCAGAGATGTGAGCAATCATGGTGGTCCGGCAGTTCATGTTGCCTAGCGACTCCCTTAGCAACATGGTCAGCTTGCTGTCCCTTAGTAACAGACATACAGCAGGATGTAAGCATAAAGACACACTAGAAACACACACAGTCAGTCAAAAGGAGAAGGTGACAAAACTGGTCGATTTTCATGCAGACACACACATCTAACAAAGAACTACCAAAGGATGACAAAATATGTTGGTATTTTTAAGATCAAACTCAAGACCTTCCTTTTATATCTGGCTTTCACAGGAGAACTGTTTCACACTTTGTGATAACAATTTGTGTCTATGAAAAGTGTAATATAAATAAACTGTGACTAACTAAACACTTTCTACAGGTTGGAGAAAATGCTGTCATTTCACATGTGGATAATCATATAACACCGGACTCACATTAAAGATGCTGAAAGATTCAAAAGCTGAGTTAATGCTAATTATTATTGATATGTTTTGATCGATATCACAGAATAAGATGAGAGGTCACTAATTCAGCCTGAAGCTCACAAAGACCTAAAAGAAACACTCAGGATATTATGTACCAAGGTCTAATACTGGGAGATGATCTATCTCCCAGAGAGATTATTCTCACAGATGGGGGAGTAAAACTAGGCTGTGTGCTTAAGAAAAGACTTTCTACTGGGTGGGATACTGCAGTCATTCACAACCCTGTGTGTGTGTGTGTATATGCGTGTGTGTGTGTGTGTGTGTGTGTGTGTGTGTGTGCGTGTGTGTGTGCGTGCGTGTGTGTGTGCTGAGGCCTGCAGGCTGACAGTGAATACAGCTCCTTCGTGGCCCAATACCTCATGCTGCTGTCCCCCTTTTCTAAAAACACAGCCTGCAGGCATGTCTCTCCAACACGTATGTGTAGACTCACATGCACACAGATACACATTAAGTGAGTACACACTTCTGTCTTGACCTCTTCCTTCTCATCGATGCCTTTTTAGTCTCCTCTCCTCTTTTCTTCTTTCTCCGGTGGCTGCCTCAGGCTTCAACAAACCCTCCCCGAATTATCTCTCTGTCTCTCCTTGAGATTAATGTAGCTAAAATTCATGACTAAGAAGTATTCATTTGCATGTTAATTCAAGTGGTAGGTGCGTTAGATTAGATTTAACATTTCAGCCTTTGCTAGATTCATTACTAGAGTTTCACCAGGAAGGACTTTTTACATGTAACACTATGTCTGCTATGATTAAAACCAACCTATTAGAAATGCAGATAATTCTTAGATTATTGTCAGTGCACAAAACTAATATTAAGATCTACAACTGTGTCCCTGCAGTTTCTTTTATGAGTTGGTTTTCTCAGAGTACAGAAGGTGAGGGGGCTAAGATCACAATGCTGTATGTAAATGTCAGACCATTTGAAAGTACACAAGCACTGCTGTGCAGGAAGGCTGTCTATGTGATGATACACTAAGATTTATATGCATCTTTTTATGATGAGAGGCAAGTGTCTGCCCTTTTTGCTGAACTGGGAAAATACAAGAGCACAACAATGTTCAATATTGTACTGATCTTCTAACATGGAATCACTGGTTACCTAGCAACAGGACTGGAACAGGACTAGGATTATAAGAACAGGCTGGGACCCCCTCCTTAAAGTCGTGAAGCACTGGGAAACAGGCTCAGCATTCAGTTATAATAAAATGAATAAGGCACAGTTCTTGGACTGTAGCTGGATTTGAACAGATTGTTGGCTTTTTTTTTTTTTTACTAGGCTCTATCATGGAAATGACTGCTACTTTATGTTGGATTGCTTTTCTCTCATTTTCAGAGGTGCTGACTGTTGGTTTCTCATATTAGCGGTTGGTTTATCATGTTAATAAATTATGAGAGCTGGCTCCAAAGGTGCTCATCTAGTATATACGTCAAAAATCTTTTGCTTCCATGCTTTACACCCAACTGCACACATGGATTTGTGTCTCTTCCCTTCTTCCATAGACCTTCCCAAAAACTTGACTTTAACATGCAGAAACTTATTTCTAGGCTCCTTGAATGTTTTACAAATGTAACTCCTTCACGGTATAAAAATTCATGAAACACAGAGATTGTTTGGAGAGAGGAAGTCCAACACTCTCCATACTATTATTGTATCTCTGCATGCTTTTATTCCTGCTTTCATTGTAGTTTATGCTCTCCTAACTATAGCCATATCTCCAAATACATTGATATTTAACCTTTAACAAAGTACAAGGTTTGAACACTTGGGGGATAAAACTACACTCTAAAAAGTTATTCACAGGGTTAGTGAGTAACACTTCAAATCAAGAGGCATTTCAGCATGAAAAATAGGTTTGCACACATTTTGGAAAATGAACAAAACTTTTTTCAGCTTTGATGAAACATTGTCCCCTATTGCTCAGCAATGTTAAAGTATTGAGTTAATGCAACTTTCCACTACTTTAACCCATAAAGACCCACTGTTGCATTTGTGGCACTTCCAAAAATATTTTCTTCTTTATATTTAACCTTTCTTGAGTGATTTATCAACATTTATTATAATATTAACCTCTGTATTTTGTGTTTTTTCAGTGTAAATCCAGTATTTTCCTACATTTAATTTACTGATCATGTAGATGTTCATTAAAGTGCAGATTAAAGTTGAGGGTTACATTAGAAACAAACATAAATAAAGAAAAAGTGACTTTTTCAGCAGAAATTTCAAAAACTAAATATAAAAACAAGCGTTTCCATCCACTGTCACTGATCCAACTCCATGGGTTTTACTGGTGAATCAATTTTGTAGAAGATGACGGTGTTTCCACATTCACTATGGCACCTCTGAATGTCCAAATGGGTCATATCTGATGACCATGAAAAGATGACAAACTGTATTTTACACCAATTATTTACATGTATTGATAGGATTAGTGGATCAGAAGTTATTAAACATTTTAGATCAGTCAATGGTTTTGGTCGCCAGTGGAGGTTTGGGTCTTTATGGGTTAACTGAGCTGTTAGATTAGTGACATTGTAACACCATGAGTTAAGTACTCTGCAGGGTTGAGGATGATCCCTGTGTTGCCACTATACATAGTTCTAAAAGAAGTGATGCTGTGGAAAAGAACTGTGGCTCTTTAACTTTCTAAAGAGTGTTTCACTCCTTTCCACCATTACTTAGCTCTACCTTCATGTGGCACAAGTTAGCTTAGCTCTCTATTGCTTAGCTTAGCTCCCTCCTGACAGAGGGCATGTTAGCTCTATGAGCAGCACCAACTTTAGTGATGTAGAAAAATATTACAAAAGACAAAAAAAGAATAATACTGTTCTGAGTGCTCTATTGGGGCTCAAGTGATCAACAGGGAGAACAGATTTCCACATATTATATACCAACAGGGTATGACTTACTGCCTTCAAGTGTCTTTACTGTTCTATTCTCACCCTATCTGTGTAGGTTCTCATTTGCCCAGGTCACCGTTCTTCTCGGTTCAACTGGACTGGTTTAGCTCTCATCCTATCTCTGCTGACACACTGATCATTACTCTCAGTGTCATGGCTTTACTTCTCATCCATGCCCACACAGGATACACTATTGACTGACATCCCAACTTTATTTTCATCTAACATGATGTTACAATGCAGGCAAAACACCAAACTCCTGCATTTTCATGTGAACTAAACTCTAAACACTCTACAAACTGTTGAAATTGTGAAGTAGGCAAAGATTTTATGGTAAATGGACTGCACTTACAGAGCACATTTTATTCATAGTGCCCAAAGCACTTTACAGTCTCACATTCACCCTTTCATGTGCACACTCATACACTGGCGGTTGTTGCTATGCAAGGCACCTTCTGCGAATAATTTAGGGTTCAGTGTCTTGCCCAAGGACACTTTGACGTGTGGACAGTTGGAGCCAGGATTCAAACCGCCAACCCTTCGGTCATTGGACGACCCACTCTACCAGCTGAGCCACAGTCACCCCCGGTTTTAACAAGTGATAATGAACTGTTACTGAAAACTGGAAGACATAATGTTATAATGTAGAGTGTAAACCATCCTCCTTTTCTATTTCTAAAGTAAATTGACCTTCAATAAAAACATTAGCAGACAAACTCTTAGCTAAGAGTGTTTATATAAGAGACTGGCAGAAGCCCTGCATTGATGCACTTTATTTCAGTTTCTATTCACATCCACATAAGCTGAATGGCATTCAATCATTCTATCACCTTTGCTCAGTGAAATGTATTCAGGTTTGACAGTGCTGTACTGGTACAGACTCGCTTTCAGAGGTGGCAACAGCAGCAGCACAGTCTCCATTATTAAACTGCTCCAAGTCCTCTTATAATCCCACAACATAAAAAGCAGTCTGGGTCACCACTCATAAACTAGACTCAGCACGGCTTTGCTTACAGCTTCAGTATCACTGTAGGAAGGTTGTTTTGCAATGTAAATGCAAAACCTGGTGATTAAATTAGCCAAGCTGGGATCACAGAGCTTCACAGCCTAAAGGAGAGTGGAATCGCAATAAGGAAGGAAGGTTGAAAAGACGACTTAAAATGAATGGAAAGGTGAAATAAGGACGGTCACAGGTCAGTTCATATATGGCACAGTCTAACACTGACATACAGCAGTCATACTCTGCAACACAGACACAGTGTCATATCGAGTATCACTGCTCTCTCCACTATTTAAATACTGAAATTAATATTGTATTTTTATATTTGTCCTCGTGTTTTTACTGTCCTCAGTCTGTTTGAATTACCTCTCCATTTCATCTCTCTGGAGGAACCATAAGTGAACCAGCAAAATGAATGTGATGAATATGTAACAGCAGCTGTTGTTGTTTATAGCATTAAGTCCTCCAAACCTGAGGGAACCTAAGAGAGCTGTTCTCTGCTTTCCTCTCCTCTTCTATTCCAGCTCCAAAACATCCTACTTTCTTCCTCATTCCACCTTTCGCTCTTTCTGTTTCTATAATGTCACCAGGGACCTGATGTATCTACTATGTACTTATTCCTGCTCTCAGCTTCCTTCAAACTGTTGAAAGCTTCCAGCTCTACATGTTTTCTCATCCTCTCCTCTATTATTTTGTCTCTCACACACAGACAGACATGTACACCGCCTTACTTGTATGGGATGTGTTTGCTCCCGTTGACCAGAGCCAGGATTACGTTGCCAAGAGCAGATAGAGAAAGGCACAGAGGGGTCGAGCTGGGTGAAGAGTTCTCCCTGTTTTTTCCTCCTCCTCCTCCTCCACTTTCACCAAGTACTCTGACGTCACAGCTGCCCAGGTCCAGCAGGTGGAGACGGCTGCGACCTCCTGACACTAGCAAAAATGGAAAATGTGTCATGAATAGAGGGAGACAGAGAAATAATGATTTGAGAAAAATGATGTTAGAGACCGAGGTAAGAAAAGCATGAAAATGTAAATGAGATTGAGTCCACTCCTGGTATTTGTGAGTCATTTTTCCGGTTTAACTTCTATTGAACTCTAAAAGAAGCTCATATGAAAGGGTTTGTGAGGCAATAACTAATAGTCTGTAAAATATGCAAATATGTGTGACCCACTGTGCACATTAGGGTAACAAATGTCACTATCATTGAGAAATATAAAAGGAAACTCCACAGAATGTGCAAGAAAATGTATTCTTCTGAACTGGATGACAAGCAAAGTCCCATCAAAAATGGCACAAGTCTATACCTGAATGTGTCAATAGACAATCTGACAAAATAGATGCAATGTGTTTCATAAAATATGGGACCCTTTTATGCTATATATTGGTTTCAACATTTCTGCTATTTTTGTTAGAGTGTTTGTATGACTTACAGCTAACCTCACACCTAGTCACCTCACCTGAATATTTACCTTCTTGTCATGTTCTGGTTATAGTCATTGCTTCTGCCAGCTGTGAGTATCTACATCTGAGCTAAAATGTCTTATCTCGTTCTACCTTGTTATTTTTGTTGATGTTCTCAAAAGAACAAAATAAACATACACCAATCGGCCATAACATTCTGACCACTAACAGAAGAAGTGATGATAATATTATTTCATTACAATTTCACCTTTCACTGGGTTGGATAAATTAGGCAGCATATGAACATTTACCTACACAATATTAGACAGATGTAATAATGTTCTGCTCCCACAGATGCTTGATTGGTTGAGATCCTGTTGTTGTTCTGATTGTCTTTTGGTAGGTACTAACCAACTTTACATTGGGAATAAATGACAAGATCTGGAGGTGTTCTGACCCAGTGATTTGCTCATCACAATTTCTCCCTTGTCAGTCTTTCTCAGATCCCTGCTCTTGCCCATTTTGCTATTTCTAACACATCAACTTCAAAAGCTAAATGTTCACTTGCTTCCTAATATATCCCACCCAGTGACAGGCCCCACTGTAATGAGATAATCCAAATTAATACCACGTTGACTGTCAGTGGTCATAATATTACGGCTGATGGGTGTATTTGGAAAAAATGCAAATATTTACTTGTTAGTAAGTATTACTAAAAGGACACAAACTAACAAGTAAACCATTTGTTCATTTTCTGTAACAATTTAATCCTCCTTACGGTCTCAATAGAGTAGAATCCTGAGGGAGGGTTGAAAAGACCTGATTCTGGCTGATATTGGGTGAAGCCTGGTGGGATAACCATTTACCATCACACTCACACCTACAGATAATTTAGAACAGGGGTCACCGATCCTGGTCCTCGAGGGCTGGTATCCTGCATTTTTTAGATGTTTCCCTCTTCCAGTCCACCTGACGGTGGTTATCAGGCTTCTGCAGAGCTTGATGATAGGGTTATCATTTGAATCAGGTGTGTTGGAAGAGGGATACATCTAAAACATGCTGGACAACGACCCTCGAGGACCAGGATCAGACACCCCTGATTTAGAATCACCGATAAAACTATCAAGACAGTGGAGAGAAGACAGAGTTCCCAGAAAGTTCACACAGAGAGGCCTCAACCAGAGAGTGGTTGAGTTAATGCAGTACTACTGTGATGTCCAACAAGTTAACTATACTTTCAGTAATTAATAGGTTTGGGGGTTCTATAGTGTAGTCACAGATAGAATAATGGACTTTTTTTTGGCAAACAATCCTTTTTTTTTTTCAATTTCCAGAATGAATAAACAACCAGGTGTCTTACATTAGTGCAGAATATAACTGATTGTATGACTTCTGGCAGAGTAAAAAAAACACACAAAAAATTAAAAATTGTAATTATATGAGGCATCTACAGCTGAAGCCTCATCCTTATCTTTTTATGTCATCTTCAAGTTTCTTCACTGCCTGAATGTCTTGTCACTGGCTTTTCTTTTACCTCTTCTCTTTTAATTGCATGTGTGCAGACACTTCAAAACACAAACAATGCAAAAAAAGAAAAAATCTTTTT
>JAPQRP010000019.1:22082115-22100197 GCA_037367295.1 Apogon hyalosoma | reverse complement strand
GAGGGAGGGAGAGTTTGGGCATGTGTGTGGTACTGCAGGATATCATTACTGATGAGATTATGTCAGATTAGTTAAGGATTACACAGATGTGCTTGTATCAGACCCACTAATCCTATAAACATATAACTACAACTACACACACACACACACACACACACACACAAGCTCACCCCCTCTGCCGTTTTGGCTCAACCGTATATAACATGTATATGTTTACACACTGGTCACTGCTATGTAGTAATGAGTTACAAAAAATGAATAGAGCTGAACATTTATGGTGGTGATTATTTTTAACTTTGTCTGATGGCTCAAACATCAAAGAGAATAAAACCAATGGGAAAGCTAAAAAAATGTAAAATGTAGTTAGAAAGTCACTTAATACATTTTCACTGTACATACTTAGCAAATATGACATATTCTATCTCATGTTTGTGGTTCATTTATATTCTCTTGACTCTTTAAATCTGTAAATTGTGCTAAATAAATATTATCTTAATATTTATTTGGAATATGCATCACTACATTTGCACAAATTTTCACTATAACCAATCATAACCATGTGATTGGTTGTCTGGCAGACAGAAGATTGTAACTGTTGACAACATTTTTAGACATGAACAAAGAGACTAATGTAATACAGAATGTTTCTTTGTTCATGTCTCCAAATCTGCTACACTCAGGTCTATTTTTTTCTAATTTGAGTGAACCAGCTGTGAGCGCTACCTCCATTTGAGTAAATGTAATGAACAAAGCAAGCAACCATTTGTGATTGCAGCACTTATTATTATTATTTTTTTTTATCTCTGATGCATTTTCAAAGAAAATTGACTCAAATAGCAGATTTAACCTCACAGTCTGTATATTTGTTACTACAGTGAGTGTGTATGGTAGATAAAACAACAAAAACTTCCCAGAGCTGGAAAAACAAAGGTAACTCATACTTATAAATGGTGTGTGTCTTTGTGTGTGTACCTGCATGCCACAGATAGGGTCCTCACACAGATAGACTCCAGGTGACTGTCCGTCCTGTAAACTGCCTGTAGCCACTTCAGAAAGCAAGTCCTTAAGGTTTTCTTCTTTTCCCCAAACCTACACACAAACACACACTCAGTGTATTATAGTGTAATTTACTAAAGAAAGTGGTGGTAATCATATTAAATTGTATTTTCAGGCAAAACAGTGTAGGCTGCAGTTTTATTAGAGAAAATTAGTGCACTCACAAGGTTAAAAAGCTTACAAATACTAATAACTAAAACCAAAAATACACTGTTAGCTCCACTGCAGCTACTGCTACCTCTAAGAAATCAGACTGTCAGCAGCCTCCTTTATTAAATGCCAGCACTGAAGTAACTTATTTAAGTCTGAGGCAACAGTACAAATGAGGGTTGTAAGTAACACTGACCTCAACTGCAGACACACGAACAGAAAAGCGAGCTCCTGTTTTCTCCTTCCTCTCATTGATGAGCTTAAACAGCCAAGAGATGGCACAGGGGATTATTCCCAGAGTCTGAAGAGAATCGTCGCGGCCGATCATTGTGTGTGATTTTCCTGCAGGATAAAGATGAAAAGTCAGCAAAGAAGAGCAGACAACAAAAGATTGAAGTATATCAAAAAGAGCATCATAAAAAGGGCTTCATCTGAATAGATGATCATGCATGTGCACATGGACCCCCCCCCCCAGATCTGTCCCTTTGAGCCACAGGATGGTGCTTACCCCCCCTACACTTGCTCTACCTGTCAGGAGTTAGAGATCAAACACACATCTAAACAAAGCCATATGTTATACCTAACAATCTCACCTACACAAGCACTTACACAAAAAACTGAGGACATCAAAAGCCTGAGTTGTGTGATGCTGTGTGGAGAAATATGTGTGATTTGTTCTCAGACAGGATGGGGGGAGGTTGTCAACTACACTGTAATTTTACATTGTTCTCTCTCAGTGTTTCCTGAAGCATCTAGAGTTACTGTCAAAACAAAGATGCTGTTCATGATCACAAAAACAGCAGAAAAACTAAATATGCTCTTCAAAAAGAACCAACACTGCTATTGTTTTCTTTCTATTTTTTCTCTTTAACAGCATTAACATTAATTTATTGGAAACTTGTGCTAATTTCAACATGCCTTATCCTAACCTAAAAGAGTCAAACAGCTGCAGGAGACCAAAAGCATCTACTGATATACAATCTTTAAGAACTTTTGGACCATTAATCCAATTAAATTTAAATAATTCAGTTAAAAGAGAGTTTCTCAGTTTTTCAGGGGCATCAGATGTGTCTCATTTGGGCATTCAGAGATTCCATAGTGAACACAGAAACTGTCAGCAGGATTGATTTGACTGTAACACCCATGTAGTTTGACACATGACAGTGGCTGCAGACACTTGTTTTTATGTTCACTTAATGATATATTTGGCCGGAAAAGTCACTTTTGCTTCACTTTTCTCCATTTTAATATAATACCCAAACTTTGAGATTTTATGAACATCTACATCATCAGAAAATTAACTATAGGACAAAACATGATTTTCACTGAAAAAATATCAAATGCAGAGGATAATATTGTCATAAAAGGCTAGGAAAGGCTAGATGTAAAGGAAGAACTCCCTGCAAAATAGTTCCAGGTCTTTCAGGAATAAAAGACATTTGAAACTGTGGCTGAGAGACAATCAAGACTGTGACCGTGAAATAACATGAGATCAAGCCTTGTGCAATATATTTATATGTTTATAAAGAGATTATTTAGATTTAGTGTATCCTTAATTTAGAGCACTTGGGTGTTTCTGCTCAATATTTTGTATAGACTAATGGTGCGTGTAATACAGATGAATTTTAAATAATTTTGTACAAAACGTCTGTGCTAACATTGTCTGTGTTGCATTTTATGGTATCTGTATTTGTCCCTGTATGTATTTAGTATGTTTTTGTGTAATATCAACCTGCCAGGAGGTCTACAAATGGAAATTAGCCTTACACTATAGTCTGGCATAGTTACATTTTCTTAAATGTTCATTATTATGCATTGTTCCTCCTTTTCTTAAATAAATAAAAATAAATAAATAAAAGAACTATATACCTCATATTATAAGGACCTGCATTTTATCTACAGCCAAGTCCCCAATACTCACAGAAACCTAAAAAGATGTAGTGGTTATGATTTATTTATTTATTTTGTACTCTTTTTATTAGCAGGGTTATGTAATCACTTGTGACTGTTTGTCAGTAGGATTTTGCTAAATCTAGTGCACTTGACAGGCGGCAGGGCAAGAGCAAATCCTGGAATTTAAAAAAACTTTTTTTTTATCAGGTTTCTAACCTTGGAGTACAGGCCTTGAAGGAGGGATGTGCTCAATTGACTGCCCTTCTAGCCAAAAACCCTTGAACAGCCCTCTCCTTTCTGTGTATTGACTAGTTTTAAACCATCTGTATTTATGTATCCTTCCACAAAGTTCCTCTTCTGACTTAAACAAGCTGTTAAGGTATCTTTCTACCCCAGCTCCACTGACTAACTTAACCCTACAGTACATACTAATGCTACTACAGAACATAAAGCAATATGTGTTTCCAATGTAAATTCAGAGTAATTATCCCATCAAACAGAGTTCCTGGGTTAGTGTTAGAAAGTGGAAACAAAACTGATAAGGTCAGAAAGGAAACACTGTGGTGTCAACACACCTGCACTCATTCCTATGATGATGATCCATCTATAACCAGTAATCTAATAACCTATAAGAAATCAATCAGATCCAGCTCAAAGGCAGAGGATTCAATTACCCCGCTTAAGTTCATCCATTAATTTCTGAATCATTTGGAGGCTGTATGAGTGTGTATCTACATGAATATATGTGTACGCTTCCATCTGTGTCTATAGCTACAGTAAAGGCCTCAGAGCCAAAGATAAATGCTCATTGTCTTACTTTCCCCATTTTAATTAAAGAGAAGGTAATGCCTTCATAACACAGCCTCATTATGATTCATGGCCTTAGGTGAACTGTATCATAAAGAATTATCTGCAGCCATTTAAAGAAATTCAGCAAGGTCAGGGCAGCACCGCAACGCCGCCTATAATAGTTAAAGTAATTGAAAGTGCAAACTCAATTTGATGGATTTCGCAGCATCACACTGTATAAAAGTGCCTTAGGGATATAAGCCAAAAGACTCAGCTATGTCAATAAACCAGTGACAATAACAGGTCTATTTGTCGGGGGTCACAGCCGTACAGACTAGTATGAATCATCAGAGTGCTGACATATTCATGTGTCAGTATGACAGCTGCAGGAAAACATGTATTGTTGAGATATAAAACCTTGATCTACTCTGACGTGAAGACATCCTGGTTGAGTGTGTTTGGAGAACTGCGACGATTATGAGGACATCTGTTCATTTCATATGTTCTACACAGGTCTTTTAGACACAGGCAGGTTAATGTTGTTTTTTTTTCTACATTTATGCTTGCATACACATTTCACAGAGCTGTTGCTCTGTTTTTATTACTTGTAAGGTCTTCTGGCCAAGATTAGCTTTGAGATTGTGAAGTTCAGCATACTGCAAAAAGTAAACTGCTAGGGAGAAAAACAAGCATTCAGTGTTTTAAACTAACTCCAATTAAACTGTGAAAGTTTACAATCACCATATGTTTTGCTTCAACTTTGACTTCTCATGTTTTAATTCAGTTGTGTTGACAAATGTATCTGTTGCTGTGGGATATAACTGTCAACATTTGCACTTGGTTTCAGTTTTACCTCCAGATACTGCAATTATATAATCGAACTCATCTGATTATCTGACAGCTTGTTGCCCGCTCAGTCTTCCCTGTAGTGATGCTGCCTCATTCTCGATTCTCAGCAGCTGCTTTTGTGTGTCCACTGTTATGACCTATAATAATGATGTCCAAAGCTACAAAATTATCAGCCAGGTTGCAGCTAATGAGCTAATTCAGCCACAGGCCTCACCAAAACATTAATCATTTAAAAAAATAATCTAACACATTGCCAGTGAAATGTAATACACCATTGCCCATAAAATTGGAATAATTTTGTTTTTAGAAACATTCCTCTTTTTATTCCTATTTATACTTACCAGTAACCACCTTTGACCCACTCAGTATGTAATAGACACTACTTTATCTATCAAAACTAAATCACAATCACATTGTCAATATCACTTCATGAGAAGGAGAAAAACTATTTCATTCCACCTTTATGGACAACAGTATATATTTCTGATAATAAAAAAGGCTTAAGTAATGCAATTATTTTATTTACTTCACCAAGGTAATGTAACTCATTGCATATGGCTATTTTCCTAAAATGACCAAACTGCAATGAAGGATACAACAAAAAACACAAAAATGTAACCAATGCATTGTAAACCTCGCATGAATACTCAGGGTTGATGGGAAGTTCACAGTGTTGCCTTGAATTTGTGCTAATGGCTTTGTTGACCCATGTTGCCCTGAAAAACAACAGGAGGCATTTCCATGTGGCTAAAAGATGCAAGGCCACAGAACTTACATATTGTTATATATTGTTCATTCATTCTTTGTCTGACTTGTTTAATCCATGGGAGGGTTGCAGAGCTGCTGGATCTCAGCTACCCAGAGCTGAAGGCATTACACACCCTGGACGTGTCACCAGTTCATCACAGGGCTTTCACATTCACACCTATAGGCAATAAATTAGCTGGTCTTATTGAATGTGTTCAAAGTCATGTTTATATGTATGTTTTTAGAACAGTGTTTTATGAATGGTTTTAGCACTGAATTTTATTATGTGTTTTATGTACTTTTTAGGTGGTTGTACACCTGAAGTTTATATTTTTTTTAACTTCTGCTGCTGCTGTCTTGGCCAGGACACTCAAATATATTTTAATCTCAACAAGTATATTTACCCATTTTCCTGGTTAAATACAGGTTAATAATAATTTAGATTGAAAATTAACCTAATAAAATGCATGTCTTTGGGCAGTGGGAGGAAGCTGGAGTATCTGATACAGAGGTGCCAGCCATCACTAGGACTGAACCTAAGGCCTTTTTCCTATGAGGCAACAGTGCTAACCACTACACCACTCTACTTTTTCTCATACATTTAGATTTCTACTACATGACACAACAGTTACATCCACTTCCCGACACTGCTCCTCATAAAAGGTCTAACATAGCATAGTGTGCAGGTGTTTTTGTTGTTACACAGATGAAGCAAGTGCATTACAGTAAATAATGGCTAAGCCACAGTGACAGAAGTGCTCCCCACTGAATTGTGTCTTTGTGACTTTTGTTTTGTGCCAGCAGTTCAAGGGGACTTTCAAACTCCGACTGAATGTATGAAGATCACAAGCCCAGGAGGATAACACTGCCTACATGTACACAGATGTACACGACAGGGGCTGACCCGGGGTTGAAGAACATGTGTGTGTGGTGATTGTGGGGGATCTTTGTGTCTGCTGGTGTGTGCTTGTGTGTTGATGTGAGCTGTGAGGAGTCGTGACCCTTTTTAAGACAGCTCCTCTAAAAACCAGCTTCAGAAGGATTAGAGCGAGAGAAAGCAGGACAGAAACACAGACTGAGCAGACTGAGAATGCTTTCAGCTTGAGCAGACACTAATCCTCTTCTTTTTCTCTCTGATAGATGAGAGCCAGTGGAGAAAAAGTCGAGCAAAAAGACTGACACACACTAAAGACGACTCACAAGCCTTGCATGCTCTGATTTTGCACCCGATGTATGTGTGTGCGTGTGTGTGTGTGTGTGTGTGTGTGTGTGTGTGTGTGTGTGCGTGCGTGCGTGCGTGTGTGTGTGTGTGTGTGTGAGTGGTACCCAGCTTGGAGTGTCCAAAGCAGAAGACACAGCCATCTGCTCCATTCACCACCGACTGAATCACCTCAGCAACCGTTCCCGCACACACCTCCGCCTAGCAACAGGCAGTGAGAAATGAAGAGACGTGGGATCCAGGTCAGTCATAAATATCTGAATGTACAGAGTCATTTGAGAGCTGGTACATTTTTATTATTAAAACAATATTACAATAGCCCTTATGATGGCATTAATTTAACATCCGTGTCATAAAACATTTTTACATTTGAGCCATGGTCTAAAAGAAAGATGATATGGTTCACATTTCTTAACACAACCATCCCATTATTTTACTTTGGAGCACTTGTGCATTATGTATTTAGTTTGTCTAGCCTTTTGGTCACACCACATAAATGGAAATGAAGCCTTAAGAAGCAATTTTTATTCTCTGTCTCACTCATTAACATGTAATTATGCTCTGCAGAAATGATTTCATGCAACTGTCTCTGGTTTTTGTTCACAGCTTGTAGTTGTTTTTTAAAGAAACCTTTATACAATGCACTTCACATAAAACTCATATTTGCAATTTCTTTGTTTTTATCATTTTTCATACCTGTGATGCATCAGGAGGGAATGCAGCATCAAAGGTAAACATCTTTGGAGGGACCTGATTAGATCCACCTCTTTTCTGGGAGGCAGCGCTTGGCATCTGATTGGCTGCTGGGTCCATGATGGTGATCTGTTTCTTTCTGGGATCCACTTTTAGGAAAGAACTGGACTCAGCGGCATCAGACTGAGACACTGGACATACACGTACCATCACTTTCACCTGAAGGTAACAAAGAGAAAGAAAAATGGATATTTAACAGATGTTATCGATAGAAATTACTTTAGATTCAGCTACATTTTGCAAGACAAATCAGATATCGAGTCATGGACATCTCAGCATTATGTCCATCCTTTTTTGAGAAGATGAGGCCTGGAGCACCTTTTAATTCCTGCTGGCTTCCCCTTCACGCCTAAATGAGCGAGGTTTATTGGAGGATGATGCGGTAAATAAATAGCAAAAACAAAGAGAACTCCTGCATGTCTCACTGAGTGCTAAAATATTCATTGGGTTTGCAAACATTTCAAACAAACTTTCATCAGATTTTCAGACCATATTGTAACTACATAGGTGCTGCCTCAAACATCCATTCATTAGGGCTTCTGATTTCGGTTTAACTGATCATCATTGTACTCAAAACAAATCCATTACCACTCAAAACATTGCATTAATCAGACATCAGTCTTATGTGACATCCAAATTAGTATTGTTGTCCATCATCAACTCATAACATAATAAAATAATCAATTCCTTGTAAACTATAAAGCACCGAAATAACTGTAAGAGGAAAGTGGCCCAAACTGAGATTGTAAACAGATTAGATCATTGTGAGGAAATACTGCCAGACATCAGACCTCATCTGCGCCTCAGCCCTGGCAACAGACTCCCAAAAGGCATCTTTTTATTTCTTTAAAAGCTTACATAAATATGCTCTGCCTCTGTCTCATCACCTTGCTCACCCTAAATGCTTCGTCTGCCACCCTCCTTCTCCCTCCTTCCTTTTCTTTCTCTACCTGTCACTCTTTTGTTATCTCTCTTTCCCTCCACCCTAAATCCCTTCCTTTTACTCTCTTCACTTCGCTTCTCTACGTTCAGCTCGCTGCCACACATCAAAAGCCTGAAGTGCAGGAATCCTGTTTTAGCTCCATCTCCTCCTATCGCTCGTCATTTCCACCCACTCCTGTCACAAACTGTTAGCAGCCAAAATTTATTGCTTGACAGCCACCGTTGTCTTCTTTGATACCTGAGAAAGAAAATCGCTGTGTCATCAAATCTGGGTGTGTTGCAGAACAATTTCACATATAAACATCCTTTCTCCATTAAATATGTTTAGAAGTATGAGTTACTTTATTATGGTTTACTGTTACCTCTCATCATCTTACTCATCTAGCTCAATTGTTTTCTGTGTTGTCATCTTTGTCTCTTCATCTTTTATGTTACAGCCTCATTGTATTTTTTTTAAACTATTTGGGACAACTGCTCAGTTAATGCTGACACTCTGCTGATCCTCTATTAGTAGAATGTCAGAGACTTCGAGTGCTTTATGATTTCAGTCTAATCACAATAACTGTCTCAGATACTAATCCGAGCACACTTGGGGAATTAAATGTATTCAACATTTCTATCATAACATTAAAAACTGACTTATGTGACAGCATAAAAAGAAATTCTATCCCTGTTCACTCGTAAGAGTTATACTTCACATTTATACATTCAATCTACTGATCCGCCTCTGCATGACTCTTCTCTTTACACTTATTATAGGAAACATTTTAACACATGACACATGGAAAAATCATGTCTGTGTATGCATATGAATGTGTCCACAAAAATCAAATAAAAGGACTGAGTAGCTTTTGGGGTGAAAAACCAATGAGGAAAAACATTTAAAATAAAAATCACTGCAAACTGTGCTGCCAAGCAAATAGCACCAGTGTTGCACCTGTGTTGTTCAGATGGATGTAAATTAAGATATATTACCACAATTTGTGCAAAATAGGCATGTTATTTGAAAAGAAGCCTGAATTCACATAAACAGTGTAGTGTGGTTGGTGAGACTAACACCTGCACACAACTGGTGTTAACTGTCTGTAAAATCACTTTTGACTCTAACTCTGTGGATCTCTCTGTGTCTCCAAATCGTCACATTTTTGAGGCTTGAATGATATTGAATCAAAGTTTTGGACACTAAAGTCAGTTAAGGATTTTAAGAGTAAGTGATTTATCAAGCATGTTTCAACCTGCCTAAATTATATTAGTGGCTGTGAAATAATATGGAGGCATGAAAGTTGGTTTATGGCTGTAGAGATCATTAAAATGTCGATCATTAAAGACATACAATCTGCACAGTCTGAGAGTTTTGCCATTTCTGCAATTTTCATTTTGGACCAGTCTGTGAGCTGAAATCTTCACACACATGGTAGAAAAACCTTTGTGAATAGGTTCTAAAAAACAAAGCATTTGCTGGTGCAAGTCCCTGTGCAATTAGCAGTTTCAATCCATTCCTTGCTGATGCAGCTCTACGTGGTTTATTCCATTTTTGATAACAAATGTGCAAAGAAAAATTAATTCTGGCAGTAGATTTTTTTTTAAATTCCTCAGCTTCCAGAGCCAAATTGGTTGAGTGGCATGTTCATTTTTTGGTAAACACTGAAGAAAAAAAAGTCCAAGACATATAACTGTGATAGGGAATCTGTATTATGTTTATTGTATACAGATGCATCCTACCAAAGCTGGGGCTAATGACACACATGGGACCCACACTGTATGGATTATAATGGCTGATTAAGTATGTGAGCTGTAGACATTGTCTGTCTTTCAGTCAGCGTGATCAATTGGCAAAGCCTGGTCTAATCCAACAGTGTTCAAGGAGTTTGTTTGTGACAGAGTGACAAAAAAGAAAATCTCCAAAATCTATTTTTATTCCATTATGCAATGTGCTCTAAACTGAGTAGGGTTATGTGAGTCTACAGGGCACAGAGGTGCAGGGCAGATAAAAAAGACTACTGTGTTTGTATGGCTCTTAAAAGGGAAAGAGAGGGAGGAGGAGAGATCGTTTGTCTGTTTTTGCTTGTTAGCTCAGATGAATCGACATCTGAAGTGTGATTCTTCTCTGCACTTTCATTTAAACACCACCATGGGATTACGAATCATACAGTAATCCCAAAACACTCCAAACCCCACTGCGCTCTAAGACAGAGCTTTCACAGGATAAAAGGAAGACGCTTCCTGAGTTAAACTAAATATTTATGTGTTTACAGTCCCTTCAGCCTGAAACAGGGATGTGATCATAACTAAAAAAAACAAAATAATTAACTGTCAGTCAGAGACAAGCAAAGAAACTAAAAGAATAACAGAAAAAAACTATATATAAGTCTCCTTGGATAATAGTCTCAGCTATATATTACAGTAGTTGTATTTATTCATCCACATTATCATATTCTATATTATGAAAATGAGTTACTCTCCTGGGCAACACTTTACTGCTGATAACTTCAACACATACAAACATAAATCTACATACATTTAATCTACAAATACTTGAATATAAATGAACCAAAGGCAGTTGAACAAACTCACCTTTGTCAATAACAATACTGTAAAAATAACATAAGCGCACAGGCCTAATGGGAACTGATATATACTGTATCTGAAATACACACAGTATCATGTTGAAAGTAAAAAGGTTTCTAAAACTGTGACGGCTCGTACAGTGTTTTTGAAGGTTTGTCTCTGTCTCACACAAAAGACACTAAACAGGCTTTCCCTTGGTGGTATCATTAAATGTCCAATGGCCATTTACTGGAAGTAATACTGTGTGTTTCTATGAGGGTGTGGTGGATATCGATAGAATATAATAAATACGTAACCTCACTGACCCAGGTAACCCAGGATACTGAGGTTTAATGTCAGGTCAGCACTTTGTGTCCCTCTGTGAAAACACACACGCACACACACGCCTGCATGTATTTAGGGGACAGTGTGTTGACTTGTATTAATTTCCTGGACAACAACATGACTAAACCCCTCTTTGACTTTTAAAAACTCTTAACCCTCATATTTAATGAATTATGTTAAAGGGACCTAGATTTTGTCCCCATAAGGGAGCCGAGTCCCCAGCTATGACTGAGTAAACAGATCTATGTCCTCATAAGGTTACAATACATGGTCTTACACACACACCTTTACAGACTCAGACTCAGGGCAATGCCCTCCTCCGACCCCAATAAAAGAGCACATCACATCAGTAAGAGCCTGAGGAAAGGATTTTACCATTGCACACTTTACAAGACGTAACTCATAAAGTCCACCCCTCCTGAGAGCCCATTTCCTCTTCATGTCTGACAGAATGAAAGGTAAGAGGGTTGCCAGTGTGTGTGTGTGTGTGTGTGCGTGTGTGTGCGTGTGTGTGTGTGTGTGTATGTGTGATTGTAGAAAGAGTGTGGTTGTATTGCTTTGTGCATCCCTTTTGCAAAACCTTGTCACATCAGAGCCATTCGCTGGACCATTAACATTCTTTTTCATTTCTGTTTTGCAAAGTATTCAGACTCTATGAAGGTGCCAACAATAACAACAACAACAACAACAGTGTAAAGTGTCAGAATTATGCAGGTGCAGCTAGAGTTTGTATAGATTATAGACTTTACATTTGGCACTGTGAGTTTGAACTCTTGGGCTTTTGTTGGCTTTGATTTAAAAACACAGACCAACGTTTTCACTGGAAGTCTATACCTGAGTCACACTCTATTGTGTGTCTCTTTGTGTTATCAAACATGCTCTTATACTGTTCTCAGAGGAGCCTTGGCCTAGTTCCACCAGTGAATCAATACATGTGGCAAAGGACAGAAGCCATTAAGACAGGCAGCAACGCAAATACAGAAAGAATGTTCAAAAAACACAACCTAGGAGCACCTCTTTATGTTAAAGTAAATGAAAATAAAAAAAATATAGAAAACAGCAGAGTGCTGATTGTTTCACAACATCAATGGGCAATAAATAATGCAAGAATTATACAGCTGTTACTAATAATTCATCTACTTTTAACCTTGATCCCTATGTCATCTTATATCCCTCTTTTCTTTTCTTCTCTTTTCTTTTTTCTTTTAATCCTTTATTTTTTCAAATGATTCAACACATACAGCCCTTTTCTTTTCTTAATCTTAAGAGAAATATTTTGCTCAATATTACTGTCCAACCATTCCACATTCACCCCCATTCCCTTTCCATCTCACTTTCTTTCCCTCCTTAGAACAAATGATGAGACATCACAGACTGTTCTTATTATTTATTCTCCACTTTTTTTTCTTTCTATTCGCACTTTGTGCTGTAGTGAATACAGATGCTGAGCAACTGAAACAGATGCTGCAGAAAAGAAATGGAAGTTAGTGTTATTTAACTTTTCACAAAATCTGTGTAAAATCTAGCTTGTAATTGCTTTAGAAAAAATGCCAATGAAAATTACAAATATAGGACATGATCTAAGTAACTACACTCTTTGAATTTACAGCGTTCTTCTCTTTATGTGCTGCATTTAAACACAATGAAGTCTTTTAGCCAATTTGACATAAAGAATTCACCCCAACAGCAACAAACAACTCTGAGCTGAGAGAAGATTGTTCAATAGTCCCTCACAGCAGTGCTTCATTACTATTGGCTAGAAAATCAATAAAAGTCTGAGACTGAGCTCTAATTGGCTCCTGAAGACTGCAGAGATGCAGACATTGGTGCAAACACATGTACAGAGGATAGATACAAATACCATATGGGAATAGCAAGTTCAAGCTTCGATCAATTCTAATTTTAACTAATTTATCCCATCAGTTCAGTTCACGATATTTTAAGATTCAATCTGACTGCAGAGACTGTAAGTGATATTTTTAGTCTAACAGTGATGAGCCACTGCATGTCAAAAATACTTCTTTTGTATTAAAGAAAGTGTGACAATAATAATGAAAAAAAGCTCTATGATCTAGGCTAGCATTGTTTTTATTTTGGGCTGGAGGTTATTAGTTTAGGACAATGGCAGAGTGATAAAGGGGGAGGGAGGGAATGATATCTGACAAAGGTCACCAGCAGAGTGTGAACTGGATGTTGTGGCTCATGATCCCTGTCCTTAAGCTGCAGGAGGCGGAAATCAGAGTCAAAAGTACCAAAATGCCCTACCTGATAACCTGATACTGTTTCACACCCCTCTGGAAAAGTGAAGCCAAGTTATCACAGTAAGAATAGGAGCCATGTGTGTTCAGTGACACACAGTGAACATAACAGCAATCCACAATTAAATGTGTCACATAATCAACCCCCCTTCCTCTGAAAACATCTGTTACCAGCCATTGAATAGCTCTACAACATGTAAACAGAGTCAAGAGGAGGTGCAGAGGTTTTGTTTCCTCTCAGACTCCTCATATTACAATTAACTGAGAGATTATTATGGAGATTTTGACCAACAACAGCAAAATCTATCACATTACACTGAGGCCATAAGCTCTCCAAAGGTGTACCCAGAACCAATTTTACCATTTCATTCACATCGCCATTATTTGTGTAACATTTTGTAATCTCCCCGTTTCTAAAATTAAATGATATTGCTTAAAATATTCATTCTTTTTTTTTTTAATACCAGTTAATCCCATAATCACAGCTTGTCATAACAAACATTGACGCCCTTTGTTTAGTTAATTATTCAAACAATTAGTCATGTAACCTTAGATTCACATATGTCAAATACATACACAGCCCAGAAAAAAAGTTCCCATCTGGATTTAACCCATAAAGACCCAAACATACACCAGCGACCAAAATCATCTACTGATCTAAAATGTTTAATATCTGTTGGTCCACTGATCCTATCAATACATGTAAATAATTGGTGTAAAATGCAGTTACTCATCGTTTTATGGTCATCAGATATGACCCATTTGGACGTTCAGAGGCTCCGTAGTGAACATGGAAACACCATCATCATCTTCTACAACACTGATTCACCAGTAAAACCCATGGAGTTGGATCAATGACAGTGGAAGGAGAGACTTGTTTTATGTTCATTTAATGATATATTTTGATAAAAATGTCAGTTTTTATTCAGTTTTCTCTGTTTCTGATAAAATAACCCTCAACTTTAATCTGAGGTTTGATGAGCATACATGATCACGACATTAAATATAGGAAAATACCAGATTTGTACTGGAAAAATGCAAAATACAGAGGATTATTTTATGATGAATGGTGACAGATCACTTAAGAAATGTTAAATATAGAGCAAAAAAATCATTTGAGAACTACCACAAAAGTAGCACTGGGTCTTTATGGGTTAAATAAGTAAAAGTCTTCTGATGGATAATTGCTGCAGTGAATAATACGCTTCAGTTCCAACAGGTTTTTTTTTTATCCTAAGTGATGCAATGAGTTGCTTCTCATTTGTTAAACAACTATTACTATTTGCTATGGAGCATAAAGATTGGACAGTAGCAGGATTCACTGGGTTCACTCAGCTTTTGAAAGAGTGGTTCAGGGAGCATGAGACATTATTTTCACACATGGATTGGCCACCACAGAGTCCAGAGTCCAGACCTGAACCTCGTTGAGAATCTATGGGATCTGCTGGAGATGACTTTACACAGTGGTCTAAGTCTGCCATCATCAATACAAGATCTCTGTGAAATGGATGGAAATAACATTTATTTTGGTACTGTTTAAGTATTGCATGGCATAAACAAAGCCACAATACATGTGATCTGTTATCAGAACTAAAAGTTCCTGTGAAATATTGTGTGTGGACCGTTTTTCTGGTCAGGCAGTGTACATACACAGACAACCAAAGAGCCTATAGTTCACACTCCTTGTTTTCTTGTTTTCTTCTTTTTTCACTTGGTGCTACTTTCCTTAGTAACAATGGTCTCAGTTCTAATCTTTCTAAAATGGGTGTAGTTTTTCCATAATTCTGCAGACAGACTGGAGTGATCACATAACCTCCTTGGCAGTGGTAAAAAAAAAATCACTAATTTACACACAGACACAGAGAATGAGTGTGTGTCTTTGTGTTCATCTGTGTTCTCGTCTCATGCAGACACAAGCTCTAGGTCTGCCAATGCTGACAGCATTAATATTTCAACTACAAGGTGGAACAAAGTGGCTACTGGATTCCCATAACAGACTCACTCACTCATTTAGATACAAGACACACAGACACCCAGATAGGCGTAAAGACACACAAATGCCCATGGAAAATGCTCTTGCACATGCTAGCTCATGACACAGACACAAACAGCTTGTGGCCTGAGAGGGATCGTAGTTGCTATTAAAAATTGATTAGCTGTCATAGTATCATTTTCCCCAAGGTCAAGTCGCAATCTGTGTGTGTGCAAAATGCTCTGTGCAGAGATGAAAGGGGTGAAAAAAATAAAAAACTCCCACAGTCCTTCATTGTCATTCAGAGTGAGGAGGAATGAAGGGATGCAAAGCAAACAATAAAACTCATCCATATACAAGAATAGAGATGCGGTGGAGAAGAAATACGGTATATATTAAGAAATTATCATCCCTATTGAGATATGATAAACTGATTGTGGTTCATTTATGATCTAGATCAGTGGTTGAGCTGTCAAAAACCACCATTAAAACACATTTAGGATCCAATCATTTCTCAATCAGTTTAATTTAACTGTGCTCCTCAGTTGTTTCTTGTCTTTACTTAACATCTGACAGCTTCAGTAGCAACATGTGACACTTATATTCTCTATTTCTAGCACACCAGCTGGTTTACTTAATGGTAATACATTCACAGCTTAATTTCCTTGACCGAGATATGTCTTCCCCCCTGCAGTTGGTGGACTGAATGGAAGGCTCCAAGCTGGTTGAGTTGATTAAAGTCAGACAGAGCTTACCAACATGTAAAAAGAGGAGCGTATAGAAATAACACAAGGGAGTTTGAGATACAAATGTCAGTCAGATGGATCCACTGGGAGATTTCTATTTAATTTGACGTCCCTTGATAGAACAAGGCATTACCCTCCCTCTCTGTGTAACATACACCTTCACACAACAGTAGTACATCTGACCTGCGCAGGCTGATTTCCCCTGGCTTTAAATGTGATGTCTCAATCTGTTTTCTGCCATATTAACATTGGGGAGAACACTAAACCAACCCGCTCCCACTCTCACACACACACACACACACACACACACACACACACACAAGCGCACCTACACACACACACACACACACACGCGCACACACACACACACACACACACACACACACACACACACACACACACACAAGCTTCTGTGTTTTACAGGATGTATCATACTTCCACCGGGGGCTTTGCTGCTTCCTTGACATCTTTCATTGTAAACTATAATCCTGTGAATTTGTGTGCCTGTGTCAGTGCATATGTGTGCAAATGCCATTTCAGTGGGGAGTCGGCCCCCACTGCAGGTGACATTTTTACTGGAGAAATGTCACCACAGCCATTTTTTTCTCCTGTTTGTGTGAGCGTAAGTGTGTACTTGTGTGTGCATATGTTTGATTAGCTTTCGAAGAGCTGTAGCAATCCAAACTACAATTTTTACATGAGTAATGAAATGCCACCACAGTTCTTACAATGAAATTAGGTAATATTCAGATTTTTATTGTAACATGTCTAAACTAAAATGTCAATTTGATAGCATATAATGAGACATGGGACACAGGCAGCAAAGATCGTTGGTCAGACCTAAACCATGATATTTTAAGTTTGTGTAATTAAGATGATAAACAAATAATGTAAATTTTCACTTTTCTGTTTTTGTTATAGTACGTTGAGATTGATTTTCTATATCGTATTACATATTTACATGGATTTAAGTGTCTGCCTGTAAACATTTGCAGTGACAAGAAATATTCTCACATACAAACAGCTCACCGGAGTGTAATGCAGTCAAACAAAGTGTATGTGGACATCTGTGTACAGTAATGGACAGTGGTGTTTGATGTCTGTTTGATTTTGTCCACCAAAGGCATTCATTTTCTAGGAGTGAGGACACACACAGACACACAGTCAGTGAACCTTTCAGTCAAACTGTGGAGGAGGGGGCACTAAAAACTCATTACATGGACGATCAATATTGCACACACTTGAGAAGCATGAATCCCCCCCACATCCACAGCACACACACGTACACACATTTCATCAGCTGCTGGCAACGGTGACAGATGACTTTTGTCAGCCTGAAATGTGTTACCATGGTAACTATTAGGCTACATTTCGGTATGGTGCAGCAGGGGGGCCACGCACATACCAGTAGACACATTTAGATAAACTGGCCAAGGTCATGATAAAATACCACAGCTCAATATTTCATCAATGTCCAGACCTGTACAAAGCCATGTTAAACCTGAGGTAACAGAGGACCTGGACCATGAGGAGGCAGAGAAAACCAGTCAAACTGCACTGACGTGTCATTAGAGTAAACTGAAATAGAAAGCACATCAACAGACAGATGCTTGTTTAAGCTTCAGTGGTTCGAGCAGTGCTACCATTCATCTTAAGTCATTTTTGTGTCCAGCTAAATTAAAGTCCAATATGTTGTCTCAATCCATGCATCAGTCTTAGATATCAGCAATATAACCATCACTTCCATCCATCCATCCATCCATCCATCCATCCATCCATCCATCCATCCATCCATCCATCCATCCATCCATCCATC
>JAPQRP010000019.1:22058327-22079172 GCA_037367295.1 Apogon hyalosoma | reverse complement strand
TAGAATAGAATAGAATAGAATAGAATAGAATAGAATAGAATAGAATAGAATAGAACAGGCTTTATTGTCATTACACCTGTTTTGCAATGAAATAGCAAGTGGTCTCTGCCAGCGACAGTGCACTTACATCTAAATAACAAAGAAGAGGAAAACTTGATGATACCATAAGACATAACACATAACACTATGTGTGTAATAATGAGCTTCACATTTCATTCAGTGAGTGAGAGTCTGTGGAGATGCAGTGTGAATTTCTTGGTGGTTTCTGTAGCTGTGAATATGTTTCAGTACATGACTTCCCCTCCCACTGGTAGTCTGGAATATCAATAATATACACACATAACTTATTTAACCTCTAGCCACTAGTTAAGTATATCTTGTCTTATTTTATAAGTATATGAATATTGATAGACAGTATGTGCCATTTCATGGTGGCACAAATCAAATGCAGCTACAGATATTACATGTGCTTATTTTGTTACAGATCTGAAATCAGCAGAAATTATTATTATTCAACCAAACACAGAAGAAAATTACTAAAGCAGATAAATATGTGAAATTAATGTGAAACATAAAATCAGCTTTGTGTTCATACTTAAGATGGATTTCCTTGACTTTACCTTTCCAAGACCTGGGGTGTCCTTGATCTTGTTGGCTGCACGGAGAAGGCAGGGAGGGGCTGGTGGAGGGGCCAACAATAAGGCAGAGCTAAAATTAGTGGGGAACATAGGTGGATCACATGATGGAGACGCTGACGTCACTGGGGCTGTGGCTGCGGCGGTCTTCTGCTTCTTCTTCTTAGATGCTAGGTTCAACTTTTGTGCAGCTCTGAGAGAAAAAGTACAGACAAGGAAAAAGAATCAATTAGACAAATAAGTACACATCTTATACCAAACAAAAAAAAATCAGGTTTAGGTATGGAAGGAAGTTTAAATGAATGATTATAAGGATGTGGGGATTGGCAGGGAGGACGGTACCACATGTGCACGCACAGATCAGTCTATAATTACATCCTTATAGTTTACCACAGTACAACCATGACAAATATGCTAATTGCAGAATAGAACTCAATTACACACCCTTCAGCACATGTCCACACACTAATACACACACACACACCCACCCACGCGCACACGCACACACACACACACACACACACACACACATAAGCACACACTGCTGTTTACATATGTAGCAACATCTGGATGGGGAGTGGTTCATTTGCTCTCTTGCAGCTCAATTCCCTGTGGCATACAGATCCACCAGGAGCCGCCAACACATTATATTTATTCATACTCTACTCATTTTTTATTTTCTGCACTCAGACTGTCTTTCTCTCCTCTGAATTCCAACTTCTAAACTTCTAAACTTCTACGTCTGACCTCTTTCTCCTTTTAGCACAATTCAGAACTCATAACTTTCTCCAACATAGGATAAAGACATTATAATTCTACAATGCTACAGTATTTAAATCCTTCAAAATAAAACGACAAATCAAATCAAAATGTAAATACAATGTAGGAACAAGAAGTAATGACAGTCAAATTATTGTGCTGTATTTGACAGCAGTTAATGACTAAGAACTCAAAATGTCAAAAAGCTCAGCATAATAGAAGGATATTATTGGCTTAATTTAAGTATGTACCAATATATTAAAAAAAAACAAACAAAAAAAAAAAACAACTGTCCAACACACCAGGTATGAGCTGAATAGTTAATCATGTGAATCATCTTAATTTTAATGAAAGCAGTGTGATATTTGTGTTCTACTTAATAAACCACAGAATAATGAAACTGCAGAGAATGTTCCACATGAGTGATTCACTTCCTTGTGTTCTATGTCAGAAGAAAAAAAAAGAAGAAAATGCAACCCTCACTCTTTTTGTCCATGTAATTTTACTGTGGGATTTATGAGCCTACAAACCAAAGAGGTTTTCCTGACAAGTTGTGTTGCACACAGGAGATGTACTAATAATATGATAAAATAAAAAAGCTCTAAAACAGCAGTGACAGACATTCTTGTTGTGCTCCACTTTAATTTACTCTCACATATATTTATAAGATGTTACAGAGAGACTGAAGCATAAAAGAGAAGACCTTGCGGCCTGACACACTCTCTGTCAAAGAGCCATATTCTCACACCATTGGCTTTCAATTAACTGCAGCAGGTTACAGTAATGGGAGGGTGAAAGAGAGAAATAGAAGAGAGGGAGGGACAGTGCATGGGGGGTGGGGGGGTGGACTCAGTGACCCGTTGAACGACGAAGCGTTTCAGCATTTGAGTTGCTCTCCCTGGAGATTTGTACGTGAATCTCTGTGGGTGTGGGTTTTTTAGTGCGTGTGTGTGTGTGTGTGTGTGTGTACTATATGAAACAGGCTCCACAGGGCTGGTAATTGCTTCTTCACTGTGTGCAGGCTTAAGCTTCAATATTGCAGCAAATGCGATTAAAAGCAATTACAGGTTTTCTTATGTCATATGATGCATAATAGGTAGTAGTTTGAAAAATGTATAATATTCTTCATTAATGTATGAAAGATGCAAGAATTTCTAGTTGAAGTTCAAGAAAGAAACAAGCCTGTAACATAAAAACACATAATAAAATAAAAAAATATAATTATCCTACAGTGTTGACTTGAATAAGATTACTCTTCAAATATACCAGTTTACTGCCAGTATTAGTTATCCTATTAAAATATAATGAGTAATGTAACTTTTATAACTCCATAAACATAATTTAACCTACTAGGGTTGGAAAATATAGTCAAATTGATTAGTTGAATTTTTTGCTTTCTGAAACCCAGAAAAATCCCATAATTGAGACTACTCCTCTGGAGACCTGTTTTGTGCAACAAAAATTATAAATGCAACCAAACTGCTTCTTGTAATATGTCCATGTGAGTTCCATTCACATTTCCTGTGCTGCCCAAAACTTAATTTTTATGTTGGGTTCATGTAAATTGAAAAATCAATTAAAGTCATGAATCCACATCACTGACATATACCAACCCCATAACCTACATCTGATGACTTTTGTGACAAATGGCAATAAAGCTGCAGCATGTCTTAGGATGTTAGTGGCCTGATTTCTGTTTCAGAAGAAACATTTAGTTAGATTTGCAGCAATAACATAAGGCATGTTGTTCCACCAACATATATATATAGTATATTGGTTTGGCCTGCTGTTCTATCCTACATGAGAGGTTTTTTACCAAAAAGAATGTAGTGTGAGTTGAAGCTTTGTAATAAAATGTTGTCAAAATTAACGCATTAACACAGATTATTTCCATCATCATGATTAATCTGATTAAAATTTTAACACAATTAACCCATCTGCAGTGCAGAACGACTCAGACCATCTCTGGCAACGCATTTCAGGCAGTTTGTCCAAAGCATCACGCATGTGCAAATGGGCAGTTGATAGTGACAGGCAGCAGAACCAACTGATAAAGATGGAAGACACTCAACAGCACATTGGCCTCTGGATGGAAATTATGAGGACAAAAAAAAACCAAGATAGAACAGTCGACCGACATAAAGTATTCTACACACTCTGCAGGAAGGAGTTTTCTTTTCACCGAAGCACTTCCAGTTTAAAATACTACATTAACACAAAGCATACGTTAGTCTGGGATTCTGCTAGCACTTCAGCTAATGTGTTGCCCAGCTTGCAACAAACACTTTAAGTGCATATATATTCCCTTCTTTCTTGAGTCTGTTTGCTTATGCAAAATGAAACACAATTAATATAGATTAAAAATAAATTATATTTAATCATGATTAATCAAAATTAATCCACAGCAACCCTGTGATTAATCTGATTAAAACTTTTAATCATTTGACAGCCCTAGTAATAACCATTACATACAGTTCAGATCAAATTTGACCTGAGTAGACATTTGACAGGACCAAAAACATCTAATATTTGATATCTTCCTCTTAAAATAACCTTAAATATGTAAAAACTCAAATATAGGGGAGGGGAAAGCACTTTTTACAGGTGCCACATGTTTTTCTACACTGTTAAAATAGATTTTAGATCCACCACTTTGGGTCCAGTCAAGAAAAAATGTGAATATTTATTGATGTGAAACTGAATGGAAACAAATTGACCCAAAATGGGATTAGCATAAAACAGCAGATATAGTCAGTGTTCGATATTAATGTTCAAAATGGTGATGATGAGTAACTATCACAGTTCCGATTTCATTAAAAATCATAATGGTTGCTCTGCCTTAGATAAAGTAAAATACCATATTGCGTAAAAGTAAATGGTTTCTCATCATAAACTAGTGGTATAAAACCACCAAAAAATACACTCTTGCGTCACATGGAAACGTTAATTAAGGATTTATCACTTATGTATTAATGCAGAGAGGCTGTTTATGTCTTCCAAATAGATCTGTGGTTCAGACTTTGGTGCAGACATTTGTTTTGAGGCCATTCTGTGTCCAGCATTATACTGTGGAGTAGAAAATGACCAGCGTGGGGTTAACTGAAACTGAAGCATTTTTTCCTGTTTGACTTATTGGATTAGAATTACTTTGATTTTGTAATTTAATTATGTAATGTTGTTAGATATAACTACTTATTCTTAAATACTGTTTTCCTAATACATAAACTGAGCAATGTACTTTTCACCAAATGTGACAGAGGCCTCGTCACAGAAGAGCAAAGTCTTTGAATCAAAATCTTCATCCACATTCCCTTGCTTTCTGGCAGTATTTGTTGCAGCGTGGTTCGTTGGACAAGACACTGATGGATTCAAGCGCATTTCCTGTGCTGCTGGAGTCACACAGTGTTTCCACCACCGCTCGCAGAGAGGCATTTTTAGATTTCCTCCCTCTTACCATGAAAGCCTATTTCTTGCACTTGTGTTTATAATACACCCTTAAAATCAATGTGTGTCTATTATGTGTCTGTGTACAATTACCCTGTTATTATGTTCTTCACCCTGACTGGTTTAATCTATGGCACAGTTCAAGCATGTAGACGCACACAAACACACAAACATACACACACACACACTAATGCAAGCTTCCTAATTGGTAGGGTTTAATGACAAGTGGCCTGGGATTTGGCCGAGTGGATCTATTCCAATCTAACCCTAAAGTGAAGGACCCTTGTTTTCCATCTATCTTCTCTCTCTCTCTTTCCATCAGCAGTTCCATTGTCACCTCATCCTTTTATTTGCCGCCATCTCTTTTTCCATTACCTTCCTCATCCTCCACTTTTCTCACCCCTTCACTTCGCTGCTTGCCTTGAGTCCCTCTAACTCTATGATAATCCCTTTCCTTCTATTTCATTCCCTCATTATTTCATCCATCCTTCGCTGTCTCACAGTGCCCTCCTGTCTGCCCTCCACATATCCACCCATCCATCTCACCAACCATTTGGCTTTCCTTGCATGTATTGATCCTTTTTCTGTCCCTCACCCCTTTTCTGCTCAGGCCATCCATGTGTCTCCCTCTTGTTAAAAAGCAGGAGGTCACAGACAGACACAAGTCCAAGTAACTAACAAGCTGTTACGTTGTTTTCACCTCCTCTCACACAACCACAAACACTTTCACTGACATAAGCACAAAGAGCCACTTGAAACACACACTGCTGATTTATGAGGGGTGTGCCTCAGTGGTGTTGTTGGCTCAGTAGCTAATTACGTTCTATTTAACAGGATGTCAGTAGAGGCAGATAGAACAACAGACACAGAATGATGGAGGATGTGCCGGTGTGTGTTTCTGTGTCATAAGGTCAACACACATGGACAGAGGATAGGTCACACTGATATTATCTATTTAAATGTGTGTCTTACATACCTACTACTTCATACTATGACACTATGCTGCTCCTTAAATCACCCTCATACTAACTGTTACTATAAATACTATAACTCCACTAATAGCTGAGAAAAAGTGTTTAATTAAACTGGCATGGAATAAACAATGCTTATCACAAAAGGGAAATTGGAGTAAATCAGCTCCCCTCTTTATATGTGAAAGTTAAATTACTATTTCCCCATTAAACTCACAGTATGTAATTACTGCAGCTAGGGAGATGGGAATTATTTTGACTACAACTAATGAAAAATGTATGTAACACGACTCAGGCAGAAATAATGTTTACAAGGTAAGATATTAAATTTAGTGATGTATAATACTTATCTTGTGACATTTCATTGTCATGAAAAAGCCACATAGTGTTGATTTAATGTTAAATATTATAAGTTGACTTATGCAAAGGTAAGTTTGTAGTTCAATTCATTTTAACTCTATATATCCATTGATATCCATCAAAAAACAGAATCTGCCCTTAGATTCTCAGTATGAGGAGTGAGGAAAAACTTGGCCAAAAAAAAACCTTTACAGAGAAAAACAATGGTAGAAACTTCAGGAAGAGCCACAGAGGAGGGATATCTCTTCTAAGATGAAAACAAAGAATGCAGAGGATTTATAAATGTCATGTACATATAACAGAAGGCATGAATTAACATAATTAACATTACCTTAACCTACACATTAGGTTGGTGCATTTCATTGCCACTGGTCTCAAATTATATGTTACTGCATCAATACAAAAATACATAAACACATAAGCTATCTACTGGATTCGTATAAAATGTAAAATAATACAAAATACCATGCAGTGTGATCAGAATGACTGTATTACTGTTAATACTTACATAACATTAATGTTTTTCTATTGTTTCATCTCAGTGACCAGCAAATAAAATTTCAAATTTCTCCAACTTTAACATTTGATATAATGTAAGTACTCAAGACAGCAGAATACTGTATATAACATATGCTTTGTTGTTTTAGATATTTTATCGTGTAAAGGTTACATACTGTAGCTTTAAATGCCAGGATCAAAACAAAAACACCTAATGTATTCAGAGAGGTCATATCCTGATTTGTATCCATGACCACTCACTTAAGTCATCAATCAGTTTGATTAGTGACTGATTATCGTTACTTCTAAAAGAGAAAAGATGCTGCAAGAGCTAAAAAGAGCCAGTGAAAGAGTCACCCCCACCACCAACCCCAACCATCCTCAATCCAAAATAACAATGCTTCCCCAATTCAGCAATCCACATGGGACCAATTCATTTACTCTTCTGCACACACACTGAGCCAGGCAAATCCCCAAAGATCCAATCTTTGGAGCATGCAGTAAAAAATTCCAGCACTGATAGAAATTCCCTTCCCCCAGTGTGTGAGAACATACACACTCATGCACACACCCACGCACAGACTCCTAACATGTATAGCATGTCTCTATCCTTCAGCCCTGCGTCCCCAGAGGGCCACTGCAGCACTGGGAAGACAGAGCATACAATGTAAGTGTGACATATTCATAGACAGATTGGTACTAATGAAAGATATTACTCACATGTGCATTAACAGAGGTAAAGAAAAGGTCAGTGGTGAAACAGAGCAACTGTTGGAGAGGAGAGGACACAAAGACAGACGGGGGTGGGAGAAATAAAGGAAACAAATATATGAATACAGATGTGAGGAGATGGATAGAAAGAGGAGGAAACATGGATCAGGTGAAAGGAGACCTGGTGGACAATAGGATTTTGTTGAGTAGACACAGAATGGAATGAGACTATGTGCATGGACGTGCATCTGTGTGTAATAAGAGTGTCTGTATGCAGTCCACGTAAGGACCAAGACAGCCATGGGATTTACTGGCAGTGCATGGCTGCATCCATTGATCATAAACACACATTCACATTTGCACATACACACAAATACACAAGCATATCCACACCTAGAGCAAAAAGGTGACGGAGTGTGCACTCTTTTTTTTTCTTGCCAATTAAACTGAAATCCTTCGACATACACACAAACAAGAAAAGGAGACAGCTGGACACATACATCTGCAAACATACCTACAGACAGTGACACCTGCACCATTAAAACAACGTGTTCTTTCATTTAGAGGGTTAATGCTCATAAATTGACCTACAGACAGCTGGCTGTACATGTGGAATGTCAACCAGACATTGTGTGCGAGTGTGTGTTTGTGTAAAATGGCCTTGTTACCTGTCAGTTCAGAGGTCGCACAGAGAAAGCTGCGGAGAATGCGTGCACATGTGTTAGTGCATTCCTATATTTACGAGTGGTGTCTGGTTGATGGACATGCGGCACTGTCTGCTACAGTTGAGTGTGCTACTCACATATCAAGCTCACACAAAGAATCATCTGCAGACTTTAAGGCTATAAATGTAATATTTCCACATAAATATATCTAGGGCAGCCTCCAGAGTGTCAACCAAAAGGATGGTTGGTCGGATGATTGGTTGCAGTTAGAAAATAATCAAACAAAAAGAAAACAACTGAACAGGAAATAGTGAAGGTCAGTCAGACATTATTGTTGACATGGCTGGTTATTAACTCATTACATATGTGAGGCAGGAAATTCAATGAATGAGGTCATTTTAAGAAGTTAGAGGATGACCCCAAGACAGTGAAGTGCACCTTTTCAACTTTGTAGGAAAACATTCACCTATATGAACCTCAACCATGACTTACCTTCTGAAATGCCTAAGGTTAGCCACATGCATAAGCTACATGATCTCACTTTACACAGCCCAGATTTACATGTGCAGTTAGTCTTGTTCAGTCATCACTGTTTTAAAGGTGTTCTTAAAGCTGCAGTACTTGGTAGATTTTTGTGTCATTAGGAAAATATTCCATAATTACCTTTCAGCGTATCTTAATTCAAGTGATTTCAGAAAATTATAATATACGACTGTACAATTTCTACTCCGTGATGTAGATCTTGGCTAATCATGGGCGTTTTCACAAAGGTATATATGTGTGTGTGTGTGTGTGCGTGTGTGTGTGTGCGTGTGTGTGATTGACATGATTGATAGTTTTAATTACCAATCATTGATGAGACTGTCAGACGTGAACAGGATGTCACACTAATTTATGTTATATTAAGTCTTTTTACTTGGACTAACAGGAGAGTTGCAGAAGAAAGATGGTATTTTTCTATTTTATTTTATTCTGGTGCTTTTTTTCCCCCACTTTCAGCTCTGAGGCCTTTATGAGCAGCTCCCTTTGTTTTACATGCATATTTTAAAGGCTTATTGTTATGGTTTTGTATTTCTTTGTAATATCACGCAGTGCTAACAGCGTCCTTTATTGTAGCCCCACATAAATATATAACAAAATTAAATAAATTTAAATGTACAACAAATAATCAACTAATTCCCAGAAGTAATGACTTCTCTTCATATAGAAAAATCATTGGTTGGGGAAACCCTTAAAATATCCCAGAACATCTAGATCTAAAGTATGTTGTATAATTTATATCATACTGGCGATTTGTGCATCCACATCAAATGTTTCCAACATTTTTAAAATTCAGAGAAATCTGCAGTTTTACTCCATGTTCTTATTTTGTTTAATCCCCTGAAATTTATAGATGATAACATTAAACAGGACTTTTATCTGTTTCGTTAGAACGTAATTATATAGCCTCAATATGAATGTAATGTATATAAACTATCAATATACTAGTCTTCAAATATAGCTTAATATGTGACAGATTTTCATGTAAAATAGTTTGAAAACAAGTCCCATGACTCAATGCAAATTCACACCATCATCTACTATGACAGAGGTCTCAAACATGCGGCCCGGGGGCCAAATCTGGCCTGCCAAAGGGTCCAAGTCTGGCCCGTGAGATGAATTTGTGAAATGCACAACTCAAAATTTTTGTCTTTGTAAATGTAAACATTTTCTTGTCATTTTACTGTATTTACACTGTCATTTCACAAAAACGGAAATAACCTGAACAAATATGAATATTTTTAAATGTCTGAAGTGCAAGTTTACCAATATTCTGACAGTTATTAAATATTTTGTGTATTTGTTGATCCACTGTGATCTGTATGTTGTAATTTACATGTGTAAATGATAAACTGGGACATAATATTGTTAAAATTGCACTTAATTTTCTGAAGAAATTTCAGTTTGTTCATGTTATTCACATTGTTTTAAAGGATAGTTGGTAGTTGTAAACATTGTCATCACGTCATTTTACTTTTTTCGCTCTAAAACACAGAGGAAAGTTTGGAGTTGACATTACTTATATTAATATTATGTTATTATTTCACTGGTCTGGCCCACTTCATCAAATTTGGGTTAATGTGGCCCCTGAACTAAAATGAGTTTGACACCCCTGTACTATGACATCTTTTATTGCTGCTTTGATTCAGAGACAACTAGTGACAGAAATTACATTACATACTGTGCATTTAAAAAGAATATAGTACAAACAAAGATGTTCACAACACAACAAAGGGAAGCTGAGCTGGTACACAGAAAAAAAAAGCGAAATGAGGTATCATTTATGAGCATGACTTCAAGCATTTTGTCTCAGTGATACTTCAGACAGTGTGGCACACTCATGGCTTTGTGTTACCTATGAATAATTTACACATTCATTTTGAGCTTTCCATGTTTATTCATCAATAATTTACCCATAATACCCTTGTCTTATTTATGTTGTGTCGCTCTGTATTTCTCAGGATTTGAATACACAGCTCATTGATGACTGGATTGCTGATTTATATAAAACACATCAAACGATAAGTAGATAAGCCACCAAGCATCAGCATAGGAGCAAGAAAGTGAGGATGTCAGTTATAGGATTTCATATTTAAACCCAGTATAAACTATAGATAAATTTTTCTGGTGTTAATGCTCTTACCTGGCAAAGAAGGAGGCGGCGGCGGAGGTGGCGGTCGGTGCCGTTGTGGTGGTAGCGGTGTGAGAGGGCGAGTTTGTGTGTGATGGCGAGTTGGTGTGTGAAGGCGAGTTGGTGTTGTGGCGGTTCAGGGTACTTTCAGTCACACCGTCTCTGGAGGCCTCGGAGATCACCTGTGAGATCTGATGAGGAAGACGAGAAGAAACAAGAAGCAGCTATGATTTAATGTCAGTACATTGTCACAGCAGCTACATAAGTGAACACATTCTGTTTTTAATGGCAACAGTTTTTATCTGAACAGCAGCTACAGTGAACCAGCAGCAGGATGTTTTCTGGTCTCTGATGGACTATTACACTTCTCTTCTTTTGACCTGACAAATACTTCTCTTCTCCTCCACTTCCTCCCTTTTTTGTCTTCTTTTCTACACTGCTACCACTTTTATTTATTGCATGGGACCACTTTAATCTCATTCTCTCTGTCCCTTTAGTCTCCATTCTAAATCTATTTATATTTGTGTTTTATTATTGGATCATTTTGATGGTATTTGTGCTTTATTAGATATTATGCGGGAAGGTTGGCAAGGACAAAGTGAGAGCCCTCTGAAGTTGTGACACAATGAAAATTACATTTCCTGGCCCATGCCCTGTGCGTTAGTTTTTCCTCTCTCTATTATTTGATAACCTGTCATGCTGAAAAAGAAGTTACCATTATGTTGTAAATGTCTTGATCATATGGCTACTGGGGCATCATTATTATGAGGTTTTATTTGATAGTTAAATGCCAAATAAATTATTTGATCAGTCTAATCACAATGAGTACACCTTATGAAGAAAATGAACCATATACTGACACAAAACATTGTAAGACATACGGTTTTGCACAAGGGAAATATGACCTAAATAATAGAATAACAAATACTAACCTTCAGATTAATATGCATCATAGAAATATATAATACAAAGCACAATTCAGTTGTTTGCTCCTTGTGTCCAGTAGACATACCTGTAATTTTTACTATGTATTTACATTGTCTGCCCCTGTTTTACTTGTTTATGTGTTAAATCCAGAGCAGTGATTCTAAACTGGCTGGTCTGGACCCATTTTCTGTTAGTTATGCTTTTATGTGTTTTTACCTTAAAGGGTATTTTTAATGCAGTGGAATTCTATCATTATACTTGTTTTTTGTTTTTTTTTTTTCACTTTTTTCATTTTTTTGCATTGGCATACTGGGATATTCTATGCTATCTCTGGTTCAAAGTCCTTCATCTTTTCATTAAATACATTTGAGAAGTTGAACACTGTTCTCAATTTGAGTCATGGCTTGTCATTATGGGGTGGTGGTGTATCCAAAACCAGACCAGTTGACCACCACTGGTCTAGAGAGCATTTACCTGTCAGTTGTTGAAGCTATTATTGTCCAGATTCCTGTGATGCTTCTGTGAGAGGATGGGATTGTGCCTATCGACAGATCCTACCAGAAGCTCTTTTTAGGCTCATATCTGTCTTTCTGTCATTTCTAAGACATGGTTTCTGAAGTTGGGTAAATCAATGCAAGTCTATGTAACCTGTCCCCACAAGTGACAAAAACAAAGCTAGTGTGTATCTGAGTGTGTGCACTCCATTCATGCAGTAGGTATGGATTATTGATTATAGTTCTTTATGGGCTGCCAGAAGCCAGACAGCACAGCTCTTAAATCATCACTACACTCTCCAATAAAGGCATTATGTTGTGTGAAGTAAATCTGAATGCACATATGTCTATTGTGAACATGTCTGTGTCCTTTGTGTGCATGTGTCTGCACTCCTGTGCACCTGTGTGTGAGTGTGCATAAATCAGCTCCACTGAGTGTATATTTACTGCTGAGGGCTCCTAGGGTCCAAGCACGCAGCCCAATGCCTTGATAAATTACCCATTGTAAATGAGATGCCTCTATATAGTTTATATACCAAATTCCCTGTGCGTTTTCATCCATTTGAGATGCTTTGATGTAACTTGCTACCCATGCAATATTAAAGGATTCCCTCACTGTAATAAAAATCCAGTGAGTTACCCAAATATCTGTGCATTTTACTGGTCACTCATTTCTCCAGATAAATTGGAAAAGAAAGTACTTGCACAGATCATAAAAAGTCCCAGTAGAGGGTTATTAGGTAAAGGGGGAGGAATATATCGGTCAGTGATGGTGCAGGCATTCAATCTCCTGGGTCACATAGACATTATGTGTTTCACTACAGCTGCATCATTTCCTGTCACTATGATACGGGCAGTTACAATATCATTTTAAGTTCATTTTATGCAGTTATGAGATTCAAGTAGCCATGCTGTGTTGTAGACACTGGTATACTGATAGGCACTGAATCCCTCACACTTCTCATTACATCAACCATTGGATGAGATTTCTACTCTCCCTCACACTGAGATTGTTATGTGGATGGATATCAGGGTTATATCTATTTAGCAGCCTTCCTGCAGGGTCACCTAGAAATAGTGCACTTTACTGTTTGGGTCATTATTTTGTAATAGAGAGCATGCTAATATGTAGCTAATGCCTTCATAAATTTATAAAGAGATGCTAACACATTTCATTCTGATTCTCATCCACTCTGCACAAAATGTAGAGTGTGTGTTGCTATCTGCAGAATTTCACCATAAATTAGATTAAATAACATCACATGAAACTTTAATGATCTCTGTGGGGATATTAGGTCATAGCAGCAGGAAAGAAAATGATTTAGATAATACCAGGACAAACACAGAAAATCACATAGAGAAAATAACACAGTACCACTGTATTTGACCAAGTTTTCATAGACTTCCCTGTCATGCCATTGTACCTGGAAGACTTTGATAAATGTGATATCAGATTTCCCTGGAAACACAGAAGAAAATTACACAAAAACACTTAATCTGTCACTCCCGCTCCTCCTTTTTTTTGACAGCACTTATCCACACCTCTCTCCCTCTGCTCTTAGAAAAAGGTAAAAGCTGGTCCATTCATCTTCATTACAAAACAAATGCCATTTTCCCAGTATTCACCATCCTCATCTGTCTCACTTACATTTATGTTATTTTTCCACCCTTTTCCAACCACATACTACAAGCAACCAACATAGAATCTATGCCTGAATTGTAAGGTTTGCATGTGGAGGGCAAAAAGGGATATGGTGTATTTGTGTCCGCGCATGTGTGTGGTCTGGGCTGTTTTTTCTTTCTTTCTTTCTTTTTTTTTTTCAGGGAGAGAAAGACAATCTGAAAACAATCTAAGTGCTTACTGCAGCAGAAAGGTGGGAGGGTAAAAGAGAGTGAGTATGGGTGGTTATTTCATATTGAAGTATGAAGTCAGAATACTCTGTAAATAAAGCAAACAAGTGCACAATAAAGTCATGAAGGGTGTACAGGGAGAAGCATGAACACAGATGCAGAAAGAGTGAGGAAGAAAAGACATGAAAAAAGAGTGGGAGTGAATGATAAAGTGAGAGAGCAAAGGTGAGGCTGAGGAGGGCTCTAATGTATTTATATCTATACGTATAATGTATAAGATGCAAATAAAGAAGTGTTTATGTACTGTTTCACTGAGCATCTTTAAGGATCATTCATCACTGGTTGTGTAGCTTGGACCCAGGACACTTCCATATACACTATACTGTGCCATTAGCATTTGTAGAACAAATCATATGTCTTTCACTCATAACGAATAGTGATATTCTTTCAATAAATCTATTTCTGTCTGTTCTTAACCCATAAAGACCCAGTGCTACTTTTGAGGCAGTTCCCAAATGAATTTTTCCTCTCTATTTTAACCTTTATTAAGTGATTTATCACCATTTATTATAATATTATCCTTTGTATTTTTTTTTTCTTCAGTTAAAATCATGTATTTTCCTATATTTAATTCACTGATCATGTAGATGTTTTTAAAAGCTTAGAGTAAATTCAATGATTATTATATCAAAACAATGAAAATTGAAAAAAAAGTGAAAGTATAATTAACTAAACATAAACCAAGTGTTTCTATTCACTGTTATTTATCAAACTCCATGGGTTTTACTGGTGAATCAATCTTGTAGAAAATGATGGTGTTTCCATGTTCACTACGGAGCCTCTGAACGTCCAAATGGGTCATTTCTGATGACCATGAAAAGATGACAAACTGTATTTTACACCAATTATTTACATGTACTGATAGGATTAGTGGATCAGCAGGTAAACCTTTTAGATCAGTAGATACTTTTAGTTAAAGGCAGTTGTTTGGGTCTTTATGGATAAATATCTACTTAAAGATTTCACATGACGTTAGTACATTAGTGTCATGTTGTTTAAGAGACTAGAGCTCAATGGAGTTTCATTTATGCAAAGTGACAATTTATAACCATTTGAAGACATTTGTGATCTCACCTCATCCCACAGATACACCTATGAAATTAACACTATGTCCTTGTTCGGCCTGAGTCAGTGCTTTTCATTTCTCCAAGACAAAATTCACAGTAAATATGAAATGTGGATGTTGTCACCTCCTTCAGTGCTGACCCAGCAAGATCTTAATGTCAGCTATAACTTCAGATATTGGGGGTCTTCTATTCTTCCACCTTCCAGCACTTTGTCTTGTGTGCCTCAGTGTGTGCTATACCCTTTGAAGGTCACATTTTAATTATCATATCACATGACATGATACGTTATCAAATTAAAAATGACACCTTGGTAAAATGTAAATTTAATTAAGACTGTGCCAGTGGGGCTTGAAGTAGTTTTTCCAGCCCATATTTCCCATAAACCCACTGATCCTGGCTTCATCATTACCCCCTCTGTCGCTCCACATGCGTTTGTTTTCTCTTTCACTTTGCTGAAGAATGCAAACATGTTTGAAGATATTTTTCATCTGGCCTTTGTTCAATCATCTGCCACAGTGAGAGCATCTCAAAGCTCACTGATGCTGGAGCAGCAACCATCATTCTGTTTTGTGCTGTACAGCGATAAAGTAGATCTACAACACAATCTGTCTGTGGCAAAAAAAAAAAAAAAAGGAAATGCAGAGCAACTTTGCTAATCGTTTCAGAAATTGACTCCTTTATAGTACTTGGCTGATGACTTTCAAATTAACATGGTCATAAGACATTAAACATTAAGTTAAATTAAACATTAAATTAAACCATTAAATGTAGAAACTATGAAAAACTGTCATATTCCACTCATTTCTCTTTCATTCTCACTAACTCACTCTATCTAAAACTCATTGTTTTCAATTTAAAATCACTTAATTTCTTTTTCTCTACTTTCCATCCCCTTTTTCTGATCATCTCTCTGGGAAACTCCTCCCCTTTCTTCCCCCATCTCTCAGGGGAGAGTCTAGACGACGGTGATTTATTATTGCGCTCGGTCTCTCCTTTCCTGCTGAAGTACCATTACTGTCAAAGTCACAACAGAAACACTCAGATTCACTAACATTTTACAGCCAGAAACAAAGATGCCAACTGAAACACTGAACACAGAAATACATTATGACAGGAATACTTTAACATGCTCATAGACACTTAAATTTACAGATGAGCACGCATTTATGTGAGAGAAACAAAGTGTTTACTTAGTTATATGGCATTATCTATATTATAAGAGCCAAGTGGCCTCTGTGTGCGTGCATGTGTGTATGTGTGTCTGGGGATTCCCATAAAATCCATACAGAGCTGACTGCTGCAGTTTGTCATACTTATGTATCTTTGGTCAAGGAACAGACCAACGAAAATGACAAGTTGATAGGACCAATATTTTGGGAGGTATTAGTAATTTTGGAATATAATTGCCTTACAATCACATTGCTATACCCAGAACGTTTTGGACTGACTGCTGGACAAATGCAGTACAACCGTGGATCCCCACAGGTTGACGCACTAGTTATTATTAAATGTACAGTTAAAGCAGCATATGACTTTCATCACAAATTTTTTTTTAATTTGTTAAACCCGAGTGGTAGTCTAATTATCACTAATCCATTAGTCTTTCTGTGCTTACACACCTGAATCACTTCCCCCACGGTGAACAATTTCGAAGACAACTCCATCATAAATACAGTCCGCTTGTTTACATAACAAACCGAAACATCACTCGGGCCTTTCAGGAAATTTGTGGGAATGCATTGTGGAAACTGGAATTCCATGCAACGACCAAGCAAAAGCGGTTTCTCATAGATTCAACAAGAAAATGAGCCAGATCGCTACAACATAAAATTATGAGTATAGTTGGTGGATGGAGGTAAAGGTGACATTTGGGTTCAGCACTCACGAAGAGACAGAGAAATTCCTGCTGTGTGGAGTGTCACCGAGTGAGTCCTGAACCCAAATGTCACCTAAAGTCCACTGACTATACTCATTCATTCAAACAACCCTGGTGGACTGTATAATTTTACGTTGTAGTGATCTGGCTCGTTTTCTTGTGAATCTGTGAGAAACCACTTTCACTTGGTCACCAATTCCCATTCCCATAACGCACTTCGTGACAAAATTTCAGAAAAGGCCAGAGTGACGTTTCAGTTTGTTATGTAAACAAGTGGACTGCTTATGATAGAGTCATCTTCGAAGTTGTTCACCATGAGGGAAGTGATCCAGGTGCATAAGCACAGAAAGACTAAAGGATTAGTGATAATTAGGCTATGACAAGTTGAAAAAAATTTGTGATGAAAATCATACGCTGCTTTAAGGATTTTAATTGTTAATTTTATTTTATCCATTACTTTCCTGTACTTTATTGTCAACAGGATACACCTGCAAAATTAGGAGAAAGAGAATATTTTCTTGCTTCATGTTTTTGTACTGTGAACATCACGTGTCCCCTTAGCAGCAAAGGCAATATTACAACATTAGCAACAAAGACCAGGCTGTTCTTCAGGTTTACTAAGCATAAATAAAACGTGATCACCCATAGGTAAACCTCAGTGCCTGTTGATGTCTCTGGCTGTCTCTTGTTAAACTACATGGTACGAGTAGTTTGCAATCATAAAAACAAAAAACAAGCATATTAACATACAATATATGCATATAAATAAGACAATCTGCACAGAACATGCACAAACTCCTCCCTGCCTTTCCTTCACCTACTTTCATGTTGCCACAGTATCTTCCCCATTCCTAGTCATGCATATCAACACTGACATGTAAGGTAAACTAATGCACATACACAAAAATACAGATGCAATGCAGACTGATAACACAACATGGATGTTGCATGTCATCTACTGCACGGATCAACTGATGAGCATTGGTGCAGGAGAATAATATGAAAATAAGATAAATGATAATGTTTTAATTAAGGAAAGCTATTGAAATTCATCCATTGCAATTTGACATTTTCATTTTCAGTTTTTCATCTCAGAATATAAAGAAGTCCTATTTGTGAAAAGTACAACAAGATACCAAAACCATTCGTGAGATTGTACAAAGTAATTTCCACCCCCATCTCTATATCTCTTTATCTGATTCAAGCGTTGGACTGAATATAATTTTAAAGAAGTGGTGAATATGAAACATGCACATAAGAAAGATCGTAAAAATAATAAGGAATAAGGGAAGAACAAGGAATGAAGAATAAGCAAAGCGAAAGAGAGGTATAAATGTGTGAGAAAGTGAAAGAGTGAAAGGGTACTGGGGGTGTGTGACATAGTGTCCCATGAGTCCTAATTATAACTGTATGAATTATTACATCTGTAGAACACGTTTGTACACACACACGCGCGTACACGCACACACACCCCTCTGGTTCTACCCCGGAGTCCCAGCTCTCCTGCCTCCTTCTCCACACCTCTAGACCACTCTTCACCTCAGGCATTTTCTCCCTCCTTCCATCCTCCTTGTTTTCCTAATGATGCTCTCTCTCTTCCTGTCTCATCCCAAAACATCTCCTTTTGTCTTGCATTTTCATTTGAGTCACTTCTGCAGTTTGGACTGTATGAATATGATATTCTCATTTGATTTACTGCTCCACCTTGATGGTCTATATGTGATGCTTGGTTCTTTCAATGGATCTTAACAGTCAGCAAATCTTATTAATTTTTCATGCAAACTCAGCGGTTGAGGTGGGCAGAGGAGATGCTGCTTGTCGATATGATGAACACATTATAGTAGGTGTCAGGTGATGTCAGCGGATAATGTCTAACATGGTCACAATACAGTAGGCTCACTTAAATGCAGAAAAATTCAAAGGGTGCACATCCTGTCAGTCAGAATTATATCAACATATGCAGAGACTGAAGAAATATTCAGGTCCTTTACTTAAATCAGTCAGTGCTGTTAAAATGGCCCCTGCCAATGTTTTAGTATTCTATGTCATGTCTTTGGGTTCATTTTATAATATATATTGAATAGAATATTATAAGTTACATTTTGAGTTTTAAATGTTAACTGTTTTATTAACTGTTGAGCAGAAATGCATCATATTCTATAAAATCATCATATATTCTCAGTGTTTCTCTGTTCTCTGCTTTTCTAGCGAATCCAAGTGGGTTTTTAAAGAATTTATTTGGCTAAAAAGTAGAATTTCTTTATCCATAGAGGAAAACATCATTCATGAGTTTATCACAAATATCCAAAATGAATACATTTGGAGAAATGTGGTTTTCATTGGACAAGAATGAAATGAAAAATTGTACTACAACTGACATAGAAATGTAAAGACTGGGGTAAAAACTGTGTAGTCCCCAGAGATATAGTGCAGTAGAGGTGTACAGTTGGGAATAAGGAACAAGCACCTTAAGTAGTTAAGAGCAGTAGATTGTAAATTGTTATGTTAATGAAATTCTCAAACCAGCTTTGGTTTACTTGTCAGCTCCCATGGTATTACAGTATTTCCAACACACAGATACACATTCATACTTTTACATACCTGATATGGATAGAGTGTAACTCCACCATTATTTCGGTTTAGATGCTGATGTGTCTGTGCAGCTGCTGTACTCCCATTATTACTACCACTGTTATTGCCAGGACTGTTCACTCCAACTTGCTGTTGTGCAGCAGCTGCTTTTACTGAACTGGGGGACCCATTCCGTCTGTCTGCTCCACTACCGAGTCCCAGAGAGCTGGGCTTCAACCCCTGTCTGTTCCCAGGACCTTGAGGTTGTGGGTTTGTGGGAGCAGAGTGTGGAGTTTGCCCCACTGAAGGACTCCCATGGCTGGAGCTGGATGATCCATGACTTGGGCTGGGGGTTGGAGTCTGGCTGGGGCTCGGGGAAGGTGACTGAGAGGACGGGTATGAAGGGTGTGAAACAGCAGCTGTAGATGAGGACGATGAAGGAAGGAAAGGAGGAGGCCATTCCCGAGATCCAGGGCCTCCAGGTGCTCCAGATGCTCCCATTGGACCTGGAGATCCATATCGGCCTGTCAGGGCAGGAGGTGATGAGGTGGGAGACAAGTCCCATTGATCAAGAGTGAGGACCATGCGCACAGCTTCCTGTTTGAGCTGAGTGAGGTGAGTGGAACAGACGTCACAGCGGCTGTCACGTTCATTCCACGCCCGGCGTGAACTGTTGGGCACCTGCAGCTTATCATGAAGGAGGAGAGAGAAGGAGGGATCCTATAAGGAAGGAAAGAAACCAGATGGTTAGTCAGTATCTGGAGGAATACATGTAAGCAACACAGCATGTTTTGAGGTGTACTAGATAGAGAATGAAGCAGACATCAGGAGTAGGAAAAAATGATAGGCATACTAAGCAAGTCATGACTCTGAATATTTATAGAAACTCCAAGAAACACAGCAGTATAGCCTGGGGGTATGATTTGTAAGGCTGTGTACACACACTGAAGTGCAAACTCAAGTACACACACAATAATGCTTACACAAACTACATCCTCGGGGTCTTGGGGTGAAAGTGTGACAGAGGCTGGCAGCCAGGAGAGTCTCCCAACACAGAAATGAAAACAAGTGACCTTCTATTTTTCCTCCCCCTCTCTCTCTGTTCCTGTCTGGCTTCTCAAAATGAAATTTCCAGAGTGCCTGACAATGTGTGCAATAAATGAATGATGTAACACTGAATCACAACTGAATCATCTGCTAAACATCGAGGTATAACAATTCAGCAAATATGAAATAACAAGAGCAACTTTTCCTGATATCCAAGAGTTTACTAGCTATATATATA
>JAPQRP010000019.1:22038634-22056050 GCA_037367295.1 Apogon hyalosoma | reverse complement strand
TTCTTACATCAATAAATTAATTCCATAAAAAAGGCAACGAACCAGCGAGGAGACTCGAAAACTGCAGAAACATGAAGGAACTATTTCTTGTTCATTCTTATCCATTTAAAAATTGATCCCAAGAAATAACTCATAAATAAACTGCATTCTTCTTGTAATCCACACATAGTGGTGGTCATATATAGTTCATCTATTTATTTTAAAGCACATTCTTTTCCCTCAGTAGTTCAATTGGCAAAGTACGATACAAGATTCTAACTTTTATCTTACAAAAACAACTCCTGGACAATTTAGACTGACAGATTTATACTCTCGTCATGGGTTTGGTAAGAGGGACAAAGCTTGGTCAAAGTAACTGGATTTGCATGATTATTTGTGGTTTATATTTATTACATTATTACCCATGCTGCCTTGTTATTTTGTTCACAAAAGCCAACTCATTCTTGTCCTGTACAACTCATCACCAGTCTATTGTTAACATCTACAAGTGTTTTTTTTTTTACCATAGAGGGACATGTACTACTAACACACCATAACTAAATAACCAATATTTAGTTACAGGGTTCCTCTGTCAATAAGAACTCTGTTACTTATATGACAATATGGTCAGATCTGTAGATGTGGTATCTTCATGTCTTCTACAGTGCTTTCTAACAGGGGATCCCCTGTTAACACTAGAACCACCAATGAGTCAAATGTTTTTTTCCTTTTCAATTAAAGTAGATTTATTAAAAAGTTCAAGGTCATGATGTTTTTAACTTCCTAAAACAATGCATGGTATTAATCATAGTCAAGATAAATTCAGTTTAAAAATATGGGTCTTTATACCTGTAACAACCACCAGGTCAAATTAACCCCATAGAAATGAACTGATTTTTGCACCATTTATGATCTAAACATGCTAGTTTTCATCATTTGTTTGTGATCTGAAAGATATGTTAAGATGTGACATTACTCTTTTGTCCATTATTAAAGGTGGGTTGCAAGATGTTTTCCTGGAGCATTTTTTACTATATTGCTTAAAATCCCCTTCACACCCTGATTACAAATAATTAACTTAATGCTCTAACACAAAAATAAAAATAATGTAGTCACCTGTGCAATGGAGAGGACTGAAAAAACACCATCCAATCATTTTGAGCACCTGCTCAAAATGATTGAACGGTGATATGTCTATCAAACTCAATTGCCATTTGTCCCTCCCCCCTCTGCACGGACCCCTCTTTGTGCATGAATCGTGCATTCTCAGAGGCAGGAAAGGAAGCCAGAGCTTGGCTAGTTATATTAGCTATATTAGGATGTAAAGTTCACCAGAAAACTGTTTTGTCACTAACATAAATCACTAGGAAATGTAACGTTAGTCAGAGAGGTATGAACTGGAGCTGTTCTGTAAGAGCGGGGGTGTTAGAGGAGACTGAATGAGGTATGCATGGATCGGAACCGGTGTCAGAGCCCGAGCCGGGCAAATTGTTGCAGTGCAGCGCTTGTGAACCCTCAGGAACAAGCATTGAGCGTGCCAGTATTCTGGAGGCGTGGCTTCAGAGGGGATGTCTGAAGAAAGGGGTTTGGACTTTTGAATTGTGTATTTTCAAAATGTAGCTGGCTCGAACCATTTTTCTAAGATCTCATACCCCCCCTTTTAACTAACAAATATACTAATATTTTCCTCTATCACCCATTTTCACTGTAATTTTACACTGTTTGTACTGATATCTATGTAAAGTAATTTGTGTTCTTAAAGATACTCTAATTACAAAACAAGTAGTGCCAGGTACAACAAACCCTGCCCCTCATAAATGTTTTACCTGATTTGCCCTATCTCTTATCTTTGCGAAAACACATTTTTGGTGACCTTGACCTTGACCTTTGACCTACATTCACCAAAATTTAATGGGATCTATTCTGGACCATCTCGCACCTTTCCTGAAAATTTCATGGAAATTAGTCCAGTAGTTTTTGCGTAAAGTTGCTGACAAACAAACAAACACACACACACACACACACACACACACACACATACACACACACACACACACACACACACACACACACAAACAAACAAACAAACAGACCAAAAAAATGAACCAAAAACAATATCCTCACCTCCCCTTTGGGGGGCGGGGTAACTAGATAGCCTCATGTTATGACTTGAGACATTTCTTAGTGAAGAGAGACAGAATTAATACAATGACAAAGAACATTTTTGTGGATTAGAAATGGTGTATAAATATTTTCTTTTTTCTATATATTTTTTATTACAAATTATTACAAGCAGATATTAAAATTAACAATTGATCAACAAAGTAATTGTAATAGGACACCCCAGAAGCAGTCCTCAACTTATAAATGGGGGCCCTTAAACATGTAATAAGAGACCACATTTTACATTATAATCTTTAAGACATTAAATGTTCATATCAACTACACAAACACGATGAGTCATTTCCTTTTCCTGAGTCCTATTTTAATCAACCTATTCCAATATTCTCAGATAATTTAAAAGTAAGACATGGGGCTTTACCAATATAAGTAAAAAGTACATGATTTGTATATCACTATATGACTATATGACTTCTTTGGGTTTTTCTTGTGGTTTTAGTGTTAAAAACAGCCATATTCAAGAAAAAAGTTTGATATTTTGGGAAGTAAAATTCTCTAATATTGAAAGCATGAAGTAACAGGAATAATGATTCAGTAAGTACATGCAAGTATATGTATGCTGTGTTCTATTTCTTTGTAAAGTTATAATGCTGAATAGAATTATATCTTTGTGGTTTAATATCTGAACATATTAACCGTCTTATTTTTTATTTTATTTGTACAATTAAACAGAAATAAAACAAAATGGTGAACATACACAAGACACAGCTGGGTGTACAAACAAAATGGAATACTTCTTGTCCTCTTTCTTTTCTTTGTCTCATCCTTGTAAGCCCTACCAGTGTTGGTTTGTTGAATCTGTATGTATGCGTGCATCGGAGCAATAATAAAGTGTTTGTATGTGTGTAAAAAAAAAAGCAGGATATTTGTCCAATTTGTTTGTGCACTTATCTGTGCTGTTCATGTTTTATGTGACTGTGTAGCTGCATGCACACATTGAGTTTTTCCAGACTAATTGGAGCCACTCGGACAGAGCAAAGCCACTCTAAATCTCCTGCCATGACTCGAAAAATCAAAGTTAACAAGCAAACACATGCACACCACCAGATACCGATCTGTGTTTAAACCTCATGTGACCCCCACTAAAAAATTTTTTTTTTTCAAATTACCGCACAAAGCACTAATCTCTTTATGTCACGGAAGGTCGTTAAATGGAAACTTTTTTCTAATAAAACTTGGGCTTTAGTAGAGGCCCCTGGACTGATGGACAGATTAAAATGACTGAGCATGACCATGTGAGCTAATTGTCAGCTTAAGCGTAGGTGTAGCGTCACTGTTATCAGCGACGGTATGTCTGCTTAGCAGCTCTGTAATTCAACAAAACATCTGTGGTAGGTGGTGTCAGCTCACTTGATGACTGTAATTACCTTCCAGTTTTCATCCACCTCCTCTGTAACGCTGCAGCCAGGTATCAGTGGAGGCCCTTGCCCTTTTCTGCACAAGTGATAATTACACCTATTTGAATGTAAAAAAAAAAATCATCTTGGCCCATTTTAACCAGTGTAAGTTAGTGAAGACCACATAAAAACAACTATATTCCTTTATGTTTTTGCTATTGTTATGCTATTTTTGTTACTCGCATACAAACAAGATATGTTCTGAAAGCACTTTCTCTTGAATGACTGCTATTACCAAGCGTTCCTCCCTCTTCAAAACAGCTCCATTACATTCAGCATCTTCTCAAACACAGAGAAAAATCTATTCCTAGTTTTACATAAGTGTACATGTGCAGCTGTTTCAATATCTCAACACATTTTACATCTGATTGCTTAAAAAAAGATAAGACTAGCTAATGTATGAAAGTATAATGGTAGTCTACAGACAGTTATAGGCTCTTACAGCATATCTTGATTCATAGTAGTCCAAAGAGAAGACATAACATTCACCAAGGGGCTTATTTGAATATCTCTGTACAATGGTATGAGGCAGTATATGTACAGTATTAATCAAAGTGATGGGTAGCCACTCTTTGTTTGTTGAAGCTTAATCAATACATGAGCTATAGAGATGCAGAATTTGTATGTGTATGTCTATGTATGTTCCAATCAATAGGTATTTGATGGACATGGGTTATTTCTCGGTAGATCTGGACACTCAGGTATTAAGACAGAGACAAATGATTGACAGAGAAAGGAAAAAAACAGGGCATGTGGATAAATAACAAGTGACTGACAGGTAGATGGTAGCACAGCTGATGTAACAACACATTTACCACTGTTTCTAAGTGTTTTATTTATATTTTAACTGTGTTAAACTCAATCCTTTATTCCTTTTTATATTCCATTTACATAACTTCAACTTGTCTTCATACCTAAACAACAAAACAGGTTAAGTGCTAATGACATGATGTAGGTGTTTGCAGATTTATAGGAGACACTGGATGTAGATAGCAAATCAAATGACAGAAAATACTAGATATTCTTAAAATTGGGGTAGGGTGAGCTCACACTCATGATAAATCTAAATTTGTCATATGATTTACAGAAACAATATAGCTGTAACAAATGCACTGTATGTAGGAAAACGTATTACTTCATCTAGATTTTGTCAAAATATTGTAATAATGTCAGTCCAAAATGATGCAAAAGTACTGTTCAGACAGCAACAACAAAAACCTATCACTCACATTCTAATCCTCCAAAAACCAAAGAAAACTAGAGGAAAAGCCGTTTGGTTCTAACTCACCCACAATTTCTAAGAGGTGAGAAATATGTGACTCAGGAGGTGGATCATGGTTCGACCTCAAAATATCATTATATGATCTTATGGCCAGGTCACCCCACTACTGTTGGATTCAAGCAATGCCTAAGACAGTTTGGTTTAGGCAACAACAAGATTAGATGCTCACAGCTGGAATAAAAGTGTTACATGATAGCCATCGTCATAATAACAAGTGATGCCAGGCACAATAAACCCCACCCTTAACACGTATTGTAGCTTATTTTGGCATCGATCCAGCTGATGTCATCATGTCTATGCATGTGCTGATGTCAGCATATCAATGGCCTCTATATATGTGCCAAGCCTGAAGTAAATTGAAACACATGGATGTTTTATTGAGATTTGAAATTCCATCCATTATAAGGAAATGAGAAAAAAAAAAAGATTTAAAAAATTCATAGAAAATTTGAACTTTGGCCCACTTTTCCCAAAATATAACCAAATCTATTCAGGGTCACTGGCAATCTATAAACCCAATGTGGTATGAATTCAGCCAATAGTTTTGCTGCTAGAGTGTTAACAATCAAAGAAACAAACAAACAAACAAACAAACAAACAAACAAACAAACTGAACTAAAAACAATATCTCTTGCCTTCCCTTAGGGGGGGTGGGGTAATAATAAATACATAGATGTAGTTTTAAAATAATGACATTGAATTTTGGTGTGAAATGGGACATGAACACTGGTCCACAGGATAATCATTTCACTACATGCACCTAAATCTCCCACTTTGAAGTTTGTCTCATTGAAATCTCGAACGTGGCCTTCCTTTCTCATGTTAAACCTACATGTCCCAATTTGATGATATGAGATGAAAATGCCAGAGGTCACCACAAAACTGAAGTGTACCTATGAGTAGTAATAAGCAGGCTGCTCAAACGACCTAAGGATATGTTTTCACACTACACAAATATGAGGAACTGAATAAGTAGCTTTTTATTCTAGGGTTAAGCATTGTTCACAGGTTAGATAAAGGTTGGATTAAATCTACAAAATCAATTCATTATCCCAATGCATCTTAGTGGAAACACCGTGTGTTTTTGGATGTGTGCCTGTGTGTGTGGTCGGACTCTTTGGTGGCCCTTACACTAATAATGGACTGAGCGCTTGTTAGTAAGAAAAAGAGAGTGACTGTACCACACTGTGCCGCACACACAAACTGCTATCCTCCATCAATAGGAAGCCTGTTACCTATACTCAATCAATATACCTTCTGTAAATGGACGTCCACACAAAGTAACATTTCATCTAATAGAAAAATGCAACCTCTCAATCTGAGAGCTGCCTTTTAGGCTATGTCAACAAACCACAAGACCACAAGATACACACACGCACGCATAGCTGGAGCTTAAACTTTGGCGGGCATGTAAGTGATGTGTGTGCATCTGTGTGTGTGTGTATTTATGGATAAAGACTGCCTTGTTACTTGGGCAAACTAAGTAGCATAACGAATAGTACATGGTTTGAAGACATAGACACACACATGCAGCCAAGAGTGCAAACACGCATACTACTAGCTGGCATTAGACAACACACACACTCCAGGCTACATAAAAAAGGCTACTGGTTCTTTTCCCTCTAAAACAAAAAACATGTTTGCAGACATGTATGAGTGGAGACAGACTGGATTAAAGAGAACTGAGGTGGAGGCAAATACTAAATGCCATTAACTATTTATATATGCATTTATTCAATTTTCACTGTATGGTTAATAGTTCTGCCTAGCCGAGGGGTTATGACACATTTTATGCTCGGTGCAAAATGGATTTTTTTTCATATCATGACTATTTCAGACTGAATCTTTCATAGAAGTGTAATAATAGAGAAAAGCAAGAAAAGGCGTATGAGAGAGATTAAGTTTGCTCTTAATACAATATGTGCTGTGGTTGCTAGTTACATTCTGGCCATTAACAAAGGCATGTCTCTCTCTTCTCTTCTACAATGCTTAAAATGATACATTGAGAAAATCAGACCATTTCTGAGACTGATATCTAATACTTGTATCGATGCCAAACCTTACTGTAACTGCACTGAATCTGTGTAATGTCAGTTTTAATCATAAGACCTCATTCATTGCTCAACACTTAATCTTAGTCTATAAAGTTTACAAGTTACATCTCTGTGTCCATGTCAGTTATCATCAAATGTGTTGATGGAAAGCGGATAAAACAAACCACAGCAACGATATTATGAAGCAGTCTTCCGAATGCCAAATAGTAGCTTTACTTTTTCCTGTTGGGAAAAACTGGAAAACTCAAATCTATGCCAAAATTTAATGAAAAAGAAGCATTTAATCTCTCCTGGCTTGTTTCCGCTCCTCTCTATCTCCCTGTCACACACTCAAACACACACAGAAGACAGGAAACCAAAGGAGCAATGAAGTGGATGCAGTGTTCGGCCCTTGAGATGAGGGCCCTGTTGTTCTAAATTAGACAAGATTTGGGGAGCAGCCAAAGTGCCTGATTGAAAAAAGGATGAAGAAAATGAGAACCATGTTTTCTGGAAAAGCGTGAGAGGCGTAGAAAAGAGAAACTGAATCTTGTTACCTAATCCTAGACAGGAGCACTGCTAAAGAAATATTATCAGAAGTTATTTAGTTTTCTAAATCAAATCTTAAAGGATTCTGAGATATTCAAAAGATTACTGGAATTATTTCACAATTTAATGAGACTGTTATTAGATAAGAATGTCTGAACTTCTGTCACTTTCTTCCCCTTTCCTCCCTTTTGTCATCCAACATTTCCATCTCTTCTAGACTTCACCTCTGTATTCATCAGTATTCTATGAGTGACTTGCTCACTCTCAGCAGCACAGATTGTCTATGTATGTGATTCATTTCCTCCTACAAGGGTAGACAAATGCATCCTCAGCCTTAACCTGCAAGGATAGAGTGAGTGGTAGAAAGATGAATTGAGGGGGAACGCTAACTGAACACTGACCTCTGTGACTCTTAGTTTGCTGACAATCAGTCTGTATAATAATGACAATAAATGTGTGAGGGTGAGTGGGTGCTTGAAGACTGGACAAAGTGGAAAAGGCTGTGATGACAGATTTGATGAGAAAAGGCAATTTTTTTGTTTGTTCTTCACTCTGTGTGTGTTTGTATGTGCATAGTGAGGTGAGGACTGACTAAATGGGCATTTACACTGTAATGAAAGCCCTTCATATTGTCGTATTTCCTGTTTGTTTTTTTCATTGTGGGTGACACAAGCACTTTGGTTGGTCTGAGCTGGATCTCTGCCTCAAGCCTCCTCTGTGAAATCCAGCCACTAATGGTCATTCTCATGCAAACCAAACGACATCATGCACATACAATACATACACATAAGACTGCAAAAACAGCAGTCTATATCCAACATCTCTAAAATGGGAACAAGTTTACAATCCTACATTAAAATATGGAAAAAGAAAATGATAACAGACTGGGCACAAAGTAGAACACATGTCCAGACAGACTGGTTTGTCAGTGTGGAAACCATCTGTGTCAGCTGGCTCTGAACTATGATTATGATCATGAAAATGCCATGACTTCCTAATTCTATCCTGTTACACCCTTAAATATTACATTTATTGCTGTTGATGATCAATAATAAACTTTTAATAAACCTATCTTCACTACAAATATGTCTTCAGACAAAATATTGATTTGGGATTATATTGTATCATATTCCCCTGACACCAAATATTAATATTTTTATTAAAACTCATGAGGACATGGATGTTGCAGTGTGGTTTTTTTTAAAAAAGCACTAAATTACCACACTAAAAAAATGCTTAATTTTTTTTTTTTTTTAATTCATCTGTTACAAAGTTACTATAGAGGACTGTCCAGCAAAATATCAAGTCCCACAGAATCAGTGAGTTTCATTAAAATCATTACAATGGCAAAGTATCATGGCTGAATAGTATCATGTTGTCAGTAACTCTACAATTCCCACCCCTAGTGTGAAAATGTGTCATAATAGTACAGTATATGAACTCTTCAGTAATGGTCAAAAACATGTCATGAGGTCAGAAGAATATTGTTTTTTGTAAACATTTGTCTGAACATATGCACCAAATTTGAGGAAATTCTGCCCAGGCATTCCTGAAATATCACATTCACAAGAACAGGATAGGAGGATGAAAACCCAAAACCACAACGCTCTTGCCATGTCTTTCCATAGTATAGAGGTATAAGAAGAGGGAAGGAGAAGAGGAGGAGAAGAGTCGATTAACTAGGATGGATGTTTTATTGCTGTGTGTGTGTGTGCAGTGTATGTGTGTGCAATCAGTTCCAGATGAGTGACCAGTGAAGGTAAACCTTTCCTCTACCTCCATACTCATTACCTCCTCTCATCTCTCATTCATTCCACCTCCACTTTCTCTTGTATACACTGCATAATATTTACACACATGCATTTCTCAGCAGGTCTGGGATCAGTGAAATCATGCAGAAGAGATGCAGCCGGTCACATGCACCTGCTCTGACAAGAGACAAGTACTCGCTAAAAGGTGGCAGTGTGAGAAAATGATAAAGGGATGATGAAAAATGACACATGGAAACAAGCCAAAAGAGAAAATAGGAAAGAGACTGCGAAGAAAATACTATAAATTTCAAGTCTGTTGGTGGCATATGATCCGCACATTGGTCTCCTGATGAAGAATGATAGTGTGTATGTGTAGATGTGAATGATTGAGTCTGGTGTCTGTGCAGGAGCAAGGTCAATAACATAGAGGTTATAAATGACATTACACACAGGCCAAACATGGACGCCCACGCATAAAAAATGTTACAGTGACAGAGGTCACACACAGGTCCTCTTCACTATCTCTCCAAAACACACACCTTCAGTCACTCCTAATCTCTCTTTTTCAACATTTTTCTCTCAGGTGTGAAGGCCTGTCATTCATCTAACATGTGTATCCTCAGACATGTAGATGTGTAATAACAGCTTTTTCCACACATAATTCCTTATTTATCCAAAATTATTTACAAGCAAGAGGAAACAATATGCAAAGACAAGAATGTGGAGAATGTCTAAATTAAGATAAGATTAACCACTGATACTGTGTATGGAAATAGAAATAGGTGAATATAGCTGAATAAGGTGCTGTATTGGATAAACTCAGTGTGTGGATGTAGGTAATGCTGGCTCAGAGGCAGCTCTGAGCAGAAATAATCCAAAACTGAAAATGAGACAATAGCAGTAAGAAGTAAAGAGTCTAGATGTAAAGGAAATGCCCCCCCAGCCTCCTCAGAACCTTCCCTTAGTTTATTTTTGTTTCCCTTCAGTGACAAATAACTTAGGGACCCCAGTTGGTTTCCCCTCTCCGTGTCATTTATTACATGTGCCCTCCCCCACTACTTTCTCTAATGCATGTCTGGTTTAATCACCTTTTTAATTGATCATTCCTTCATATCAAGCTATAATGAGTATAGCTGTAACTAGATTGGTTAGAACATGGTGGTAACCTATTCTGCACACATGCACACAATGACACACACATACACATAAAATGACTTATGCATAACATACAGATTAATAGACACACACGTATGCCTGCACACATGAACATACTCCCTTGTGATGATGGCACCCAATATTAATAACAAAGAAAACACACTCAAATGTTTGTTGCCATGGCAATGCAGAAATTAATTAGTGCACACACTAACTAGCTATAGGGGATGTAAATCACCTGCTGCATTCTGCCTCACTGGAGACTTTTAGTGTGTTTGTGGGCACCTATTGTATAAGAACATTTATGCAAAAAGTATCTGCACTGAATAATCCACCATATCTTTGTGAGGCTATATACAATTGATAATAAAGCAGATGTAAGGTATAATAGCACCCACAGGAAGCTTTGGCACAAGCAGGAACACACACACTAGCCTGTAGCCCGGGAACCAGACACATTTGGCAGATGAGTCTGGCGCTCCTCACATTCAGAAGGACTTCCCCTGAATGCAACATGAAATAGCCTATAGCACGCTGCCCAGCCCCAGTATTAGCACAGTTTTTTCCCCATGTAATTCAGTGACAATAATTGTCTTATTGGTTGCAGGTCTGCCAAAGGCATCCGGAGGAATTTTGGTCTGTGTTTCCTAATTATAGCCCTTGGAAATCCAAAATGAACTGAGAGGTCCCACACTAATTGCCAGGTGAGTATTTTGTGTATTCGGTATGTGTGACTAGAAGTGGATGATCTGGCCAAAAGATTATATAATGATCCCCTATCCACAATTTGAATCATATTTTTCTCACTGCTTATAAAATGTGAGTTCCAACCAAATGAACAACTTTTCCTCTAGTTTTCTTTAGTTTCTGGAAGCTTAGGCCGTATGTGACAGTTTTTCATTGTTGTTTTCTCAGTGGCATTTTTGCATCATTTTCAATATTGAGAAGACATGAAACCAAGTCCACATTTTCCTGTACATTCATCTCTGAGAGCTACAGTACTTTCATTTATAAGACTGTGGCAGGTTCATTTGTTGTGCTGGAGTTTGAGAATGAATCCGTCACATTTTCACACTCTAACATAAATCTAAAGCACCCTTGAAGAACATCAGTCAGTGCACGCTCGAGTCCAGATGTTACACCTTCAGTTAATGCAGACTAAAACCAAACACAAGTGTGGTTAGAAGTTAAAGTATTAAATGGACTGAAATAACCTTGTGAGCTGTTCTAGCAACATTAGTGGTCCAAACCCTTAGGTTAGTGCAACTCTCTCTGTAAAACACTGTAATTACACTAATAAACTGGTCATCTAAGACAAATATTACCTGAGTAGGAAAGTTTTGACACCATTTCCTTTTTTTATTGACATGACCTTTACAATCCGTTCATGCCTAATTAAGATCGATCCCAATAAAAGATCATGAGATCATCCAGCCCTATGTGCGACTTAAAGGTAGAGTAATCTATTCCTGAGAGAAAGACTCAAGAAAAAAAATCTATCTGCAATTCCCTTCAGAAGACATAAAATCCCCAAAATCTGAAGGTGTCTGTCTGTTGCTGACTGGCTGAAATTGGGTTGTATGGATTTGATCCAAGTCACAGTAAGTGGACCATGAAGACATATTGGCTGAGTTCCATGATAAAGTGTGATGGATTAAAATGGCTCCACCTTTAACTGTGGAATAGACACTCATATCCAGACTGTCTTTATTGCCTTTATACGCTGTGTATTGATGTATACTGTAGATGCTGATACTCTTTGAGATGCTATTTCTTTAAATGAACATGGGAAGGAGACTCTGATGAAGCAGGGTCAGTATGAATGGCTTTAAGAGGCCTTCAGAGAGTCTTTGAAGCACCATTTCGATGACGTGGTTTGGTCTGCAGGCTGCCAGAGGCTACATTCATGCAGCCAGTGTTTGGGAGTGACAGCTTTAATTAATTGGCTGTCTGGATGTTGCCATGGATTATCCTGGGTTAAGTACTCATTAGACATTCTGTTTTCTCCACTATCCATACACATGCACACATATACAAAAATAAAACTGCTTGACCAGTGTGTATTTGTGAAGTGGGAAGCTAAACCAAATCAAAGAAGGTAAAAAGACTGAAAACAGATGCGATGATCAAATCAGACCAACTATACAAGGCTGTCTCATTCTTTCCTCCCTCCTTCTGTCACGCTCTCATGCAATCTTAACAAGTATTATATATATAGAGTTCAATGGGTGTTGTAAATGCTATAGTGTAAATGAACAGGCTGGAAGAGTGGCTTTTATTAGTTGGCCATCTAAATCAGTATGGATATTGCTGTGAATGAAGTATCTGCTTAAACATTCAATATGAGGAAGTTTCCCAAGTGGTGCCTGGCTCTAAATGAACTATATAAACTCTACTGTAAACTCGGCTTCGCTTTACATTAATCTGCCATATGCGTCATAGTTTCTCTATAAATTAGGTATTTGCTAGCAACTGTTAGAGCTGCATATGAATAAACTCTATGTCAGTGTGTTAAGTCACTGTTGTTAGTTGTGTAGCATCTGAATATAGATGAGAAACTAGTGATGGTTTCAACGCATCTTCATTTCATCATGAAAAAAAACCTGTTTACACATGAGGCATTTGCAGAAGGTTTAGACGGCTCTGGAGGATTCATTTTATGACACTATACATGCTCAGTAAAAATATTAGTTCATCTTAGCAACTCCTCCTTGCTGCTTCACATGAGTGTAAATAAACGTGAAAATAATGCCTGACTCAGCCGATACTTTAAGAGATATAGTTTCAAGTAAAAATATATAGATGGAAAAGAAACCCTGTTGGGAGTCTCTTTGAGGATGATACTGTTCACATCTATAAGCTGCAGCCTTCATAGTCAGCATATTTCGACCCAAATGAACCCCTATAGGACGTTTTAGACCAATTTGTTTGTACAGAACTGTGATTGCCGCATCCGCAGCCATAAAACTTTAAGGTAGTGATAATCCTTACACACTAATGCACTTTTGTTTTCTTAGTTTTTGAATTTGAAAACTTTATACTCATATTGTACATACATAAAAACATAAATGATGACACACAGTTCTTCATTTCATACAATATATTTATGTTTTTTTTTGTTTTTTTTTTAAATGCAATACTTTTATTTGTGCACACATTTGATGAACTTTTATATATTCAATATCACAGTCTAGTCAGTCTAACATTAATATTTTATGTCTAATTCTGGTTTATGTTACTGGTGCTGGGGATTCTAGGTTGCCACCATCCTTTTGGTGGGAGTAAAGGATGGACTTATAGGTGCAGACACTGTAAGTGAGAAAATATTAATGAGGCCATTCCAAACCACCACCAGGACAGGGGGTTGGAGTGTACTTAGATCATATTTACCTTTGTTGCCTTGTAATGCTTAAGTATGTGTAGATGTTGCTTAGAAACTTTAGATTAACTGTTTTGTCATAGTTAAGTGTTTTTCTATCATCGCTTTTTGGTTTGACTGGACTTATCACCCATGTGTTAACCTTTATTTAAACAGGAAAATTAAGATTAAAAATCTCCACAAATCTCTGCATCTCTCTGCAAATGTCCAGCAGCAGAAGGTTACAGAAAAATAGAAATCTTAGCCACACATCCACACAAAATGTACATAAACCACAAAATAAAACAGCATGTTAAAAACATCCACATAAAACACCACCAGGTGTTACAGGTACTAAAAAGTGCAATCAACCATGTTCCTTAAAAGCATCTCAAAACAGCACCCAATTCTACATCCAGATTGATTCTTTTCTTCATTTTCTTCATTTAAGATGACATTGAACATATTCAAAGAGATCAGCTACTTCATTATTTAGCTCCATCTCTAAATTGTTCCAGGCAGTGGGAGCAGAAGATTGAAAAGCTTTCTTTCCCAGTTCGGTTCTGAGTTTTGGAACACGTAATGATAATAGATCCTGGAACCCAGTATGTATAGCCCCCTTTGTTATTTCTCAGTAGGTCAGTTGAACTTTGTTATGTCTCTTTGTGTTAGGTCACCTGGTTTCCTAAGTTATGCTGTATTGGGACTTCAGTTCTCTGCCTCTTCTATGGGTCCAGACCCTGATTTTTGGCTTTTGTAAACAGACTTCTTCCCTTTTTGGGTTTAAAAAAAAAAAACAAACAAAAAAAAAACCTTATGACTAAAATCCCCCCCTTTGTGTCCTCATACCTTCCAGTTCAGTCCCTCATTATAACTTTATACCACCACCATTAAACCAACAAATAAAGAGGTATATTTTGGAAGAATGGTCCTCATCTTATCACAGATGTATAGAATCACTCCAAAACCTATGAAGCTGTTCTTATAGTCAAACACCTAATTTAGTTGAATTTTCCTTTCATTTGTCACACAACTGTAGATGGGACATTGGTCTGTGCTAGTGCCCCTCAGTAAATGGGTTGCCTATTTATATAAGAGGGTGAAATGTCAGCTCCTAATTATTGCCAGTGAGAAATTACAGTTGGCTTCACACCACTAAGTAAGATGTCCCACATAGTCAACGAACAGGATCCATACTTCAGAGGTGACCTGTCTTACACAATGAGAGCAAAGTTCATATGGCACCAAAACAATCTGGGATAGTGTAGTTTTATTAAACACTGCCCCACACTGGTAAACGCATACCAAAAATTCAACATAATGAATAATATATGGCTTTTAAATCCAGGAATATTAAGCTTCAAGAGCCTGTCCTTTGCTCCGCTGCAGTCAGTTCTAACGACAGGGTTCGGCATCAACTTGACCTGCTATAAGAATGTCTCTGATCTTACATAAAGTAAAATATAACTCCATAAACCCAAACCCCCTTTTTCATCCTCCACCTACTTTATTTCTTCCTCTCCTCCACTCTCTCTCTGAATCATCTCTCTCTGTTCAAGCTCGCTCTCTTTTCTTTACCCTTGTTTCTTTCCTTTCTCAGCACTCTCCCCTTCCCTCTCTCTCTGACAGTGATAAATTGCCTGTTGGGTTGGGTAATCCATCTTTGCGTATCCCACACCTGAACACACACTCTCTGATGCCCTCTCTCTCCTTCCCTTCCTCCCCATTTTTCCTCCCCTTTTTCCCCATCCATACACTTTCTCTCCAGTATCCTTCCATCCCAAGGTTAGTGAGGCTCACTGGGGAGGAACTGAAGGTAAAGATCTGGCTGACAACATGTGTGCACACGCTAGGAAACAGGTGAACAGAGGCAGCAAACTACCCTTGCACATACTAACACAAATATTCAAATTTACAATCTCAGTAAACCATTGCATGTCAAGGTTTTTTCTTGCTCCAAATGAGGCAAAGTTACTATATTTCGTAAATTCTTTGCAGTTTAAGGGCTAAGCATTATTTTAACACTATTATTTAAAAAGGTGTTCATCCCCTTATCCCTGATATAGCAACCTCACAAAAATCGTTCACACAGTATCTTTAATAAAACATGGAGCAAAAGGTACAATTTGCATTTATATTCATATTCTCAATGAATATAACAGATCCTAATTTGAGAGATTTTCTCATAAAACATTAACTCTAGCGAAAATGGACTGTGGAAAGAGGTTTTATGTGTTTTAACATAAAACTTAAACCTCCTCAGGGTCTGCTTGATATAGTCTGCTAGAGCTAAATCACTTTTTTTCCCTTTTTTTTTTTTTTTAAACAATCCTGCATCCATGAAAGTCAACCAAGTATTCATGGTCTTTTCCAGCAATGCTCTGCTCCACAGTCACACAGTGGTGCTCATTCATGCTGTGGAGTTGCTTAAATCAACCACAGTGCTCCACCGTCAGCCACTGAGCTCCTGCAGTGGAGCAGCTTGCAGAGTCTTGTTCAACATCACAGCGGTTATCGTGGGATGTGTGGCTTGTTTTTCCATACTTCAAACCAACATCAAGCCTGGATTTAAAATGATAACAGTCTGGTCACAAATCTCACCTCAGTCTACAAAAGAAACAATCAGTCAGGTACTGTTAATATCAGGCGTCCAATCATACCCTCTGCAAATGAATACAAAGATGTTCAAATTAAACTGTTTCTCTGTTTGACTCCCTCTGTGACGCGGTCGTATAGTCAAAAGCAGATAACAGTAAACAACAACAACAACCATTTCAGACCTTCTAAATTGAGCCTCACAGGTTCCATCTGCTCAAGGTAATTGGAAAGTTTAACGGCTGCAGACTATTCTCTCTGACTGACTGAAGCACAGACTGGGAACAAACATCCAATTTCTTTCTCTTTCTCTCTCTCTCAGTCACATTTATACACACATAAATGCTCCTTGTCTTCATCGATCAATTCTTTACTATCTCTTTGTAGCCAGTATAAATAATTGGCTCTCCTTCTGATTAAACCTCCGTTTCATTATTTTACTTTCTTATTAATTTTTCACCTTCATTCACTTCCTCTTCCCTTCTGACTCCTTTATGTTTCTATTCCCTCATCATGTCCATAAGATAGAGAGAGAAACGATGTGAAGCTGAGGCTCCTGAGATAAAGAGCTGAGAGATGATGTCTGTTAGTTGGGATGAGGTAAAAAGATGACTAACTGAAAATGAAGAGCAGAAACAACATCTAAAGACTTGTTTTGCAAAGACTCTACTTTACATTGATCTAACACTGCGCTGACACGCTGTGTTGACTGATACAGTTTAACATATTAATCACTGCCATTTAGGACACATACTTTCAGGAAAGGCTTTCCAGCACAATGCAGAAAGAATTGCTTGTTCAAAACATTAAAAAAAAACAATAAAGGGCCTTTTAAAAATACTTTAGTAATTGATACACAACTATTGCAGTGAGGTCTGCCAAGGAGCTGGTCTGAAACTGGAAGCTTAAATGTCATCCTTGTTCTTGTCTCACCTTCTGCCCTTTACAATACTCTGACACAATGGACTCACAGTCCTGCTTAAAATACACACACACACAAATCTTTGGCATTACACAGTGTCTTAAACTATAAAGTTAAGCCAGGAACGCACGCACACGCACACACACACACACACACACACACACACACACACACACACACACACGCACACACACACGCACACACACACACACAC
>JAPQRP010000019.1:22028353-22035853 GCA_037367295.1 Apogon hyalosoma | reverse complement strand
GGCTCAGGTTATGTTTGTTTTGTCTTAGTGTCTGTAAAGTATGCAACAGTGCCATAAAACTGGGACACAGTTTTCCCTTTATTACAGTTTTAAGTGGCCTCTTCATACTGTATATTATATTACTTGTTTGGTTCTACTGAAAGGGAGACAGAACAGACTGGAGGTGATAATAAGGATTCTTGACTGAAACAATGACCACAAAATATTCATATGATACAAATGAAGGAAATTATTTTGTGGTAGATTGCTCCACAAGGACTTGAAAAATATCTGTCTTCCAACGTGAGCTGTTAAAGATACCTACTATACTTTGGTAGTTGTAACTTAACAAATTTATTGCTCAGCCTTAGATTTTGTTTTTTGAGTATGACAGTATGCAAATGTATAAGTAATGCACACTGATAAACCCATCAGTCATTTGTTGTTGTCTATTGGATACAGCAAGGCTTTGTTGTTTGCTTGTTCTTCATAGGCAGCTTATAAACAGTTTGTTATTGCAGCCTTGTGGCGGGTGTAGTTAGTCTAATTAAGTGTCTGCTCTGGGTCAGTGGCTGTAATGACAATGATAACACTATCAAGCAAAACGGTGTTTTTTCTTGGCTCTAGCTTGCCAATGCCCCCTCTGTTTCTCTAACCCTTTCATGCATAGTGGTCACTACAGTGGACTGCTATTCTACTGGTGTTCTCTTGTACACTCATGGGTTTTGTTGTTTTAGTTCCATATCAGCCAACACAGTGGATGCTTCTGCATCATCACAAACACTGCAATCCATACCATTACTGTAACTTTACTGTTCTTGATAAACCTGTTCTGCAGTAACATGTTTTAGTGTAAATCAATTGCTAATTGTTATTAGACTGTAATTAACAGTTTCGTTAAACAAAAAAGGCTTTTTTGTGCAAATTATCTCCATGAAGTGAGTAATAACTAGTATTAGGGTATGTTAAAATGTGAGAAAACATCAGCTTAGCGGCATTAAAAAAATGTTATTTCACAGATTTCACACATGGGTTTTAAATATATGTTTCTTTGCTCCAAAAATTAAATGCATGGTGTCCAGCTGAGTGACATTTTTGTAACTCCATGAAAAATGGTTCATAAAAAATTTCAATTGCATTGTTTTTTTCATGCCTGAAGAGGAATAAAATCACTCAAGAAAAAAAATATTGACTAAGGTTCTCATAATTCATACATGAAAGGGTTAAATCTCTGCTTTTCTCATTTCCGTTCTACCTCCAGAGACTAATCTTGCAAAATTGTGTGTCTAGGTTGCTCATCTCTAGTCTCGACATGACAGTATTTAGGCATGCAAAACTGATAACAAGACAAGAGAATGAGAGTAAAAACTTAATAAATGAGACAAGGAAGAGAAAAGAAAATCGTTTTTGTCTCTGAAATAACTGTGGATGTTCTACCTTGTATGCATGTGATTTTATTTCAGCATAAATTGAGATTAGATGACTGTGTAGATGACTGGAGGGAGCATAGAGGGGAAGTCATTGTTATCTTGAGGCATCTGTGTTTCATGACATTAGGCATTACTGTACAGGAAACAGCAGTCTGAGTCAGGACAGGCAGACTCCAACAACACACATATCCAGACTCCATACTCTATAATTCTCCAACTGTTTATGGACTAGCGCACATGCCAGCTAAAGGTTTATCATATTGTTAACATCATAGCATAATTGCCTAAGTCATATTTTTGGCCAAATTGTAATATCTGCATAACTTTACTCTCCTAACACTAATGCTTTGTTTTAAGCAAATATCTCAATTTGGCCAAAAACATGACTAAGGCAAATATGCTATAAGGCTAACAATATGCAAACTATTACTTTTTTAGTATTAAAAAAGACTATTCTGGCCATACGATTGAAGATATATTCCTCTTATGCTCTCTGAATTGTATTATTTGGGTATTGGGTATAAAATGTTATCAAATACATCACTTAACTGATAGATAGAGAGGGAATTTAGTAGATATAGTAAGTAATACTAGAATCTGATCTGACATATGAGTGCTCTTGGGGGCTGGTCAAATTGACATAAACACATAAACCAAGTGAGAAGCTCTTCAAATCAGCCTGCATCAGCATCCCTTCCTCCACTCACACATCCATCCAACCACACAGTCTTGCTGTTATTGATGATGCCACCTCTTTATATGGTAATGTCTTTCACACCTGAAAGGCATTAGAAGGCAATGATTGCTCTCTCACTCTCTCTCTCTCTCTCACACACACACACACAAACACTATTACACTAATTCTTCATATACTCTTTCAGTTTTTCCAAAAATACATGCACAGTAAGGCACACTATTATCCGCCTGAACTCCATATATTTTCCCCCTCTCTCTGTCTCTCACCTACATGCACACAGCTATGAGGAGCCCATTAACACTGATGGAGATATGTATGCAGCTCACATCTGTCACAAGTCGCTGCCGTGGCAACACCAGCTGCCGTGGTTACTGGAGGCCTCCTTCTGTAGTGTTATGGGACTCAGTTATTGCAGGATAGCTAGCTAGCTAACGTTAGGGAGAAATACATCGCTTTGACAACAGACTGCTGAGGTGTAGTACTCCACCTTATTTTTCAATTGTGCTGATAAGTGACCCTAATTATAGACAAATTACTGGTTTTGGATGCAATTACCCTGAGACTGCAGTCAGTAGAGACTGATTATGTATTAGCCCCAGTTATTCTGTGAGTTGGAAAACCATTTACAAGAGAAAAACACATCAGTAGTTTTGCTCCGAACTTTGTTCATCTGGTTGAATTCATTAAAACACTTTCTGGTTGTGTTCAGTATCAAAGTGATTTATAGTAGCTGGGAATCTTTAGAGTTAATACTATGAGGGGTAATTTGGGTCTAATTAAAAAGATGTCCTTGCATTGCACACAATATCAAACAGACTGTAAATTCCCATACGTAAAATCTATATTTATTGAATGGGTTGTTGACATAATACATAACATACTATAAAATAATGTTCATGACTAAGTCAGACTCCAAATCTGATATCAGCACATCATGATTTTGAGTCAAGTGAACATGTAAATCACTAATTTTCCAATCTTGTGCCAATGCCATCTGATGTGTATTCATGATATGAAGATAATTTGTGCTAAATTGGTCATAGTTTGCTTATAGTTATGAATATGAAACCCAATGAAGAATAAATCGAAGTATAAGAGCCATCACCTTTGCTCAAAGGTGTTCAAGACTGCTCCAGAGACTCTGTGTGTTGTACTGTTGTACAGTTTCTCAATGTAATAACCAACAGTAATCACCATTTTTTGGGTTGAACCTCTCATTTCATCAAGAAAAATTTTGATGAAATGATTCATCCTGCTCATTTACATCACCCACTGTGGATGGTAAAAAAAATCTAGTTGTGAGTGACAGAAATGAGTGACATCCTGAAACTTATCCATTTATATGCTCTTATCATGTCATCTAGTTGATCATAATTTGGGGCTCTATAGTTGAAAATTTTACGCTACTTGCATAAAGGAATTATAAGGTATTAGCAAATTAATTCTACAGGGCTGAGACAAAGACTTATGACAAAAGAGTCCAGTCTGTCAGGTTTAACTGTAGATGAAAATATAATGGCTAACCTTTAGCTAATTACCTGCAAACCAAAGTTATGAAATCCCTGACGTAATCAAACCTTCTCCAAATGTTTATTGGTCTTGTGGCTCAGCAGAGTGGATTTCTCAGCTCTACTGGAAGACATTAGTAGCATGTTTGGTTATTTCTATCTTTGGTTTTGATATTTAAGATCATATGAAGGTCATCTGATTGTTCTGGAACCAGTAAGAACAATTTTCACAAAATAACTGTTTATTCAGGGAACTGAGCCACTAGCCACGTAGAACTCCATTTGACCAGAGCTGGTCTCAGTTCTTACACACTGACTGGTCTCAAAATCCTGATGTACTGGACAAATTCAGATTTTGGTTTGGAATCAGTGTATCTGATTCAGGTAAGATCAAGTATTTTTCTCCCATTAGCAAAATCATTGTTGACCAGTGCAATAAATACAAACAACCTAGCAGAGGTTGAGCAGAAATCCTGAAAAGTAATCAATATGACATATTCTATATTGATATATAAATGAGTGTTAGTTTTTAAAAGGACATTTAATTACTGTATATTGCCCTGATGACACATCACCCAATGGTATCCAATGGTACCTGGGATAGGCTCTGACACCCCCCTCAACCTCACAAGGACTAAGTAGTTTAGATAATGGATGGATGGATGGGTTTTATAATATCTTAATCCACATATTTTTACTATACTTTATTATTTGCTGTATTTGTATAAGACAGTCACATCAATATGTATTTATAGCTGTAGTTTATGATTTACTGATTGCTGATTTGACTTAATTTGTAAAGTCAAGTTTGTAAGTGATCTGTACAAAGCCCTTTCTTTATGTCACATCTATCTGGCCCACGGTGGAGGCTGCAGACAGCTGTTTAATCTATGACCACATCTAGACAGTCACATAAATGGGCCTGGTAACATAAACATTTTAAGTGCATGTGCTCTGATACAAAACAGAGACGACTCAAATAGACTGTGATGTAAATTACATGTGTAAATTTACCAAAACTGCAGGAATGACAGTCAACTCAATGAATTGCAAGTTTCAGCTATGAGGCCTGCGGGAAGGAATACATTCATGAACATTTCCTTTTTTGGCTTTATTTCTATATCTGATGTTGAAGTGTATATATTTCCCTTTATAAACATGGATGGTTTTGACTTTCAGCTGATCTGAAACAGACACTTCTTCAGCATTCACACACACATTTATGCTATGTTTTTATGTGTTTAGGGGACATTACACTGACTTCTGTTAAGTTCCTGGATACTTACCTTAACCTTCATTTTAACCTTGGCTTGACTAAACATAACCCCTGCCATAAAGCTAACCACAAACCAAGTCTTGACCCTCAAATGTTATTGGGAACTGAACTTTGTCCCCACAAATGATAGTGGCAACAGATTTTTGTCCCCATAATGTGAGTAATACATGCCCACACAAACACACACACACACACACACACACAGTGACCCACTTTTCGGAGCTGAACTGGACCAACCAAAAACAGATCAGCCTCCATCCATTTGGGTGTGGATATAAGGGATGAATACGTGTGTGCTCACATACACAGAGACGCAGTAATAAATAAATATATATGTGTGTGTGTGTGTGTGTATATATATATATATATATGCATACATATACACACACACACCAGCAGAGTAGAGACACAGGCCTTAAATGAGTACAGCTGTGTAGCCAGATGTGCTTTTGAGACCTGTGGTTACAAGATGTGTGTGTGTGTGTGTGTGTGTGTGTGTGTGCGTGTGTGCGTGTGTGTGTGTGTGTGTACATGTAAACCTTTTTTGCCCCCCAGCAACATGACCTGCCTGCCTCCTTGTCTGTCCCTCCTTTATCCAACTGATTGAGCAGCAGCACATGAGTAAAATGACCAAAAATGTGTTGAGTGTTATTTAAGAAGAAAAATGTAAGTAATATCAGCTTTCATTTTTATCTTTCCTTCAATCTCTGGATGTCTATTTCCACTCACCACCACTAGGAGACTGTATTAGTGGTGAAGAAAGAGGTACTTTATCTGAACAGCATAATGCACTTTTAATAAATAATTCCACTTTTTAAATTAGCAGTGTTTTTTTTGTGTGCGCATGTGTGTGCTCATTTACAACTTAAGGGGTTTTAGCATGATGTGTGTGTGTGGCAGGGTTCTGTGCATACACAAACACCAAAAACACACACAAACACAGCACTGCAGACATTGAGACGGCCAAATATTCAACACTGAGACCGCTGAAGGTCATCGTTAGCATTAACTGCCCTGTGTGAGAAAGTGTGTCTATGTGAGTGCGTGTTTGTGCACTTGAATATTAGAGTGCATGTATGTGTGATGGTGTCTAGTATGAGCCAAGCATGACCTGCCTAGTATTAATATCAGACAGGTATACATAGTTCAGATTTGTGTGTGTGTGTGGGGGGGGGCATATCTTTTTACTCTGGCTGTGTGGGGTCACATATGTCCCAGTATCATGAGGGAATAACATGGAGTCTCATGCTGACAGCACACCAGGAGGCATTATACTCACAGACACAACTAAAATGAACTGCTGCTCCAGCACATTTGGTGAAGGAGAAGAATTAATAGGTCACATTGCTTCAATAAGGACGTTCGTTCAGCTTTTCCCTGACACAGAACACCTGTGCAGGTCAAGTCACACTTGTAACATGAGTCAGAGGTAAAAGCTACACTTAAAGAAAGAAAAGCAGTCGTGGAGTCCTCGCTGGCTTGTTAAAAGCACGGGGCAATACTGCTAAATGCTTTGATAAAGACTCTAGAGGCATTTTTTTGGGAACACAGCTTGGTTTTGCTGCTGTTGAAATGTGGGTTCTTAAAGTTAACTATAACAAAGAATAAAAGTAAAATGTGCCATGAAAAAAAATATTTTGTTAACTGGCAGCAGAGATAAATAAAAACCACAATGAACAATGCACTGAAATAGAATCACCTGTCAAATCAGGTCAGTTTGCCCAAATGTTAATGTTAATGTTATACGAGAAGAAAATAGTTTTCTGCTTTAAATACACAGTGGCTCTATTAATTCTATTTTGTGTCAGGTGTTTGATCTCCTTTTTTATTCTTTTCATTCTGTATGTTGTAGGCTTGTGTTATATGGACTTGTGTCTGCAAACAAAGTTTAATATTTTTATTTATTTTATTTTTTTTAATTACCCTCCCTCTTATTCTATAAATGCTTTTCTCACCTGGAAATCTCCAATTAAGATCCAAACTGAATGAAAACTTAACTAAAACTAGTCAATACCCCAAAATAAAAAATAAAAAGAAACAACTTCTGCACTCATCAGTATTTGTCTCCAGTACTAGTTGGCATCAATAATGGCCAATACTGAATGTTAGGCTTCCAAACTGGAAACAATGACTTTTTATTTATTTATTTATTTATTTATTTTGGGGGGGGGGCTCCAAAGGTAAATATCAGACATATCAGACATACATATGTAAAGCATTTTCAGTGTGGATGTTTATGGAGAGAGATGCATGATGTTATTGTTTAATCAATTGACTGTCAAATTCTTCCTCCTCCAAACTTTATTTATTATATCTGCCTTTAAAATCCACTATAGGTCAGTTCAAAGACTAATGGTAAAATTAAATAAAATATTTACATTTCTGCTATATTATTTTATGGTACATTCTAATACCTTTGGGGTGCTCTTGTTTCATCTACTGTATGCACATAAAGTATGAATGCAATCATTACTGCTGTGGAATCCTGAAAGTTATTACTAAGTTTTGCTTTCACTAAATTACAAACAGTAAAGTGATTGATTGATTGATTGATTGATTGATTGATTGATTGATTGATTGATTGATTGATTGATTGATTGATTGATTGAT
>JAPQRP010000019.1:21967072-22017835 GCA_037367295.1 Apogon hyalosoma | reverse complement strand
ATACATACATACACACATATACATACATAAACACATACATACATACATTCATACATACATACACACATACATACATACATACATACACACATACATACATACATACATACACACATACATACATACACACATACCTACATACATACACACATACATACATACACACATACACACATACATACATACACACATACCTACATACATATACACACACATACATACATACACACATATATACACACATACATACATACATACACACACATATACATATACATACATACATACATACATACATACACACATACACACATACACACATACCTACATACATACACACATACACACATACCTACATACATACACACATACATACATACATACATACACACATACCTACATACATATACACATATACATACATACATACATACACACACATATACATACATACACATATACATGCATACACACATACATTCATACATACACACATACATACACACATATACATACATACACACATACATTCATACATACACACATACATTCATACATACACACATACATACACACATATACATACATACACACATACATACATACATACATACATTCATACATACACACATACATACACACATATACATACATACACACATACATACATACATTCATACATACATACACACACACATACATACATACATACACACATACATACATACATACATTCATACATACATACATACACACATATACATACATACACACATACACACATACATACATACATACACACATACATACATACCCAGGCTAGTGTGTCGAACCATGAAAAGTAAATAAAATGTATGCTAAAAATGCACTGAGTAGCCTATGTGTGATAGAGGTTTGTACTTGTGCATTTTTGGAGAAGTTTATTATAAGACCTGCTTCATTTCTGCTCCAGCTCATAGGGTGGCGCTAAAGAACCGCGTTTTCCCACCGTCAAAACGTTAGAAGGAGAAGGAAACGACAAGAAAAAGTAGGAACCAAGTGATCGCGCTGCCTTCATGCAAGTGAAGGCATGTAGGAAATGTGAAGTCTACACTAGAAGTTGTAGTCAATAATCCAAAGGAAAAGCTGAATTTCAGATTTTAAGGTAAGTGGCCAGCTGCCCCTTCATCCGGTGTATGTCGACCTGTTTGCTGTTGTAGGTTCTGTTTGGAATCAATCAGATGTGCAACACGCATCTAAAAAGCATTAGTGGGTTCTGCAGCCACGACCCAAGGCTATCTGTGGATGAATTACTGACCTGTTGACGGTTGAATAAATGATATGATGTCCCTCCTAGTCTGCTTTAGCACTAGCATTAACATGTTAGTGTTAGCATTAACATGGAGGCACCTTTTTAACAGTTTATACTTGTATAGTCTGGAACAACGCACTCAATGTGTTCGAGTGTGTTGCTATATCTGCTATTGCACATTAGTCTAGCAAATTCTGCAATTTTAAGATCTGGTGTCGAGTTAAATTGCCAGATGGCGGTAACCGATGTCAAACTGAGGGCTGGTGAAAATAATGCATTAGTGTGTGAGTACACGGTGTGTGTGTGTGTGTGTGTGTGTGTGTGTGTGTGTGTGTGTGTGTGTGTGTGTGTGTGTGTGTGTGTGTGTGTGTGGGAGGGGGGGTCAAATGGACGGCGCGCGGGCTAAACGGTCCAGTCCAAAAGTGTAAAAATGTCACTGAAGACATCAGCAGTCAAGGATGTCGACTTTGTTTTCATTCAGCGGCCACATTAAGCCCATTTTGATCTGCAGCGAGTCGGACCAGTAATAAAAACCTACAAACAAGTGATGCCAGGAACAACAAACCCCGCCCCTCGCACGTATTGTAGCTTATATTGGCATGATCCAGTGACGTCATCATGTGGTCGGCATATCAGTTACCTCTATATATGTGCCAAAAAAAACCTCTATATATGTGCCAAGGTTGAAGTCAATTAAAACAAAATTGATGTTTTTATATGTTTTTATAGACATGTGAAATTTCGACCACTGTAAGTAAAGGGGGGTGTTAATAAAAATTTTTTACTTTCACCTATTTTTCCCAAAATGTAATGAGATCTGTTCTGGGTCACTGGTAAGCTGTAAACCAAATCTGGTATGAATTCAACAAATAGTCTGGCTGCTACAGACATTTGAAATTTCACCCAATAAAAGTAAATGGGGGAAAAAAGATTTTAAAAATTCACACAAAATTTGAACTTTGACCTACTGTTCCCAAAATGTAATGAGATCAATTCTGGGTCACTGGTAATCTATAAACCAAATTTGATTTGAATTCAGCCAATAGTGTTGCTGCTAAAGTGTTAACAAATAAACAAACAGAACCAAAAATAATATCCCTTGCCTCTCCTTCGAGGGGCGGGGTAATAATGACAATACCATTTTTTCCTCTGTTTTACTGTGAGTAATTGTAATTTACACAGTGGAAGAGTCTATATTCACAGACTATCCTTATATCTAAAATGCTGTTAAGCTTTTGTAACAGGCTTAAGCCCCTTTTACACAGCACTTCTGTTCCAGGAATATTTCACCTTTATTCTGGAAACAATGTCTGTGTAAACGAAATGGTGGGATCATTTGGTCCCACCTCTGCCACAGCTCTATAACATCTGTGGAGGTAATGACAGAGCCGTGATAAAGGTGGAATCATGGTTCCGTAACACTGTGTAAAAGGAACACCTCTCTTTCCACAACCAAAGTGTGACATTTTGATGATGTATTGTGTGTGATCTGTGAGCTGTTGTCAGTTCAGGCAGGGGGACTCTATCTATGCTAACATTTGTGGAACGGTGAAAAACAGGCCTGTCGCTACCCGATCAATTCCAGCTAGGTCACCCACATATATATAGCTTTATTATTGTCATTCAGAACATATCTGTTTTTATACTGTACACAGTGAACAAAACTTTGTTGCATTGAACTCACCATCGTACAGAAGGAATAAAATAGAGTAAGAACACAAAAATATATCTTAAAAATAAATGCAATCTAAAATTACCAACATATCATATTGCACAGTAATTGCAGCAGAATAAAACCAGACTTATTGCATGTTTCTTATATTTTAGGACTGATCAAACACTTTTCATTCTTGCCGATTATTATGTATGTAATACTAAATATTTCTCAGAGTAGTATAAATAAAGTATAATTATCATTATTTTATAAATTATTAATTTCCTGAACCAATCCGGTAGTGACAGCACTTTCTCAAACCATCCGTCTTAAATATTTCTTAACTGTTGTAAAAAGGAAAACATGTGATAGCCTTGCACATGTGGAACCGATCTGGTACATCCAGAACTGATCGGGTAGCGTCAGGGCCGACTCTGGAGAGGTTAGCAACACCGCTATGCTCAGGGTATTTCCAAAGTGCAAGTTATACGTCACACTATACACCCCTTTGATTCCGGAACGCAGTTCTGCTGTGTAGAAGTACAGCCTGTCTCACCTCTGTTACTCCTTTGGCTTGGCTGTGGAAATCGGTCAATGGTGGAAAAAAGGTGTGATCAACATGTCATGTTTTTTTCTAGGATCTCTATGTAAACGTGGCTTTAGTGTGTAATTTTGTGCATTTCTAGGTTTTTCTAGAAATCTTTTGGATATATTAAAAAATTTTGTAAAAGAATTTGCTTCTTACCATAGTGTTACCTGGCTTTATACTATGATTTTGTCTCTCTGTAAGTTAAAAGTGTCTGAACAGGGAAAGGTACTGTTCGGCCTACGACTTACAGTTATAGTGTCACTTCAGAAAAACAAACATGAATGTAAAATGCAAGATAAACGATTGCCAAGCCCACACACTCACTTAAACTCTCATAAACACAATAAGTCCCTGAATCTCGGGGTACGTTCCGTGCCACACACATACCCCACAATGAGTATGTGCGGTGAAAGTGAAACCTAATATGGCAGGGCAAGTCTATCATAACTTAAGACTTGGCCCCCACAGAGTCAGGTGTACTTGACCCCGTGAAAGTCCACACACATCGACCTTTTTTAAATGTGAAAGTGGTACACTCCACTATGAAACCTCAGCGTCTGCGCCGCTGACAATACGCGCACTGTACATCCCAAACAGTATGAGTCAAACTGGACTGGAAGACCAGCCACACCCACAGCCAGGGGCAACTGGTAGAGTTAAAGAAAAGCAAACAACTTTAAGACAAGCATTTAGTAAAGGCACTCTGTACGAGAAGAGGAACAAGTACGTTTCACATTGATCCTTTTTTGGAGTGCCTGGCTTCTTCTCCTCATTGTGGACTTCTTCCTCCATCCAAGACCACCCAATACACTGATTAGCTACCAGTTGGAAAACCAGAACTACCAGCCACCTGTTCTGTAAGCCTGGAGGATTATTTGAAAGAGGCATCTCTTCATTGATATTTTGTCCTGTATTTTTTATTTTTACTTTTCATGTTTTTTTAAAGCTACCTCAAAAACCAAGTGCAGTTTAGTTTTTGTGTTCAGGAGTGCACTTAATCAGAGTGTTGTTGTTTACATTTTAGTATGTTTATGTTCTTGGCACATGTAGGCAAAATTGCACAAACTAAATTAAAAATGTTCTGGAAGGTTATTAGGGCTAAATTATTATTTTTTCTTTTAGGGCTATGTTTTACATAGGGAAATTGTTTGGTTGCACTATTTAGAAACTTGCAAATTAATCTCAAAGATCAGTGTAAAGAATTATGATAAAATTAAGATCGTGATTTTATTTTTTTAAATCGTGATATGATACGTTTGCCATATTGCCCACCCTTATTTTGACAACAAAAATACAGCAGCACCCCCCCATCAAAAATGGTTTGATCCACCAAATGCCTCCTACTTTTCCCCTGTTCTGACTCTGAGCCTTCATTTGCACAGAGCAATGCGCTGCCTTCTATAGTTGATGAGATACAGTAGAGGTATAAGTACCTGGCTTAAACCAGGATATGTGACGCTTTTTTTACTTCTACCACTTGATACCAACACATTATTATCATCACCGGCCCCCTTTTTTCTGCATTGAAATGTAGATCACTGTTTATGTTGTTAGGTCAGAGTTAGCTGATGTTTTTTCTGGCTAGGAGATGTTCAAGGCAGTCAGTCAACTTCTGTCCTCTGTTTGAGTTGGAGTGAGAGAAGCTGCTGTTGTGTCATGTGCATGTGTTAATATTAAAGACAAGGTGCTACTGTCTGTATATGACTAGCTAACTGCCCATTAACTCATCAACTCATCTAACTTATCATGGATGTAAGATTTTTTTTTTTTTTTTTAAGAACAAGGTTCAGGTAAGAGTGTAAGATCAAATAATGTGACATTTTCCACAGCAACCAAATATTCTATTAGCATGATGTTGTAAGTTAGATAAATGTAACAGTTTATATCTCTTATTAGATATAAAACACATTGTTTGGGTATTTACCTTTCAGTTGGCAGTACAGACAGAGAGAGGGCTTTATTTATTCGTATTCTTATTAATATTTTTTCATATTTATGTAATTTTTCATGTAGTTAAATGCAATATTTGTGTATAATTGTCAGTGCAAAGAGGGAGAGAAAGAAAACAGACAGAAAATAGTGGGAAAACAATAACTGTTAAGGTGACAAAGAAAAACATTACATTCTCAATTTTATATACATCATGGAAGTTATGTTTCTCCCCACATGAAATGTTTTCCAGAAGCACATTTACAGTTAACATATATCAGTGGACTTCATTCTAAACAGAATATTTTCATTACATTTTTCTAATTAACTAAATGCTTTACTATTTGTTTAATGTCACTATATAAGGAGAAGAACAGGGAGATGAGATGAGAGCAGTTTGTATTATATAATTACAAACAAGAGGGAAAAAGACAGACAAACTTTGAAAAAAAGTCAGTTTCTGTTAATGTGTTTTACATGTTGTGCTTTGAATTTCAAATAAAAGTCCAAAAAATAAGCATTTTTGGTACTCACTGTTACTCCAGAAACATGCATATACTGTTTATGTGTATATTATGTATATGTTGAGGGGCTGCTGTATCAAAATGAGTCTTCCTCCAGAAATTAGGTTTAAGGTATATTTCTTTTATGATTCCAATCCATTCCTCTTTTATCGTGGCTCAGCATTTAAATGAACTTTTATCAGATTTGAGGGTTTAGTCACAGAGTTTCCCCTGTCCAAAAAGAGTTAGGCTTTTCGTTCACAAATGTGGGAATGATGGTCTGAAATTGCATTAAAATGTACAAAATAGTGAAATTTCTCTTGCCTGTCCAGCCAGCACTGTGAGTACTCGGCACCCCTTAACCTCTGATCCTAGAATCGCTCTTGGTTCAGGTTATTTATATTTTTTGTGAAAGGATAGTGTGTAATTATAAACAAGTTCACAATGTAATTGACTTTTTTTTTATACCAAAACATAGAGAAAAATTTGGAGTTGTTATTATTTGTAGGTTTTTAAACTTTTATTTTACAGGTCCTTGCCATTTGATATCATATAAGGCTGCATGTGGCCCCTGAACTAAAATGAGTTAGACACCCCTGATCTACAGTAAATACAGGAGAAGCAAAGTAAAGCTCATTCACTGTAAATCATAAAGCATATGTTCTTCAACTAAGCTTTAATATTGCATATTGGATGGACATTCTTACTTTACGTTTCCGTCTTTATTAAAATACTTTTCAACCTTTTTAATCTGCCAGATAGTCCTGTTGAAACTTCCAGGGAAAGGACACCAACACTGCCAACTGTAGTGTCTTGACTGCCAGCAAAATTAACAATGAAAGGTAAACCAACATGCAATCCCGTGTGTAACTTTAACTGAAAGTGACAATAAGTAGGTGACCACTGAAGTGTGATCAAAATGACTTTAAAAAACAAACAGCCACTTTGTTATGCTCTTTCAGGTCGAACTCCAAAATCAAGAAAAAAGAACCCCACAAAGACATCAGTAGATAAAGTTACCTCAGACCGTGTTTCATCTCCTGCCACTGAGGAATCAAGTGCTATGTCAGGCCATGATGCTGCTACTGTCAATCAAACTATTCCAAGTCCATCACAACAAACTCCAATAAGATGCAGGCAACAAATGGGGCGAATAGAAGCGTACCAGACCTCCACCCCGGTTCACACTGCTGACAGCCCGTCCAGCATTTCAACCTCTGCTGGAGTGAAGAGTCGACTTAGAAGACAGTGTCTTCAAGACCGTGAACTCTTCAGTTGTTTAAAGGTGTTTCATTTAGTCTTTTTCAATGTTGCTCCATTTAAGACTAGTGATTTTTATGTCACACACAGTTTCAGTCAAAATCTTCAAATATTCTTTTAGACATCAAAGGAAGATTCACCCTGCAGCAAATCAGCATCTGAAAGCAGATGTAAGAAGGGCCGCGCTGCTCAGCCAAGACAAATAATAAAAACACAGAGACAGACCTGCAGTAAAGGCAATGGTGCTCAGACCAAACAGAGAGGCAACAAACGGAAAACGCAGACAGGGAGTTCAAAGCAGGATTCTGCCACTCAGCTGTCAAAACGATGTAGACCCAGATTTGAACTGAAAAAGCCTGATGCAGAAGAGCCAGGTAATTTTCATTTAAATGCTATTCTTTTTTTTGCTCTGTTTGCTAATATTTATTATTCTAAATAAACACAATCCTGGATTTCAGGGTAAATGTTTGTAATATGTACAGTATTTAGAAGGTTATCAAACTAAGGTGTTTCAGTTTCAAAATTAAGAAATTTAGATCTTTTTTCTCCAGAGGATTATTACATTCATTGTCTAAACAACAATGAAGTGAGTACAAAATCTGTCTAATTTGTCTTTATGTATTTAAGTAAAATTTTCTGCTCTAATTCTGTGGTATTTGTCTCCCCTCTCCACTCCACAAATAGATGATTCTGTGTTGTCTTCAGATCTATCTATAGAACTAAGTCACCATGAGGACCAAATACCATTTTTATCCTTCCAAGAAGATCAGGAAAATGATTATGAAGAGGATGATGATGATGAGCTTCCAAGTTTCTTGATGCAGGCGGATAATAGTGAGAGATAGCAGTGATTCAATCAATTAAAAAAAAAAAAAGTTCTCAGTGAACTGTGTGTAATAATACAAGTCAATTTTGTTGTTTTTTGTATATGTTAGAGCCCTCATCCATTACAGATGGAGCATTTGTCTGGCACAAATTCCGAAATTTTCCATTCTGGCCTGCATTGGTAAGCACAGACAAACCTGCAAATATTAACAAAATTGTTTGCATTTTGTGATACAAGTAGCATTTGTTCTGTATCTCCAGCTTCTTTAACAGTTTCCTACACTATGAATTTCTTTTATATAGATTTCTGAGCACAGATCAGTATTAATCTTTCAAAAGTTGATGGTATTCATTTATTTGCACAGGTAAAACGTGTAAACCGTAAGCTGAAAAAAGCCAGCATCATGTTTGTGGATGATTCAATTAATCAAGGAAAAAAGGGGTAAGGAATAAAATGTAATTCTTCTCACAGAGTAACCCACAAATTAAGAAAGGCAGCATGTTAGTGTGTATATCTGAGATATTTACATCATGTTTGTGTTCATGAAGGTTCACAGTGGCTTTGAAAACTCTGAAGCCTTTTGACTGTAAAGAAGCTAAAGAACTTGTGGTAAGAGCTGCTCAAATCTACAGTGCTTCACAAATTCCTAAGACCACCTTTCCCTTTTTATCACAGATCTCCAGCATTACGAAGTGCTTTAATGCAAACTCTTTCATTCTCAGTGAGCTCTTGAGATTTTGCGGCTCACTGGGCTTCTCTGAGACGTCACAAATTAATCAAGCATAACATTCAACCACTGGATCTTACTTTCTGTTCAGGAATGCAAATAGATAACTCTATTTTGTCATCTTAATCAAGAAATAATTTGCTTTACTATTTATTCTGGTTTTTTTTTTTTTTTTTTGGAAAACACTAAATTAAGAAATGCATGGATAACAATAATAATTATAGTTTAGTATTAAGCGCTACATACTGGTGTATTAACCATTACAGAAACATAAAAATGATTTGGGTAATTACCATTGCTGTTAATTGAGGGAAGCTGTGGCATAGACCTTTCATTGTGTGGGTGATCTAATCAGTTTGATAAGCACTGTATTTTAACAGTTTTTTTTCTTTCCTCCCAAAATTTTACAACAGACAGTTTCACACTTTGGTTTTGTTTCAGTGTAAAGCCAAAGAAAAATATGGTGTTGCCATAACGTTATCCATAGATCTGATAGAGGATTACAGAATACGAAAAGGTACGTGGTATCCATGTTTTTCTCATGCAGGATCCTGTTAATTATTTTTTTGTAAATACTACTGAATTTCTTATTAATGAATCACTCAGTTGATTAATACTGGTCTCTCTTTCAGCATGTGGCTCATTTTCCGGCTCCTTCATCGAGTACTATGCTCATGACATGAGTATGTTTCTCTGTATAACATTCTCTGATGTAGTACAGGAGAACATTTGGCAACAGTATCATGAAAATCACACCCTCAGTCCAACCTTGTATTGATGGATTCATTTCACTTTGATATTGAATTTCTCCAGGCTACCCTGTAAGGAAGAAGTACCCTCAGGCAGCCTCAGAGATGCTGTCTATTGGCAGCAATGCAGTGATGGATGACACATTCGATGATCATAAAGAAGACTGCTCTGGTGAACAGCTCGAGAAGGTCGGCAGGAGTTCAAAGAGGCTGCTGCCAGACCGGACCCACGCTGCCCATAACCGTGCTAATGAGAAGCTCGTGCATTTCATTGTCAAACAGCACATGGTGGATGAACACATTCTGGTACGATAAAAGGAAACTATTGCATCCAGTTTTTGACTTCTCTTCGACCCTAATTAAAAATCTTACGCATTATAGCAAAACTCCTTCATGTAAATCATTTCATCTGCTAAGGCATTGCAAAATCTTAAATATGCTGTATATTCTATTAAAAAATTAAAGTACAATAAGAGGGTGTGCACCATATGAGGTGACTGAAGATGAAAACTAATTTCAGCTGTCTTTATTTTTGACACATTGTGCTTTTTCTATTAATGTATGCAACAAACAGTGAGATATTAATGCAGTCAAAAATATGTTAAAAAAAAAAAAATTATAATAACAAAAATTCCCATCAGCAGTTTGGGTTTAACAGGCCTTGTAAATGGGATTATTAGAGCATCGGTCCCTGTCTGTTACATCCTCTCTTCTTGTACCAGGCTGTGATTCGTGGACAGCAGCAGTCCAGGTGGCTTCGCTCATTCTTGAGTGCCAATCAGAAGCGGGTGGTGGACGTATACCTGGAGGATGAGAAGCAGTTGGACCAGGTGTACCAGTACTTGAATAACCTCTACACTACAGCTGTGGACAGTGCCCTTAGCTTAGTTAAACTGAAATCCCTGGAGCGCGTACCCTTCGTCTTAGATGTGCTTCTACCTGAGGTTAGCGAAGACTATTCATAGGAGCTTCTGTAACAGAAAGTGTGTTTTTACGTCTTTTATATATGTTGTGTATGGTATTTGATATGATGTGCAATATGGTACAGGTGCTACAGTGAAAGAATGTTTATCTTTTTCACAGGCCATCATTTATGCCATAGCTGGGGTGGACAATGTCTCCATAAAAAAAGCAGAGGAAAAGTATCTAAAAGGACGACGTGCAAGTCCCAGGTGAGAGTTTAAACAATAAAGGAATCATATATCACAATAAGTGGCAGATATCATCGGTGACCCTCTTCTCTTTTTTTATTTTAGGGAAAGACAGGAGTTTGACCAGATGATTGAGCAGCACATGAGGATAAAAGCTCAGAATACTGCACTTGCACAACCATCTGAGACCATGAACTAGATGGCTGAAGGACTTTTTCGAATGCATTCTGCTATATATGTGCCTCACAATGTGTTGTTTTGTTTTTTTTAATGTCAGAAAATACTCCTCAGTATTCAAATGAGATAACAAAGCATTTGTAAAATAAGATTGCTACAATCATGATGGAATTGCAAGCTAAGCAAAATCTTTTTTTTTTTTTTACATTATTGTTATTTAGCTGTTGTCTATACCAGTGTACATGGTAGTACAAAAATAAATGTTTGTAAACCCTTTTTTTTTTTTTTTTTTTAAATCATCAGTATCATTCATCCAAAGACAGATAAAACTGACCTGAACATGACACAATGCAACAGACAACACCTCACAATTCATGTATCTGGCAACAAAGAAAAAAGCCATTTGACCAAAATCTCCCATTTTATAGTGATCTCTTGCATTAATATAATCAGACACTTTATGAATTCACATTATTTCCTCATGCGTTTTACTGGTGACCCTCCGACGGGGCCCATTACTTAAATTATAATGAAACGTCTACTTTATCTGCGGGTGTTAACATATAAACAGGTTGCATAGCATTGTTTGTTCTTTTTTTAGGCAAACATATTGTACATATTTGGATTTGTCTGATTATCTAATATATAGACAAGTTTCAGTTTGAGTAAAAGTATCTGTGTAACTTCATTCTTTAGTTTTAAGACAGTGTTGAGTATAAGATGGTGTCATAAAAACAGTTTTCCTTGTGTTTCTCTTTACAGAATAGTCTCTCCCCATACATGATGATGGCACATCTAGATAGTATCAATAACAGAAACTTTAGAAAAAACTAGGGAGCTTTTTCTTTCTCATTCTAGTAAAAATATTGTTTCTGTAAAACGATACTTGTTTTCCCAAAAATGTGGGACATTTTAAAGAAATTACCCACATTTTAATTGATTAGTGGACTAATAACGGTACTTATATCTCGCTTTTATTCACTAATATTTCCTATTAAATCACCACAATAGCAAATATACATCACTGGAATAAAGCTTAATTTAGCCAAACAGTCTCTGAATAATAAACTTATTTCAGATGATTCAAAAAATTAAAAGTCATGTCCACTCAAACCGAATCACAATAAAACAGAAACCGACATTACTCCTGTCCTGCAGGGGGCAGTATCATCCCATGGCTGTGTGATGCACTAGAATTAACGTCGACGAAGAAGACAGACATGGAGCAGTTTCCAGCGGTGGAAATGGCGCTTATCGGTGTCGAAGCCTGAAGTGTGAAGGAAACAATTCGTGTCTGTCGAGATGGTGAATCGCGTGGTGGGCTCCGTATGACTTGTGGTTTGAAACGGAGTTGATTATGACAGAAGGGAGAAGAAATCGGAAGATTCGTCAAGAAACACAAAACATTCGTCGCTCGGATAAAGCGGTTAACATCTCCGGACAGGTAGTGTATGTTAAGATCGGTAGCAGCTAGCGGCACATTGCATCACGTTTCCAAATGTAGGGCTAGTTGGCAGAGAGCTAAGTTAACTCACCGAAGTGACTCATAATTTCCCCAAAAGATGTATAATAAGAACCTCACATGCGCTTAAACGTTGCAAGCTTTATTTAATAGTTAAGTACTGCCATACATACTAGGCTAACGTTACAGTACGTGTAAACTGTGCCAAATAAAGCTAAAGCTTCATCACTTAACCTAAGCTAAATTGTCTTAATTTAGCCAGATTTACAGATTCATGTAAAGACAGTATTTGTCACTGACGACAATAGGATTATGTTTTAATATGCAAAATGTTGGCACTGGATGCCAGCCCTAAGGTGGGACGCTGTAAAAACAAAAGCCCATACTTGATCTGACTAGTTACTGCTAATCTTGCTAACTCAATACGTTAGCGATCGTAGCAACGTACTTTATGCTAGACTAGCTAGCGGCAGCCACCATGACTTCAGTTATTTGCTAATGACGCGGGTTAATGTTTAGCAAGGCAACATAAGTGTTAGCTGATTGTATTATAACAACAAGCTCTGCATAGTGGTTTTCACTGGGTTTAAGGTCAATGGTATATGCTATGTCCCGTGTCTAACATAACTATGTTTGCTAGCCGCTTAGACTCAGACGTAACTCCGATAAGCTTTAAGCTATTCTAGCGTGACCTTGTATGCTAGCAGGGTAGCCTGCTAATGTAACTGAGGAAAGTAAAAAGCATTTAAGAGATACAAGTCAGTATCTAGCACTGTGTAATTCTAGCATATCCTTGAACGTGTTGTTAACGCCTTCTGTGTCTTAGAGCACAGTACACTTCAGGTATGCATCGCACTTATGTTTGTTTACATCCCATCAGACTGGCTTAATGCTAACAACTTCAGAGATCGAAACTAATCCATGCTGAAGAACGAGCTAACTTAAGGTTGTTTATCCAAGTAACTGAGTTGTCTACTGCTTAACGTCGCGTGCAGTTGACTGTGACTGGGGAGTAAGAGTTGGGAAAAAGTCGGTATTATTTTAGTTTTTGTGCTAAGATGTCACACACATGCTCCAAATGACACACGTGCGCTAGTCATGGTAAAATAATAATTATCTGGCCAACTTAGTGAAAGATTTGCCTCAGCTTCTAAGCTATTATTATGTCATAACCCTGTTAGATTAAGTATTGACGGGATGCATAAATTCGCTAATTCTGTCTACTGTTTTACACTCATGTCATGGCATGTGGCTGCCTAGTGAGTCATGTTGCGCGGGAGTTCACTTGAATCCACCGTGGTTTGTTTCCATAGTGGTCGTAGAGGGCAGTATTGTGTCCAATTTCGACTGGATGACGGGCATGGTCCTAACACAAAGCTGAAGTGAAAATGTGTTGTTAACACTAGTACAATAATTTACTGAAATATTATTTAAAATGTCAGTTAAATTTGTTTGATGAAGGTGATATTTTTCTATCCTCAAAAAAATATTTAAGAACAATATGAAGAGAAAGTGGTTGTCATAAGTATTGTATCATAGTTTACCCCACAGTATTTTTTTATGTGGACAATTGTGATTTGGATAATGACCTTCTGTTTTGGCTTATTGGAACCCACATCTTCACATGTGTAGCAAGGTACCACCTGTTGTTGCTGATTATAATGCAAACACAGTACCAACCCCAACTGTCAGCAAGTTCACTGACAGCATGTTTCCTGACAACTGGGGCAGCAACACTGGTTTGAAAGAAAGACCTCTTTTGTACTGTAAAACCTAGCAGAGCAAATGGAAAGGGCTGGCTATATAGGTAGCAGGGGTTTGAGAACAGTTATTTCTAATGGTTATTACATTAATTTATTGATGTTTACTGAAAATATCTTTTGCAAGCTGATGCCTAACATTGACATTCATTTTTTTTGTATTTTGGGGGATTTGTTTGTAAAAGGTAACTGGGATAGTTCCACTCTGTAACATGCTGTTTGTCCTGTGTTGTTTTATGCAGTGAACAATGCATGACTTGACAGCTCAAGTCACCAGCAGCCTTCTGCCTTTCCCAGAAGTGACGATAAATGCCTTGGGAGAGGATGAAATCACTCTCGACTCTGTGCTACATGGGAAATTCACTGTTGGTGAGACTGTGTTTACTTACCCATAATTGTTAGTGATTAGTTTGTACGAGCCATACTTTCATGTGAAGTTGAAGTTGGAAACTGTATTGCTTCCACTTTGATGGAACCTCCCGCACATTTCAGCATCACAAACAGCAAGACTTTGGACTAACATAAAGAGGTAGATTAAACTGAACCATAGCTTGGTTCTCTTACAGAGTGAAAACATTTATTTTGGAAGGTGCAGACTGTTTTCCATTTATGCCAGGTCATGACTGACAGTAAACAAAAGAAAAAGAAATGTAGAAAGTTAAAAATGAGCTGTGGTTGCACATGGGCAGATGAGGAGATAAGGTATGTAAAGATATGATCTAATGAAGACATTTAAGTCACTTGGAATGACACCATGTTTTTAATGAGGCTCACTAATAACAGTATAGTGACAACAATATGAATCTATTCATACATACAACCATCCAATGAAATTAACACTACACTGATGCCAGACCAACACCCATCTATAAGTTTGTCAGTGTCAGTGATCTGGAAATGCAGAATGTATTGATGGGAGGTTTTGCTGTAGGTATATCATGCAAAATTATTTGTTTTACTGTCAAAAGTGCAGTGAGAAAGCACCCCAAGTGTCTCTTACAACAATCCTTTACAGCTGGGCCAATGTCTATAGTGTAACTGGAACAAAGTTGGTGTTTCAGTACTCTTAGGTTTTAACTTGAACAGTTTCATCATCTAATACATCTGGCTGCAATCTCTCATTTAGTGTGAACCGACAAAGTAAACACAATAAACCCCTAGACAAAGCTGTTTGATTTTAACATGTGGAACTTTCATCGAGTTAATTCCTATATTAATAACCTCCATTGTCCTGTGTGTGGAAGGCCGCAGTGGGCTTGCCTGGCTCGCCTGTGGACCCCATCTGGAGGCTGTCCATGCTGTGACAGGAGAACGACTGTCTGCATACAGCTTCAGTGGTGGTGGGGAGCATCCACCCACTGTCCTTGCTACCAGGGACTTCAGCTGGCTCAAAAGGTAGGGCATAATTTCAGTACTTGAGTTCTATTTTTCATTTGTTTAGAGTTTTGTTAAGTGGAAAGCTTGCACTCTCATTAAGGCTTATGCTGTGGAGATATTTGAAGCTATTTGCTCAACTATTATTCCAATAGATCTGGACTACTTGTGGGTTTGGAGGAAGCAGAGGGCAGCGTGCTGTGTCTGTATGACTTGGGACTGTCAAGGGTGGTCAAAGCTGTGGTTATACCTGGCAGGGTGAGTATTCTATATAGGAATGGGGCATGGTTTCAAATGAAATGCTAAAATCTTAGATGGAGAGGAATCTGGGACTGACGAATCAGTATTTGATGGTATTTCTCTAAGGAATGAGATGGGGGATTTTCTTGGGTCTCTAAATGGCTTTAATTGTGTTAATGTGTTGCAAGGGGAAAAAACAAACAACATTTCTTGATATCCTGGACCTGATATATTGCTGCAAACTTTAATCACACATACTCTGCTTAGCTGATATTTATTCATACATTTGTTTGATCTTGGATATCTCTTCTTCTTCATCTTTCATTTGGTGTTGTGTCAGTAGTGTTGGAATAAGTACTTTTACCATTTTAAGCTTTAAAACCATTGGCTATGAAATGTTTGAGGGTTAAAAAAAACAACACACAGATTGTGACAAGTAATCAATTTGTTATGCAAGCAATGGACAAAAGAACAGCCCCACTAACGTGGAAACCTGACTGCATCTGTTTTTTATCATCTAGATAACAGCCATTGAGCCATTGGTAAGTTACGGTGGAGCAAGCACCTCAACTCAGCACCTCCACCAGAGTCTGCGCTGGTTCTTTGGCATTGCTGCAGTAGTGACAGACCTTGGTCACGTTCTGCTAGTGGATCTCTGTCTTGACGACCTGTCATGCAGCCAGAGTGAACTAGAAGCTTCAGGTGAGGAGGAATAATTTACTGTGTGTACGTTTTCATGCAAGTGTGTCAGATGTTTATGTTAAACTGTGAGACTGTCAGCTACAAACATGGAAAGCGTGATCTTTCTTATAGTTTGGCTTTCTGATATATGAATGTCCATCATGATGTGAGACTGTTTTCCAATAAATTATTAGACTTGTCTTCCAGTCTTTAATAATAACCTCCAAAGGTTCTAAGCTCATCTGGTTTTTAATGTATTTTTCTATGTCGTGGCCTGTATCTTACGGTTGAGATTAGGTTCACTGAGACATACAGCTGGTCTGCTCATTTTTATTTATCGGCTGTTTGTTTCTTTCTCTGTCTTAACTTCTTTGGGCATGTAATGTCTATTTTCAGATCTGCAAGTAGTGACCAAATCTCCAGCAGAGATCCCTAGGCTTAGAGAAGTCAGTAGCAGACAGGGCAGACATCTTTGTCTTCAGCTGAATGCACCCACTGGAGTTGGAGCTACAGCTTTGCAGTATATCTCCAGAACCAACCAGCTGGCGGTGGGATTTTCTGATGGTTACTTGCAACTATGGAACATGAAGGCTCTAAAGAAGGAGTGAGTGTATTTTTTGTTTATAACATTCCTGCTGTTAATTATTTCATTAATCACATATGCTGAAACCTAATGTGAAGATTCCAGTCAGAAATGTAGCTCATTGTTATTCTATATGTACACCTTTGGCTTTAGTGTTTAATTCTAACTCATGAGTGTAGATGTATCACCCCAAAGTGGCTGCAGTGGTCAGTGTTGTACAGTGCTACTAAATAAATATGATTCAGATCAGAAATTGTACATGAAAACTTGACCTTTAGTGTAAAAATATACTGGGGCATCAAATTAGGAATGAGCAAATGTTTGATTTCAGGTCTAAAGTATGCACTAAAATGTATGTTTTTACTGACAGGGTTATTTCCCTGTGTACATTAATATATATTTAACTTTTGATGTGTAGGTACCACTCCCAGTTAGAAGGTGGCAGGGTGCCTGTGTATGCCTTCACTTTCCAGGAACCAGAAAATGATCCTCGGAACTGTTGCTACCTCTGGGCTGTCCAGTCTTCTCAGGACCTGTAAGTCAATATATAACTCAGTTTGACACTGTTCTGTTATTAAATTTTGCCATCAGATTTTGTAATGATTTAGTAGCATTTTTATATTTGTATTTCTAAGTCAACTTTTTCTTGGTTCTGCCTCCTTGTACCCTACACAGTGATGGAGATGTGGTCAGCCTCCGCCTGCTCCAGCTGGCCTTCAGTGAAAGGAAGTGTCTTACCTCTGGGAAGATTCTTTATGAGGTCTGTAGACATTTACAGGGACACCACAAGATTTACTCACTATTCATTTCAGTTATTGTATTCTTCATAGTCCGGCATTTGTATCAATCCAAGGACTTTTTAATTTACCTGCTTTATTTATTTCCCATATCTCTTTCTCTTTCATGTCTCTCAGGGCCTGGAGTACTGTGAGGAGCGATACAGTCAGGAGCTAAGTGGTACATCTTTTCCTCTCAGGGCTCAGGCCACCAACACCCGCTTACTGAACTGCCAAACTATTGAGAAGTTCAGGCCCCATCCTGATCGTGATGACAGTATGAATGAAGGTTAGCTTGCTTCTTATCTGTGTTATAGAAGATAAAATATGAATGCTTTAGACAGACATAGCCTAAGAGAATTAATGTTTAAACAACTGTACTATTATATTATACCTTTGTAAAATATCACCCATATGTGTTCATATTTTCAGTTGCATCTCCAGACACCAGCGTGTCTATCTTCAGCTGGCAGGTCAAGGCCTATGGTCAGGGAATGCCAGCGACCTTCATTGGGGTTTTTGACATCAACCGCTGGTACCATGCTCAGATGCCAGATTCTTTGAGGTACAGTGGAGACTACTTTTGGAAGTACTGGTTTGAGTCATTATGTGTTATTGTGTCATGTCTTCCATGGTTTCCCTTGATTCACTGGGACAACAGCAGTGAGTGTATTTTTATTTTTGTCTGTCAGAACTGGGGAGTCTCTACAAAATTGTCCTTATCTGGCAGTCTGGTCCCTGGACCCAGTGATGCAGATGGTGGCTCCCCATGTCCTCTTGGACGTGGTGGTGCATGACCGCAGCCTGAGCAGGGGTCTGCCTTTTACCTGTCCCCCACCAGAACAGTACTTTAACCCCACCACATACAACTTTGGTAAGTCTTAATATTATACACAACACAATTTTGGCACAAGATTTTTTTCTTTATAATCCTTTGGAGAAAAGATCCAAAAGGTAAATTTAAAGTATTTTGAAGACCTATTTAACTCTCTCAGGTTTTGTTCCTCTACATTTCTATGTCTTTTTTTTATATTACAGATGCTACCTGTCTGTTCAACTCTGGAATTGTGCACTTAACCTGCTCTGGGTATCAGAAAGAGGCAAGTTTTCTCTCAAACATACATTTAACACAAATGTTTGTTAAAGAGATAAATATGTGACTGTACTGTAAATAAACATGTCAGGAAAAATTTGTTTAGTGTTAATTCATTTTGGAATTTATCCATTCCCTTTATATTTTTGTGTATATAAGGAAATGCCATGTAAAGATGTTTTGATATGAAATAACCTTTTCTTTTGCCATCTGATCCTTCTAATTACCAGACTCTGAGCTTTTTGAAAAAAGCTGCTCCTTGTTCCAGTGACGTCATCTCCACTAGCTATTCTCGCTGCCTCATGTCCGGTCTACTCTCATCTCGCCTGGCAGACACCCAGGCTTCCAGCCTCTCTCAGGTATGTACACACTTGGCTGACGTCTAGGACTCCAGATTGTTAATTCCTTATAACATAAGTAACATTCTCATGCCAAACGCCCTCCTAGATACTTTATTGTAATTTAAAATATCACATTGAATTTAGTGTTTATTATTTAGGTGGATTTGTAATATGTGCTGTAAATATGGTGTTTAGGAGGAGCAGCTGGATGCCATCTTATCCACAGCTGTGGAGACGAGCTCTTTGGGATTGATCACTGGCTGTATCAAACAGTGGACTGCAGAGGGTGAGGAATCTGGCCTTGAAGAAATGTCAAATTTTTTTCACCAGTATAGATAAATGACACACTGCTCAGTATATGGAAGGTCAGTTCTAATGTTTGTCACTTTGTCTCTCAACAGAACAACCAGGCTCTGCTCTGAACCTGCGTTACATCCTGGATTGGGCGTGGAACAAAGTAGTCCAAACCAAAGAGGAGCTGGATGGCATCTGTACGTGTGGCTTAGTAAAATATTCATAAACTTGGAGATGTACATGTATCAAATGAAAGCTCAATTTCAGGGTAAATTAGATTTTAAATGAATAGTTTTTTCCTGTATGTTTGCTTCCCAGGTGCACCACTGTTTGACAGCTCATCAAACTTCACAGACCCTCAGACGATGCAGCTGCTACAGCACAGCCAGAGACTGCTCAGTAACCTCAGCACCATCTTCCATTGTCTGCTCAGTGAAGCTCAGGAACTCACTCAAAAAGGTACAGACTCTCCCGAGGCAAAGTTACCAGCCCAGCAGCTTGGACACTTTTCTGTTGTTTTGATCCATTTTTAGCTCCTCACAGTGTTTGGTTATATTTTCTTCTCTGTAGGACTGGTAGGTCTGATGAACAAGAACATGGTGTCCAGTCTGATTTCTAAATATGCTCAGGTGGTCCTCTGGTTTTGTCGCACTGGTCTGCTGCCTGAGGGACCAGGTAAGGAATTATTAAATGTAAACATGACCTACATGGAAATTTATTGGGCGCTGGGGATTTTATTAGCAGTGCTGCTCATTTCAATGAACCAGAAGCTTTTGATTCAGTAAACAGACAAAAATGTGGTTTAATATTAAAGTAACTGTGGCACATTCACTGCAAATCCACAATACCAGACCTAGTGTGGGTGCTTGGAAATTACCTTGAACAGATAATATCAACAGAAACTCCTGCTCTTGTGCCTGTTGCTGTTTTTGTTCCAGTATATTGTTGTACATTAAAACAGCATCCAAATGAAATCTTTTCTGGATTCAGTTCAGGAGGTTTTTTTTTTTTTTTTTTTTTTTACTGGATAAGGACAGTGGCTTATACTTGAAGTTAAGAGCACACTTTGTCAAGAGATGACCAGACTTTTAGTAATGTATTCAGCTATTTTTCTGTCAATCTAATTTTTCCTCTGTCTCTGCGTGTTGTATCCACCTTCCCCACCAGATGATGATGCGCTTCAGATTTCCAGGCCTTTCTACACCCACTCAGTCATCAGCAGTTACTACACTATACGCAGAGAAGAACTCACCAGACTGGCTAAGTGAGTAGGCTTTACCAAGAATATAGCTAAAGCAAATCAAACCTGGACTACGTCTCAAACTTGAGATGACAGTTAACCAATATTTTTCATCAGTTGAAAATAAAATTTCAAAGTGGAATTACCCTGTAATCTTACTATTGATTGATGATTGAATGATGATTATCTCACACTTGTTTATAATATGATGAAAACATGCTGAAACACTCCTGTTGGTTTTTCAGAGGCAAGTGGTGTGCAGACTGCCTGATGATTGACGGTTTGGTTGGCCAGTGTGGAGAGGGCTTAGCCAACCTGTGGAAGAGGGACGAGGGTGGAACAGGCCAATACCCACCTCCTACTTTACATGTAAGAATTAAACTTATTTTGATTTCTGTTTTACTTTTTATTGTGTAACTTCAATTATTGTTCATTTGAGTATGCATCCTCTTGAGCTGAGTGTTATTATGTATCTTTGATCCACAGGCCTTGCTGGACATTTATCTACTGGATAACATTGATGAAGCTACCAAACATGCAATTGTATCCTTATTGAATAATTATTGCTGTGTTATACCTGTCAACATTAGCTGTGAGCGCTTGCTGTTTTAGATGTTGTCTGTGAGTTGTGATTATTAAATTACTTGTAATATGTTAGAAAATACTTTGAAACTGTATATGACTATTAGTGTTTAAGGTTAGAGTAAGTAAATATTGTATCATGTATCCAAAGTAAAGTCTGAATTGGATACTAAATCTAATGTTATTCCAAAATCTCTCCCATATGTTGAGTGTATCTATGAGCCTTGACCAGTCGCTTTCAGGTGATTTACCTTTTGCTGGATGTCATGTACTCCTTCCCCAATAAAGAGGGAGCATCAGTGGAGTCTTTCCCCACAGCTTTTGCCATTCCTATTGGACTGGTCAAATTAGTGCAAGGACTCTGGCTGCTGGACCATCATGACCACCAGGTTCATAAATATTAATTGATAAAGTCAGTGACGCATCAGTGGGCCTATTAGTGATACTGAGCCTCAATGAATTCTGCTTTTTTTGGTTTTTTTTAGTTTCCCTGTCTGGATTTTACTTTTATAATTCATTTGTTTTGTTTTGTCAGAGTTCGTTTGAGCTGCTCCTACATCCAGCTGCATCTCCATGTCAGTTTGAGTGGCAGCATGAGCGTGTCTTGCAGGCGTTGATGTGCCAGGGTCAGCACTCTGTGGCACTGAGATACTTTCATGTTACAAAACCTCCAATTTCCTCCACCACTCAAGCCAAACTCTGTCTCTCTGTTCTGCTAAATAATAGGTAAGACAAAACACGTAGGACATTTCATAGCTATTGCAAGAAGAAACATTTTGGATTAGAGAATGAAGCATAATGATGACTCTGTCCTCTACCAGCTGCTGACTGGCCTTTCTTCTGCTTGAGTTTGCTTGTCTTTTATAATCAGTGTGTGCCCTCCTTCAGATGTCTCATAGAGGCGTGGTCCTTGATTCGGCAGCACTCAAGTCGCCTCAACATGGGTGAACTTCTGGGCTTTCTTTATGAGAACTGCCAGGAACTGGGCCTCATCAAAGAGCTGCTCAAACTGCCCCTGGGCCTCCCTGAGCAGGTAGGAAATGAGTCAAATGCATTATTAGACTTGACATTGATGATTTTCTATATAATTTCAATTAACAATGCATTTGAGGTACATTCAGATACTTTGCTTATGGACCTTGAAAATGATGGAGTTTTGTCATGTGTTAATGACAAGAAATTAATGTACATTTTAAGATTAAAACACCCTGGTTCTTTATGTAAAAGGTTCCTGATCATTTATAAATGTTTAGTGTAGTCTTAATGGCGGTTAAATTCTTAAATTGAGGAAAATAATTTAAGAGCTGAAAATAGCACAGGAAAATAACTTATTTTGTGTAGTAAGTTGTCCAAGGTAGAAAGTTACTCATCTCAACTACAAATCAAGTAATGTTTTGATAGTTTCTTATTTTTGCCAAAATGGTAACCAAATGTTTTACCAGTTGTCTAGAGAGTTGCATACATCAGCTAAATGATTTGACTATTTAGGCTTCAACGTTTCATATATTTTATTCAAATTTTAAAGATGTCTTTGTCATTGTAACTATAAGGTGTACATGGGAATATCAGGATTATAAAAATGTAATCTGAGTTGCTGTATTTTTCCCTTTTTTTTTTTTTTTTCATAAAACTTACATCCCAAGCTATAATGTATAACCTTCATAAGTCTCTGCCCAAGCCTTATTTTCTGCTTTCTGTAAACGTTTAAAATTTCAAAGTGCTTACAGATAAATTATTCTTTCCATCTTTGGTATTGAAATTCTGTGCCTAAAATGTTTGCATGTGTGTTTCAGGAGTGTTTGGAGAAGTTTCTCCAGGGTACTGGGGGTCTCCAAAACAGAGAGCTGCTGATGGTGCATTACCTTCAGCAGGCAAACTACATACCTGCTCTGCAGCTCAACCACAGCCTCAAAATGAACCTGGTGGTATGTTTGAATCACCACCAAAGTAAAATATCTCTACTACAGTATAAACAAGATACTGTAGTTGAACCCCATAATATTTATGATTATGTGTTGTTCCTGTATATCTAGAATGAGAGAGACCCGAAGCTTAAAGAGCGGTCCAATACTAGGAACTCCATATTGGATCAGTACGGCAAAGTTTTACCAAGGGTCCAGAGGAAACTAGCAATGGAGCGAGCAAAGCCTTACCAGCATCCTGGCACAATCCACAGAGAAGGTAAGAAGAACTTAACTTGTGCTAGCTGAACATAGGTTAAATATAGACATATTCCTTTACTAACAGAGTTTACATGATACTAATGATTTAAGACTTTAATATGCTCAAATATTTTGATAGTAGATGTAAGTTATAACTTAAATCTAGAACTAAACCCTTGGTAGAAGCAAAAGTTAAAGTAATGGTAGGCAATGTGCATCATTTTAAAAGGTGGGGAAAACTTTGAGGATGAGAAGGTATGAATTACACTGTTCAGTTTATACATTGAACCCCTCTAGCACATGTGATGACATTTATGATATATAGTCACACTTTCTTGTTCCAAGTAGAGGTACTGAGGACTACTTGTATATTACCTGCTGGAGGCAGACTTGCAACATGACACGACCAAATCTGTATGACATTATGCAAACTTATGGCAACATGACATTAAACTATGTTGTACAAGTTCAAAGCTGGTAACTTGATTACATTTGACATGACACACTAATGTTGTAGTGTTGATAAGGAAGCAGGAGACAAGTCCCTACTTAACAGCTACACATTTATAATAGTTTGCCGGGGTGTATCATGTATTTGTTATAGCAGTATGATTTCACCTTTCTAATAACAGGGTACAATTATGATACCCTGTGGAAAACAGTTGAATATTTGATGGTTTACCCACTCAATTTTACTGTCTAGTGATTTGCAGATCATTACATTATTATATATGGATTATAACAATCATGGTTTTGCAATTATTTCCAAATTATCAACAAATGTATTTCCAACTCAAACCACAGGTGCAGACGGTCTATTTACTTATGTTCAGCTCATATGTTTCCCAATGTGTGGCTTAATCTTGATGTTTCCATTATGTTTTCTCAATGTGATCTAGTCTCTCGGCCACAGCCACTATCAACTATCAGCAAACGCTCTGCCGGTGAGAAGGTGATGTCAAGGGCTGGCTTCATCAACAATGTCCTCACCAAGATTGAGGAGGTGTGGTTAGGCAAAGGAGCCACTCCACAGTCTTCCCCAGCCAAGAGGTGACCATAAAATATTGGAATTACTTCAGAGAAATCTTTTTTGTTTTGTTCATTGAAATCTTAGCATTTACAACTGACTTATTCTTGTAGCCCTAGGACAACAGACATCTGCAGCCCCAACCCTAAGCCTTCCTCCCTGACTCTTCCTGATCCTTTCCTGGGAACCCCTATCACCATGACATCCAAGCAAAAGTCAAGGTACTCCTAAAATACACTATACTACTGTGTGCTGGTCTGTTGGGGAGATATTGTTCCTCTGGTATAACATTTTGTTTTTTTAAACAAAATTTTTAAACTGTACAGCCAAGATGAGTTTCAAGTCTGACTTCATAAACATGAGTTGAGCATCATAGAAAGGTCCCTATTTATTTTCTAAAGAGTGATGCGTACCATATGCATTATGATGTTTTTAAAATTTTAAAGAACTTGTCAGATAAGTGTTTTTATTCTTTTTGAATAATCTTTCTTTTCATTTCCTGTACTTCAATCAGGCTAATGGAGTTGGTGGTTCACCCCTCTTGTCAGACCCCTCGGCCCATCATCAGCCCCCCGAGACCTCCCAGTTCCTGGGTATCTCCAAAGAGCATCGGCAAGGCTCCAGAGCTCAGTCTGCTACAAACTCCACAGGTTGTCAAGGTGAATAGACAGATGTAGACTTTTTTTTTTAATTATAAAATGTAGTCATCATATCTCATAATATTGTTTGAATATCCTAATGGGATAAAAGTTGTTTTTCTTACTAATTTTGCCATATCTGTGTTATTTGTCCTGCACCAACAGCGAGCTCGGGCCTTGGCTGCTTCAGGTCCAGTGTTCTCAGCCTTCACTCCTCAGTCCATCCTGCGCAGCAGCCTTAGGCCCACACCTGTTGCCACCCCATCAGCCTCTCCTGGGCGGTCCATCACACCACCCCTCCGCAATAAAGAGAACAGAATCACCTTCATTGAAGAGGCAGAATCTCCTGAACCAGAAAAGAACATCCGATGGACTAATGGGGTACGATCAAGCACTACTAATAAACTGATATGTACACGTTCCACAGAGGAACATAAGCCATTCCCCTACTCTCGCTTCTCCCTCATTTCATGTTTTTCTCCACTGAAGCAACCAAATAAAGAAAAAAATGACCTATAATAATTCATTAGACAGTTGAAAGCTGATGTGCAAAATGTTCTTTTTCTTTGATTGTTTAATTGACAAATGAAGGAATCTCCAGTAATAATTATTATTTATAAATTGATACAGTGGAATTTATTCCATGTAAATCCTCATTTTTGGTGTTTTCTTTTTGAAATAAAATGTTTTCTGTTTAAATTTGTTTTTCTCTTTAGATGGCAGCAGAGAGTGAGATTAGTTTGCTGACTAGAGGAACTATGTTGTCCAAGGCACCTCATAAAACCTGGTCCCCAGAGCCTGCTGAGGAGGAAGCAGATGAACCAGAGGAAGAGGCACAGCCTCATTTTAAGTTCCTTCCTCCAGAAGGTGGAATTCCTTCTCCACAGCTGAGATGCTCTGAGAGTGAGTCATCCTCCATCCATGAAGTCACTAAAGAAACTGGACCATCAGCATCATCACATGCCCAAGTTTCCCTGAGCTTTGAAACCAGCCACACATCTATACGTTCAACAGACACAACTTTAGAGTATTATGATGCACCTCTGTCACAAGATCAGGAAGGGGAGGAGAGCCCTGTGGATAAAGATGAGGATGATGGGGTAGTGATAGTGACTATCAGACCCCCTGAAGAAAAAGAACTGGAGCAAGAACCTGCATCAACAGCTGAACAGGCCCCTCTCCTATCAATGGATGAAGGGGATGGGGTTAAAGAGGATGAAATGTTTGAAGATTTAATGGAAGCTTATCCTGAACAGGAGGATAAAAAGGAAGAAGTAGTTGAGTCTGAAAAGGAGGATGAAGTGGATATTGAATCAAGTACAAAACAAGAAAATACTGTAACTCCTGATCCTGAAGAGCTCTCCAGTCATGGTAATTAATTCTCTCTTTCTGATGGTGTTAAAACTTATGATGAAGTTAGGGAAAACATAAAAAAAATATTTTCCACACTTACCTAAATCATCACCTGAATTATTTTTGTATTCCACTAGGTTACAACCAGGTGATTGAAGGCACAGAGTCAGTCACTGAGTCTGCCCCAGATGTAGAATTACAGAATCAGCCAGTGAAACCTGAGGCCCAGGATGACCAGTCAGAGGCCATTGAAGCTCCAGAGGTCACTGAAGACATGAAACCCACTGAAGCTGCAAATGAACCAGGAGAGGATCTGGAGCAACCAACAGGTTCGTCCGAAAAGTTGACAAACATTACCGTGTGAGATGTAATGCAGTGATTTAATATAAAAGAAGACTGAGGATAGTGATTGTATGAATTATGTGGGTTTAACTGGTTGTCAGTCACATGACTATGGCTTGAATTATGTTATTAAATGGAGTTGTTTTTTGTCATTAGATCTGACAGACTTTGTCCAGCAGCATCTGTTTGGCAGTGATCTGTCTCCCCCTCTAACCCGCTCAGGAATACACAATGCATCAAAGACTGAAGTGTCATTCAACAGGTATTCTACCTGTTTCTTGAAATGAAAAACTCTCCCTAGTGTTTCTGTGCTTTAATCTTTAAGAACCCTTTAGTTGTAATGCAGCAGCTTATCAAGTAACTATTTTGGGTTAATCTGCTTTCTTCCAGTGAATCATTACAGGAGGAAGAAGAGGAGCTCCCAGCTGCTAAACCTGCACTGATGCTCACCACCCAAAAATCTATCACCTCTGTAACATCCTCAGAGCCAACTGGCACTGACTCTCATTGTGAGGAAGATTTCACACATAGCAATAAGCTTGTAGTAAACACTCATACTGTTAAAGTTCTCTTTTTGTCTTGCACATTGTCACAAATCCACTCTTGTGCTTTATCCTCTAGCTGTTGTGAGCGTTAATGACAGCGAAGAACTTTCTAGTCCTGCCTCAGAAGAAGAAGATGAGGAAGAGGATTCTGATCAAGCTGAAGAGGAGAAGGAGGAGGAAGAGGAAGAAGATGAGGAGGAAGAGGAGGAGGAGGAGGACTCAGGCAGTGAGGTGGAGATAATTGAGGAAGTCCAGGGTAATGGAAGGCTGTCACCCCTCCAGCCTGGTTCAGTCTTTGTACAACAGGGACAAGCCCACTTTTTGCCACCTTTGTCAGAGCAGGAGGCTGAAGTGTTCTCTGCAGATATGAAGGTAACTTGACTACACAGTTATTGTCATGAATGCCAATACCATTGCATTGTGCAAATTTTAGTAGGTCCTTTGGTTCACACAAAAAGGTGGGTTTACCCTCATTAGAAACTACTTTGAATGAGGCATGGCCTCTGAAATATAGAATGTTCTTTCTGTTGGTCCTTAAATATATTTAAATATAATAATATGGATTTGAGGTCCCAAAATGTCTTGTACAAGAAACTGACTTGTTTAAGAACTTAATGTTGACAAAACTACAAAACACACCAGTATGAATCCAGTAACCATTGATATAAACAATGCAGTTTGGTCTGAGTGCAACGGGGTGCTCCTAGCTAATGATGTATGTTGCATAGAGCTATATAACTGGACATCATATTGGTCACATCAGGCTGTTGCTGGGATATGGTAGTGTGTGCATAGTAAAGTGCAACAGGACCACCAACATAATCCCACCCAGATGTTAAAAGTTGTTGATACCCTTGTTTGCATTATGGATGTGGAATGGTTCTTAAGTCTTGAGATGAAGCTGCTCTGTAGGTGTCTGTGTGTAGAGACAGATTCTAATGAGCCAGTTTTTAAAGAGTTGTAGGATTAATGCAGTGTCTTGTTCTTGCTCCGTAACAGTTAGTAGAAGAAGAAATGGAAGGTGAGGTGGTGATGGTGAGACTTGGGGCTGACGAAGGAGAGATGAATCCAGATGAGGATGACGAACAAGGATCATCCTACATGGAGCTCAAACCCTCTACCACTCTGTTGGTACCTCTGGAGCTTGTGGAGGAACAGGATGGCCTGGTCCATAGGTCTCAGCTAGGTCTTAATGAGCTTCACCATACTCGTGTGCCAAATGACCTAAGGCCTGAAACCCACAGCACCTTCTCTCTGATGCTGGATGTGGATGAAGATGGAGAAAAAGAGTCAGATGTGCTGGACACTGACCCGCTGTCCTCCAACCCTTACCAGTCAGTGGTCACTGATGAACCAGCAGCCACATCAGAGGTCATCCTTTTGACCAAAAATGATGGAGATACTCCCCCCTCAGGAGAAGGCGCTCAGGAGGCGCTTGGGGTAGAGATGGAGGAGCTGAGCAGAACTGAAGTAGATCAACCAGCAGAGTTAGAACCTCAAGCTGACCTTCTAGAGGAGCCTGGGGTAGAGCTGGAGGAACCGAGCAGAACTGAAGTGGATAAACCAGCAGAGTTAGAACCTGTAGAACCTCAAGCCGACCTTCAGGAGGAGCCTGGGATAGAGACAGAGGAACTGAGCAGAACTGAAGTAGATCAACCAGCAGAGTTAGAACCTCAAGCTAACCTTCAGGAGGAGCCTGGGGTAGAGATGGAGGAACTGAGCAGAACTGAAGTAGATAAACCAGCAGAGTTAGAAACTGTAGAAGCTCAAGGTGACCTTCAAGAGGAGCCTGGAGTAGAGATGGAGGAACTGAGCAGAACTGAAGTAGATCAACCAGCAGAGTTAGAACTTGTAGAACCTCAAGTTGACCTACAAAATGAAAACACAGAGGAAAAATACATGATAGAAGATTTAGAACAAAAGAAGGAAGTGGAGTTGGTAATGTTGGCTGAGGAAAATGAACCTCCAACTGTTTCTTTCTCTGAGCCAACACCAGCAGAAGAACCCCTAGTTATTAAGGATGGCAATGATACTGGAGACTCAGCAGCAATGACAGATGCTCTTGTTCAAGAGGAAATGAAGGAGGATGACAAAGCAATGTCTGCTGAGGATCAGAAGGAGCTTGAGGGAAATGTGGCTTTTGAAAAGGATGCACCAGAAACCCAAAGTGGAGAAACAGTGGCAGCCGTAGAGGAGGAGCAAGAACAGCAGCAGGAATATACAGCCTTAACAAATGCAGAAAAGGACAACCAAGAGGAAATTCAGGAAACAAAAAGGGCAGGGAGAAGACCTAAAAAAGTTAAAAGGGGTAATGAGGAGGAACCTGTGCAGCAGCCTGTGGACTCTGATACCCAACCAGAGGAAAAGCCTGTGTTAGACACTCCGAGTTCTCAGAGAAAAAAGAAAGCTCCCTCTACCCCAACAAGGAGGACCACAAGAACAAGGAGGACGGTTACCTTCATCTCCCCTTTGCTTGAGGAGTCAGATGAGACAGAAGAGGAAGGGAAGGTACAGGAAGTAGAGACTAGCTCTGCAGTCCCTACGTCCCCCAGTCGTACACCTAGAAAAGGGAGACGGGTCAAAGAAACCACTGTCGGCACACCTCGAAGAAGTACCCGCAAGGTTCGGCCTGAGCCTCCTAAGCAGGAGGAGGCAGATGATGCAGAGGAGGCCATAGACAATGATACCACAGTTGTAAGACCCTCCAGGGTCTCTTCCCCTCGCAGGCGACGAGCTTCACAGAGGGTGACCTCGACAAGAGCCAGTCAGCGGAACCAAAGCATCAGCGAGGAGGTTACAACAGACACAGATGTGGAAATTAAAGAAGAGGAGGGAGAAACTGATGAGGTGAAGCATCCAAAGTTTTCTGGACGACGCAGTTCCAAGACTCCCACCCCGGCCAAACGCAGAAGTACTCAGCCTAGTACTCCAAGGAGGTCCAGCCGCAGGATACTGAGTAGCAGTGAGGAGACACCAACACCATTAGAAGTCCTGAAAGAGGAGGAGGAGCAGAGCACCCCTCCTGTCAAACACAGCTCCAGAAAGAGGAAGACACAAGTGGCACAGCCTGTCCTGATAGAGGAAGAGGACAGAAAACCACAGTCTCCCAGCCCTGGAAGAGGGACTCGTCAGTCTAACCGAATTACCCTAAATATTTATCCACAAGTAAGTATAAAACTTATGTCTTTTGTTTGTGATGAGCATAAACTGACACAATCTTAATCCTATTAATCTATCGGGAGTTAAAAGTGCTGTTTGCTATCATCTGGCCAAAGGATCACACATCAGTGTTTATAAGCACAGTCGCAGCAGATGGCCACAATATTATTTTAGAGGCCACTATTGCCACTGTATGGTTTTAGTTCTGCTTGTAAGTTTTCTAATCCATTTCATCCGTTTGCCTAGTTTCATATTGATGACAATGTCTGTTATGTTTTGCGTTGTTGATTTGGCTAAGCATTTGTAAAACCAGGTTTGCTGCAGTGTTGTGCACCTAGCCTAGCAACATAAATGCTAAAATAGCCTGTTATGCACAGGTGCCTGTAAAATTATGTAGTCAAACAGAAGATCTGAAAAGCCAAATTTAGCTGATTCTTTGATATGAGATTGTCAGATAACCCAGCCCTCAGATATTGAAAGTGTCTGTGTAGTCGAAGGAAATTTTTGCAGTTTTTGATGTATTTCATAATCCATTTTACCCATGATTACCATGCATGTATCTGTATCACATCATTCCATATGATGAACCTGATCCATTCATTTCTTGTCACTGACAACATTTAACACTCCCAGGTCAAACTGGTTCCTCTATCATATCCTCAGAGTGTAAAAAAGATACAAGGGGAGACCGTTATTGAAACTATTAATGCAACCGGGGATCGACCTAAACAGGACTTGAATACTTCCACTGGTCGAACCACCACTCGTCGGCCAACTAGGAGCAAACTCTGGGACCACCCTGAGGAAGATGTGCTTTTACTGGACTCTCCATTGGAGGTGGATTCTGAAATCCCTGTTGCAGATGCCCTCATCAAGAGGCTCCAGGATGAGGAGGAGAAGCAGGAAGGTAAGCATGAGGCAGCAGTGACACTGAAAATACACCCATATAAATGGAGTGGTCTATTCTCAGCTTTTGGCCCATTCTTCATCTATACTGAGCAAAAATATAAACGCACCATGTACAATATTTGTGTAACGAGACCTGCGGCCCAAAATGAGCTCATGAAGTTTTATAATTGTAAAACACGGTTAATTCTCTTGATTTGTAAACAGACTTTGTGTCCATGTCTGTGAGTGAGCACTTGTTCAGTGATCCCATCCACAACACAGCTGTGGCATGTCCAGATGCTGCTCAAACAGCGTTAACAGTATTCAGATACTCTATATACTGGGGACAATTAAAGGACACCTCAAAATGTCACATTTCCTCAGATGTTACCATGCCACAGATTTCTTTCACCCGGCCCCCACCGTGTCCACATGAATATCCCTGAATGCCAGACACCACCATCGTGTTCTAAAGGACAGTAATCTGTACCACATTGATCAACAAAATAAATTGTGTACATTTTAATAGCATTAGGTGTTGCACAATATATTAAATCGCAGTGTCACATGGTGCGTTTATATTTTTGTTCAGTGTAACTTCTAATATATTACACTGGGTCACTGATATTTAGTTTATTGCAGCAACAGGCTGCAGGTAATGTTTTTATTGCAATGGCTTCTTCATCGACCCTTACCAGACCTGGCAAAAAGAAAACCGTCTGTGATTGTAATATTACAGGTGGAGTTGTTGACTCAAAGACGAGAGCCAGCAAGAGACTTACAAAGTCATCAGTGGAGCAGGTTCCTCCAGTACAAGAACCTGTGGAGGAGTCGTCGAGCCCAGGCGAGCATTCATTCATCTACTCACCATCACAAAGGAGAACAAGAGGTGTGCAGCCCTTCACTTTCATTCACATTTTCACAAATTCACATTATTTATCATCTGTCATGGTGGTAACGCTGTGTGATTCTGTCTCAGCCACCAGAGAAGTGTCGCCTGGTCCGAATGAAGGGTCTACAGCTCCTGTCACTCGAAGCAGAAGAGTTGCCAAAGCTGCCACCGTTTCACTTCAGGTATATGTTTGTGCTCCTATTTTTTTCTAATTTTAAAGTAAGTATAATTAGCCTGTGTAATGAGTATGTACACCCTTATTTAAATGTTAGGTATCTGATTTGTTTTGGGAGGGAAAAAAAACTATTTACATCTTTTTTGTGAAATTGGAATCTATACAGACAAGATGAAATAATAGATTTACAGGGGGTGATTAGACCTTTATCCATCATAGTCGGGTGTTCAGGCATATGATCCAATCAGTACACTTAAGTTACAGATTGATTTCTTAAAACTGAAAGAAGAGAAAACAAATACTTTGACTTGTTATAACAGCAGCCATTTAAAACAGATTGAATTTCAGTCTAATTTCAGGAATAATTGTACCTATTTTTCTGTGACCTAATCCTTTTTTTCCTCAGGATGAAATTGCCTCAGAGGAAGATAATGTGGAAGTGGATAAAGTAGCAGCAGCTGTTTCTAAAACCAGAAAAGGTGGCAAGCGAACAGCCAAGTAAGAGCCTCTGTGTCTGATAATTTGACTCATGCATTTGAAAAATATTAATATAAGCTCACTGTTTTTACTAAATAACCTACTAAATCCAGTAACTATCCTTATCCAAACTTGGTGACTGTCTTGCTTTAATTTTCATTGGAATTCACCCCTTTAGATCCAAGGCGGTTCTGGAGCCGGCTGCGGTGGTGGAGGTGGACCTGCTGTCCCCTCTGCCCAGCCCGGCAGAACCAGTCCCACGAGCGCAGAAGAGGACAAAGGAGGCGGACGTCCCGGCCTCGAGGATGAACCTCCGTCGCAAACGCATAATGGACACACTTTTAACAAAACCTCTCACACGGAGAAAGAAACTCTGAGGTTCAGTGAGGAAAACCATCACCCACCTGGTCCGACAGAGTCCTGAGTATCTGAACTGACCAGAGCCAGTGATGTCAGAATAAATGCATAGGGTCATAACGGTTCTTTGTCTCCAGATGCCTCACCATACTGCAGTGGTCTTTGTTTATTAACTCTCCTCTAGGACAATACAATAAATCCAATGTCAGCATGAAAAATATTTTTGGGACAAAACACACTGGTACAAAGCAGTGTGAGAGAGGACTTTATTTTTGGAGTTTACATGTCCCTCCTATAAACTTGATGATCTGTGGCCATTTTGTGCGGGACAATGGACGGTCATGCTCATAATCAGCTTTTCTGGCACTAAATGGCACAAGGGATGGAGATCAGTAACAATTTTTAGAAGCTCCCATAAACAAAACCAGAGACTGGATTGAAATTGCTTATGATAAAGAGGTTCTATTTACATTCTCTTAAATTTTATTTTTTTGTTTCCTTTTACTATGTATTGAGGCCTGCTGTTTTTTCTATTTTAGAAGAAAAGCAACCGACCTGGTGGAAATGACCTGTTTCTACAGATAAATTTGTATATAGTCTTTTGTTATGTTCCAAATAAAGGTAATAAATAAATCTTAAAGAATTATGTTCATTTTGAAGTTTTAAGTGTTGAAAATGCATTTGATCATCTAATCAGACAGCCTATGCCGTAGTCTTAAACCTGATTGGTTTGTGGGGGGAGGGGTTCTGTGAAAATGCACAGATTTGTTCACTCTTAAACAGATTTGGACTGTTTGTACGTACATGGGGTTGTATATTGTGAAAGAAAATGACTTGCACAGTGGTTTGAGTTGTTGAATTTGGGACTTGTTGATAGGTTTGTTTAATTTTATGGCGACCACCATCACAAACATAGGCTATTTTCTGATGAATGTATGTAGAATGTCTTATTTTTGATGACTGCTCTTTGATAAATATGGTAAAGCTTGAATACTTCTCTACTTCTGGTGTGGAGTGATTGTGTCGATGCAGTTTCCTTTAAGTGTGTGTTCATCCGTGCGGCCGGTGTCTTTATTGAGGTTGGGGAATTGACTGAAGCCCGAAATTAGATGTACTTTCACACATTCTTCACAACAGTCAGTATCGGTGACCCCCTCTGTTTTCAGAGTTTTTGTCTTTCACTTCCTTTTCATTTAGATTTTTTTTTTTTAATAAGCTGCAGTTTTTATTTTTATTAGTTTGTTTTCTGAGCCTTTATTTACAGAACCTAAAAAAGCATCCGCTGGCCGAAACTGGCCCACCAAAGCATCCAATCCAACCCACGGGATGAATTTTCAACGTACAAAAACAGACTATTTACCATCTATAGCAGGGGTGTTAAACATACGGCCCCTGGGATGAGTTTGCAAAAATTACATTGAAGTTATTAATAGTCAAGGGTGTTCTTGTTTTAGTTTAGGCACCACATACAGACCAATTTGATCTCCAGCAGATTGAAACCACAAAACAATAGCATAAAAACTTGGAAATTCTGACTTCTCTTTGTTTTTATATGAAAAATTGCAAAAGTGAAATCACATTATGAAAATATTTACATATACAAACCGTCCTTTCAACAAGAAATGCAAATAACCCACGAACAACCTGAAATTTCTTAATAAAAATACATGCAATTTTAGCAATGTTATACCTGTTAATAAATGTTTTACGTCTTTGTAGATCAATTCTTAGTTTTAATGCACATGTGTAAATGATGAGACAATATTGTTCTTAGAAATTTCAGGTTGTTAATGGTTAACTTTTGTGAGAGGATAGTTTGTAATTGCAAACATGTTCACAATGTAATTTCACTTTTTTGCACTATAACAGAAAAATTTGGAGTAGTCATTATTTCTAGGTTATTCTATTATTATTTTACTGGTCTGGCCTTCTTCAGATCAAATTGGGCTCAGTGTGGTCCCTGAACTAAAATGAGTTTGACACGCCTGCTCAAACCAAACCTTTGTATGTCAGTGTTCCAACTTTGTGCCAAAAAATGTTATTCTTGTTCATCATAAACTACCAACATTTTGGAAATTAAACCTATGTATTACTTCATTCAAGTGTCAATACTGTTCTGTTTTGGAAGTTTTTATTATTTCTTTTTTTTTTTTTTCATTGCTAGTTTTAGTGTTTTGTTCCTTTTTAAGGAGTAGTCTGTTTTCAGGATGTCACGTAATCAGAGTGCTATTAACATGTGTAACAGCTCTGTTTATTTTCACTTTGTGTGTGTGTGTGTCTCTAGTTTCCCAGTGTTGTGTTTCTACTGTATAATTCATTGTAATAGACGAGGTGAAAGTGAAACCAGCCTTCAGTCTGCTCTGCTCAACTTTACAAACAAAAGCACCAAAGAAGCAAAAAAGCCAATTCCAAGTAAATTTTTATTCATATAAAGTCTATCATCACTAACTGTTTTATTCTAGGAAACCAAATACTTGTCACTCAAGTTTAAAGCGAAAACATTTAAAGGATGTGACATGGGCGCTATCACTCCTGTCCCACTGGCCTGACTGTATCCATCTCGACGTGTAATGTGACTCTTGTTACCCTCCGTTGTCCTGGGTGTTGGAGGCGATCACTCAGTCTGCCAGTCTGTGGTGCTGATACCTGCCTGCAGCACCATGAGGCCCAGAACCTCAGACATGCACAGCAAGGACTGTGTCAAAGTGGCCGTCAGAGTCCGACCCTTCAACAAGGTCAGTATTCACCCTCTATTTGCACTGTGCTGCACCTTTACACTTATTTACATCCAGTTTTATCCCATTTTACCATTTTTATTTCATTTGCCTCAGTTTTCTGTATTATTATGGCATCTGTCTTGTACTATATAGTTATTGATGCAGTGCTGGTACATGACTTGTTATAGCAAATACACTTGTTTTAAATGTTTTTCTCTGATATGATTGTATTATTGTTAACTTCTTATCCTCTATTTCTTCATTCAGAGGGAAAGGGATGCAGGCAGCCGCTGTATTGTGTCCATGGTGTCAAACTCCATCACCATCCAAGACCCACGTGACCCACACAACCGCCGCTCATTCTGCTTTGACTATGCCTACTGGTCCCACAGCGGCTTCATGCAAGACCGGAATGGCCTCTACCTGCCTGAGGATCCAGGAGGACGATATGCTGACCAGGTGAGCACAGAAAACACAACCGGTTGAGAGCAGTGGGCTGGTACAAGGAGAAAGCACTATTGTGGTCAAGTATCTTGGCTGTGAAACATGTCAGTGTAGGAGATGTGAGTGGCATGTGGTCAAGATAAAAAGTATCAAACATAAAAATATATATCATTCATCCTCAGGACAGTGTGTTTGAGGACCTGGGAGAAGGAATACTAGAGAATGCACTGCAGGTAATATATAGAATTGCAGTATTTTGCACCTTTTTATCACAAAAGTCCAACTCTTCTGAGCTACCTCGGCATAACACACTATTTGCCATTTATAGCAGGGGTGTCAGACATACAGGCCGAGGCCCAATCCACCCCACAGGATGAATTTCTACCTTGCTTCCTGAAGGGGAAGCAAGGGGTATTGTTATTAGTTCAGTTTGTTTGTTTGTTTAACACTCTAGCAGCAAAACTACTGGTTGAATTCATACCAAATTGGGTTTATAGATTACCAGTGACCCAGAATAGATGTTGTTACATTTTGTGAAAAATAGGTCAAAGTTTACATTTTTTTAATGAATTTCTTTAAATCTTTTTTTCCTCCCATTTACTTATAATGGATGACATTCCAAATATCTATACAAACATCAATTTCATTACAATTTACTTCAAACTTGGCACATATATAGAGGTAATTGATATGCTGACATCAGCACATGCATAGACATGATGACATCAGCTGGATCAGTGCCAAAATAAGCTACAGTACATGCGAGGGGCGGGGGTTTGTTGTGTCTGGAACCTCTTGTTGAATTTGTTGAATTTGAATGACACCTCCAAATTTTTCTTTTGTTTTAGTGCCACAAAACCCTGAAATTACATGAAAGTGTTTACGTTCATAAACTATCCTTTCACAAAAAAATGTGAATAAACTGTGCAAATATGAACAACCTTAAATGTCTTAAGAGAAGTAAGTGTAAATTATACAATATTCTGCCTGTTACTAAATGTTTAGTGCATTTGTAGATCCACTGTGATCTGTAAGTTGTAATGCACATGTAAATAATAACCCAAGGCATAATATTGTTAAAATTGCACTTTTCAGGTTGTTCATGATTGTTCCTATTATTCATATTTTTTAAAATGGTAGTTTGTAGATGTAAACACAGACAAAAGTTTGAAGTTGTCATTATTTATGGGTTATTATGTAATTATTTTACTGTTGTGGCCCATTTGAGATCATATTGGGCTGTATGTGGACCTGTGTCACCCCTGGTCTATGGATATCACAGTAAATGAAATAATGTGCACAGGGTTACAATGCCACTCTGCTGGCCTACGGGCAGACCGGCTCAGGGAAGAGTTATTCAATGGTGGGATATGGGACCAACAAAGGCCTGGTTCCTAAACTCTGTGATCGTCTTTTTGAAGCCATCAGGGAAAACCAGGATTCAAGACAGTGTCAGGTAAAGTGTATGTTTCTTTTTTCATTAAAGGATGTTTTTTTTTTTTTTTTTTTTTTTTTACATTACTAGCTCATATTGGGTGTATGGTAGTGATTCAATCGCTTCTAAATGTGTTCATGGTGTCTCCACAGGTCTTTTTCAGTATGTTGGAAATCTATAATGAGCAGGTAACAGCAGGAGGAGGCAGATACCCCATCTGTGCCCTTTTTCCTGTAGTGATTTTGTGTTGATTCTGAACATTTGTATCCAATCAACAGTACTGGTACTATTGAGCAGCTGCTGTGTGCATCACCCTTTACTTTCCCTCTTTCACGTCCAGGTAATTGATCTGTTGTCCAGGGGGTCTCGTACCGCTGGGGGGCTCAGGGTCAGAGAGGAGCAGCAAAGAGGGTTCTATGTGGAGGGTCTTCGCACAGTTCCCTGTGAGAGCGCACCACAGGTAGGAGGAGCAGGGACGTTCATCAGTACTCACATATATCTGATATCATATCTCTGAGTATGTTGTGTTTTGTGCAGTGGTAGCAAGTATTAGATCCTTTATTAATAAATACAAATATAAAAGTAGGTCTACGAAACTGTGAAAATACATACATAAAAGTAGATATTAGGTGTTTTTTATTGTACTATATACTCCTGTTTTTACTGATGTAGATGTTTATGGTTGAGCTCATTTGAAATACTCTGCACACTGCTTAGTTTGAGATAGTGGTGTCAAACATAAGGCTGGTGGGCCAAAACTAGCCCGCCAAGCGGTCCACTCCAGCCCACAAGATGCAAAGTTGCAAAGATGCAAGTTGCAAAGTGAAAAAATTATTCTGAGGATATTATCAGTCAAGGCAAACATTTCATTTAATTCAGGGGCCACATTCAGCCCAATGTGCTCTCCAGTGGATCAGACCAGTAAAGTAATAGCATAAAAACACATACATAATAACAAATCCCATTTTTTTCTCTACATGGTACAAATATCAGATGGAGAGAGTGTGTTCATGTCTATGATTGGTCATATAATGTAAATACATTTATAACCTACATATGTCAGGGTTCCCGCAGGGTCTTAAAAAGTCTTAAAAGTCTTGAATTTACAAATCTGCATTTAATAGCTTAAAAAAATCTTTAAAATGTATTAAATTTGACATGGTAGGTCTTAAGTTATGTTGCCATAAATTTCTTGGCTGTATTGTGTTCAAATGTCCAAGCTGCAAAGAAAGTAACATTATTCTACTCAGTTCCACCTGTTCCAACCCAACAATTTATATTGTCACTATGCATCCCCCAGTGAGAAATGACTCAGAACAGTGGGAATCAAGGCGTTGGAATAAATAAATACATGTTCCTAAATTCTAGGACTGGGTTTTTGCTGGTATGGCCATGAAATAGGCTGTAAAATGGGCATTAAATTCTGTTCTGAGTAGTCTTAGAAGGTCTTCAAAAGTCTTAAATTTAACATGTAGAAACCTGTAGGAACCCTGTATGTGCCAAACTGTAAGGACAATGTAGCAACTGACAGACATATGTATATTCCTAAAGGAGACAGAAACAGATAGTTTAGTTAAAATAAGTCTATGAATCATAGGATGTAGACGTCTTATCAGTAGATCCAGTTAGAGGACAGAGGACAAGGCAGAAGCACACCACGACCTGTAGCCTGGTCTCACAACTAACACATGGATAAACCACTGGGTATGGTAGAATTTCTCTAACAATCATATTTCGTGCTGTGTGAGAATCATGTCTCTTTCTGATATTTTTGTAACTTTATTAGTGGCCATTAAAAATAGGAAAGACAGGAAAGGTTACAGAGAGAGTGAGAGGAGGGATGACGTGCAACAAAAGACCTGGTCTGGAAACTGAACCCTGGCTGGAAAAAGCCTCAGGCCAAGTCAACTTTACATGAGCACAAAAACAGGCCTGTTTTCAGCTCTATGACAGTTTATTTGACGGTGAATCCTATACTGTTTTTTGAAAAATGTATCTAGTTTATGAAGGAGGAGGATTTTTATGGAACATGTCATATTACAATTTATCACAAACATTCAAATTCTTTGTACATTTGGAAGTTTATGGTTTTCACTGAACAAGGAGATGAAGCTTTCAGACATAGTGAAGTAAGAACTACAACATTTGGATGTGAGATGCCCTGGAGCATAAGAATATAACTGCAAAAAATGGAGATTCTGAATTAATTTGTATATTTGTGCCTGCGTACATGTAAACATGTAAAAATATGTAAATGTGTTGTTATTTTAAGGTGGAACAGCTGATGGAACAGGGAACCAGGACTCGAACCACTGCTGCCACTCATATGAATGCAAACAGCAGCCGCTCACACATGCTCATTGTTCTGCAGCTGAAACAGGTTGAGGTTCCTGATGTGCTACTGTTTATACTTTAATTCACTAAAATTATTTCAGTTGGTGTCTAAAAAAAGTCACATTTTGTCATGCATGTGCTGTGTTTTAAAATTCATTTATTCATTCTTGCACACCCTACACACCTAGATTCATGTCCTGTCCTGCTGCTTTGTGCTTTTATAAATGCCAGTGCATTCATAAAACATTTGACTTCATTTCTGTGTTTTCCTTCCAGATCTTCTCCAAAGAAAGCATCACTAAGCAGTCCAACGTAAACCTGGTGGACCTGGCGGGCAGCGAGCGTCAGCGGTCGTCGGGGTCAGAGGCGGATCGGCTCAAAGAGGGCACTGCCATTAATCTGAGCCTCACCACCCTGGGCAATGTCATCAGGTCCCCCTGCTGTTTAGTTAATGTTTTACTTTATTTTAAGTGTATCATTATTTTCACATGCTCTTCTCTCCTCCAGTGCTCTCGCTGACGTGGCGGTGGGAAAAAAGGTCGTCCATATTCCTTACAGAGACTCTGTTCTTACCAAGCTGCTGCAGTCTGCACTGGGAGGCAACAGCCGCACTGTGATGGTGGCTGACATTTTGTAGAATCTGTTGTTGTTATACACTTATACATTTATGAAGACATTTTAAAAAATTCTGATATTGACAATTCACTTATTTTCCAGATTGCCACACTGAGCCCTGCTGATATCTGTTATGAAGAATCACTCTCAACTCTTCGCTATGCTGAAAGGTTCTCAACTTCTCTCAGTTTGAGATTTTCCCATAATAACTAACCTTATGATTGCTTTATAGAGGTCAAACCATGGAAATTTAGCTGTGTTAACATATAGTGGATTATTGTGAGTTTTTTATATCAAATATCTTCATCCCTGCATTCAGAAAACAATACTTTATAATAAACTAAGTGACGATTACAACTGTGCAAATGTTTTACACACAAAAGGTAACACTTTCCACAGTTTTCACCTAACACACATTCATATAAACCATTTCAGCTGTAAATTATGTTTCAGTACTTTTTATTGTTAGTGTTTGTAAACACACATTTAACATATATGTCAAAGTATAAGCTCATCATTTACATAAAATACATTTTTCATGAACACTTTGTGATTCATTGAGAAGGAATTCATGAGCTCCTTTTTGGTTGCAACTTAATAGTAGAGACTGCTGAATATAAACTACTGTGAAACTAGTACAGCTGTGGCCACATGTTTTGGAAATCACACAAATGAGATTCTTTGCGTTAATGTGATTTATTTGTCAGTAAGTTTCTTTGAAACCTATATATTACCCCTAATTGTTCTCCAGCGTACCTCAGAAACATGTTGAATTCAAAATAAATAAAACTTTGACAGCAAATTTTACAAAAACAAAACATTTTGTTCACAACTGTACACACAGATCGTAACAAGCACTAACTGTCATGCTTCAGCTCCTTCTAATCGTTCTTCTCTTTGACCCATTGCACCCATCAGACATCTCATCCTGTGTACTTTGTCCTTCTGTCTTTTCTTGTTCAGGGCGAAGCGCATCCAGAACCGTGCTGTAGTGAATGAAAGTCCCACCGAGCGTCTGGTCAAAGAGCTGAAGGCAGAGAACGCCAGGCTGCTGCAGAGACTGAGCCGCCTGGGCCAAGAGGGACGGCGGACCAACGACGAGACCAGTGAGACTCAACAGTGACATGCAGAAATGCACAGTGCAGTGCTCAGATTTAATAACATCATATGTCTCTGTTTGTGTGTGTGTGTGTGTGTGCGTGTGTGTTCAGAGGAGCTTCGGCAGCTTCTGACCCACAATGAACTCCAGATCAGAGCCATTCAGACTCTGTGGGAGCAACACCTGCAGGAGGCGCTGAAGGACTGGGAGCAGCAGTACGCAAGCATCACACAGGTACACACACGCACAGGTACACACACGCACACACACGCACACACACACACACAGGTAAATAAGTTCCACATACATTAGCTCCCACCATACATTTCAGGTGTGCTGCAGATTGCTCAGACAAATCCATCCATGTGTTCATTCCACTTCTCAGCTGCAATTTTCTGTCTCTCAGAACAGCATGAAATGTTTTTATGCCTCTCTCACTATTAGGAGAGAAGGATGATGCAGATGCACCCCTACATTCTGAACATCAACGAGGATGCTCAGCTGTCAGGTGTGGTGAAGCTTTTTATCCAGGAGGGTAAGTCGATCTTTCTTGTTCTATTTCAAGATAAATATCTGCTTTAGTTGGTGTTAGAAGAACCAGTGGGAAGTGACTGAGTGTTCAATAAGTTTATGGGGCTGAATATAATGAAATCCTAACCTCAGTATCAGTCATTTGTACGGTTTAATTTTCCTCCAGGTGAATGGGACATCGGTCTCTGCGATTCTTTCCCACGATCCATCTCTATAAAGGGCTTAGGGTGAGTTTTCACTAAGGTTACATCAGAGAGGGATAGAACTTCACAAAAGCAGTGTTCATGGTTATGATTACAAACACTAAACAGTGTCTACAAAAGGTCTAAAAGTAGATGTAATTGATTGGTGATCTTTCCTGCATGTTTTCCTGGTGAGGTGCATGCTGGGATAGGCTCCAAGATGGTTTGTGTGTCAGTATAGACTTGTGTGAAGGTTCAGTAATGTCCACAGGAATATACTTCTTATTAGACTTGTGTTTATTTGTATTATTACACATGTTTAAGGATTTTCTGTACATTTTCTACGCGTGTGTGTGTCTGTGTGTGTGAGTCAGGATCCAAGAGCGCCATGCAGTGTTCAGGAATGAGCAGCGCCGTGTTACACTGACTCCAGTGTCAGAGGCAAAGGTCATCATCAATGGAATGGCCGTCTCCGACACGACTGAGCTGCAGCACCTGGTGAGACTCCAATAACACTTAATGGCTGATGTGCCCTTGAGCAAAGCACTTAACCCCCCATAACTCCCCGGTGCCTGACATGGCAGCCCACTACTCCTAGTCTGCAGTGTGTGGTGTGTTTGTGCGTGTTCAGCCAGTGAAGGGTTAAAGGCAGAGGGTCAGTTTCAGCATGTCCACATGTACAAAATAATGTCAAAAAACATTCTTCTTTGAAAAACAGCTACACCTTTATGATGCATGTGTGAGACATAAACACATTCTTTATTACAGTGAAGTTCTTACATTTTTGTTTAAAATATTCTAGCACTGACAGTAGTTTTGATTCATTTTCTTGTGTAAAATGACAACCTCTGAAATGTAGTCAAAGACCGTATCTACATCTGTACTGATTGTTTCTGTGCAAAACTACTGAATCTAACATCCCCCGTGTTGGTACTGTTGTTATTAAATGGAGGATGTTATTTCTTTGGGTCGAGTCTCCCTCTCTTTTCTGTTTTGTGTCATAATAATAATAATAATACAATTTATTTGTATAGCACCTTTCATACAAAAATTGTAGCCCAAAGTGCTTCACATTAGTTAAAATTTAAGAGAGAAAATAAATTTTTCATAAAAAGGCTTAAGACAGGGTTGAAATAGGAAATAAATTAATATGAGATTACACACAAAATTATAAAAGTTCAACAAGATAAAAGTACACAAAATAATATAAAATTTTCATAAAATTGCATAAGACGGGTGAAAAAAGTGATGCAATAATAAATAATTATACATAAAATTATACATTTCAGTAAAATGGAATAAAAACAGTGGGCATTCAGGCTTAGGGTTTGTAACCCCATAATATTGTCTCATTAGTACATCTATTCTGCTCTACACTGCAGAGGATCATTTTCTCTACCTCTTATTGTTCTGTTTAAATCAGTCTTGATGCTATGATGCAAAGTTAAAAAATAATCATCATAATTCCCCTTGAAAGCAATAAAAACAAATTAAGAAGCCTTTTTTAATGTAATGAATAGAAAATGGGATGATTTCTTTTAGAATGTAAAATTAAAACTTTGTCTGAAAAATCTACTCATGCACTGTAAAAAATATCAGTATTATATTACTTCCAGCCTCTGGAGACATGCTTTTCCACACAAAAACATGACTGTTTTCCTTTCCTTGTCTCATTTTAGGACCGTCTCATTCTCGGGTCAAACTGTACCTACCTTTTCATTGGTTATCCATCTGAGAGGGGCGGGGACGACTGGAGCCGCTATGACTATGACTACTTCCAGTCTGAACTGGCTGCTGCTGAAGGCATCCACCTGGGTGAGCCAGAACTGCGACAGCTCCAAGTGAAGAGACGTTTGTTGTATATGGGATTTTTATCCCGCCCCCCAAAGGGGAGGCAAGCAGTATTGTTTTTGGTTTGGTTGTTTGTTTGTTTGAAACACTCTAGCAGCAAAACTATTGGTTGAATTCATACCAGATTTGGTTTATAGATTGCTAGTGACCCAGAATAGAATTGATTACATTTTGGGAGAAGTACATCTTTTTTATGAATTGTTTATGTATTTTCTCAATATTCTTTTATAATGGGCAAAATTTCAAATGTCTATAAAAACATCAGTTTTGTTTCAGTTTACTTCAAACTTTGTAAGTACCGTATTTTCGCGACCATAAGGCGCACTTAAAAGTCTTAAATTTTCTCCAAAATGGACGGAGCGCCCTATAATGCGGTGCGCCTTATGTGTGCACCGAGTTCCAAAATCTGTAAATGTTGTTGTGTAAATGATGAACGATCCGCTTGACTGACTGAGAGCATTTCCTGCCGACACGCAGGTTCTATAGAAGAAAGACGGACGTGACAGAGGACAGCATGAGAACGTTAAAGGGGGAAGTGTGTCTCCCTCCTCCCTCTTCACTCCAGTAGGTGTGTGTAGTGCCGGTATGTGCACTTTGTTAAAAACAACATCAGTTTGGCTAAGGACCCCTGAAAATGGCACCTGTGAAGGGACACGCTTACGAAGCACAGTTCAAACTGCAGGCTGTCAGCTACGAGGAGGAACATGGGAATCGAGAATCCGCGACAGGATTCAAGATCAACGAATCTATGGTTCGTAAGTGGAGGAAGCAGGAAAACGAGCTCCGCCAAGTTAAGAAGAGAAGCTGAGTTTCCGCGGAAACAAGGCGAGGAGGCCCGAACTGGAAGACCGACTGGAGCAGACTGGGAGGCGAGTTATGGCACAGTTTGTGAATGGATTACAGATGCTTGGGCTAACGTGTCTGCTTGCACTGTTGTTCGAGCTTTCGCAAAAGCCGGCATCATTTATGAGCAGCAACCTGGGTGTTCGATGGAGAACTAGCCCAGCTGTTCATTTGGATACAGAAGATGAGGACTTTGATGGATTTGTGAATGAGGATTGATCAAAAAATAACGTGCGTACATTGCTAAATACTTCAATAAAGTACAACTGAACTCAGTTTTGCTCCCGCTGCCTTTTTAAAAACACACGCTAGCATGCATGTTTTAAGCTAGCGTACCGGTATGTTTTACCATGCCCGCACCCTATAATCCAGTGCGCCTTATGTATGTGTTAAATACAGAAATAGCACCCATAACTGAGACTGCGCCTTTTAATACGGTGCGCCTTATGGTCGCGAAAATACGGTATATAGAGGTAACTGATATGCTGACATCAGCACATGCATAGACATGATGACATCAGCTGGATCCATGCCAATGTAAGCTACAACATGTGCAAGGGGCAGGGTTTGTTGTGCCTGCACCACTTGTTTTTTTTGTTTTTTTTGCTTTTATTAGCTTTGACAAATGTTGTACAATTATAAAAAAAAAACAAAATGTACAAATATCACACAACGAGAACACAATGTTGCTTAATATCATGTAAAACAAGAAGAGCCAAGGGTTACAATTCAGTATGAAGTTGTGGGTCCTTTATGTCCATGATTGTTCTTTAAAAAATCAGTGAGGTCACTGATTCATGAATCTGACTCAGTTTTATCCACTCTCGAAGGTTTTTATGCAAATCTTTCCAAAATGGAAAGTATAAGCATCAATCAATCAATAAATAGATATAATTACTATGCTTTCTTACATTTGGGTCATTTATTGTCTTGGGGTACATCAAGAGGGAGTCTTTTTAAAGGAAACCTGTTCAATAATATCCACCCTGTGTCTAGGTGAGTCCAGCTCCGGGTCCAGTCAGACGGATCCCAGTCTCTTGGCCGTTTTCTACGACTACATTAAGCTGATGCCCATGGTGGCCGAGGCCAACCAGATGAGCCAGGAGCTGAACAAGGTGCACACGATTTCATTAATGTCAGGAACCAACATATAAGCTAAGTATCTGACATTAACATGTTTAGAGTCATGTTTAATGTAATATATTTTATAGATAATAACACACATGCTTAGGTAGGCAGTGTTTTATTCCATGTCATATCTGTAGGGTGTGGAGTTCAAACTGGAGATCAAGAATCTTGCCTTGTCAGACTCAAAAGGCCACGATCTGGAGAAAGAGATTGTTATCAGAGTCACCACTGAAGGCAACAAACAGGTTTTTATTAATAAAATTAAACTTAATAACGATTACATTTAAGACTTGGTTTTATATTAAAGCTTGGTTTGTTGCTTCTTTGTCCTGAGGTGTGGATGTGGTCCAAGGCCAAGTTTGTGAACCGGAAATTTCTGATGGAAGAAGTGTATCAGCAGCATCAGGAAGAACAGAGCAGAGACAGGGTATGTTATGGAAAAAATGCAGTTTATACACCAATACTGACAGGACTGGAGTAAAATATTTAGTGCCCCATGTAGTTGTTATTTCAGAACAGAGACAAAAGGCTGGGACTGCTCATTTTCACCCACTTCTATTTTAACACAAATCAAAACTATTAACAGAAGTTGAAAGATTCTTTCAGTTGTAGATCAGTCCTAGAGAAAAGTAAACTCACTTCATCAGAAAATAACACAAAAACTCTGGGTGAAATAGGAGAAATGGCAGATGAATAAAAACCTGATATGTTTTTATCATCATGGTGTTTGTGTTTTAACAGTTTTAACAGAAACATGAAAACAGACGAGTTAGCTTTACCATCATTAGTTTTAAATAAACACTGTTGCTCACAATATTTGAATAAGACATTTTTACCTCTTCTCACAAAATTATTGTGATAATGTGATTTATTCTTGATAATTAAAGTGTAACTGGGACTCATTGGACCTGGTCAAAGGTGATTAAATAAGGAATGTGTCTGAAAACAAAATTATTCCAACTTTATGGGCAACAGTGTATATAAAACTGCACATAAATAATTTCCTAAATATTTCCTACGTCTTTGGTTTGTGTTGTCAGAGTGTCGAGGGCCTTTCTACAGCTATGATGCCCAGAGATAAAGACCCTTTCTGGGATCCGCTGGAGCCTCTGCTCCTGGGTACTGCTCACCTATGGCTTCAGTCTTTGGCCTTTCGCATCCCCCTGGAGGAGCAGCTGGAGGTTCACACACACACACGCACACGCACACACACACACACACACACACACACACACACACACACACACACACATGAAATGTGTGATTGAATCTAAATACAGAGTGGTGATTAAATAATAACCCCTGTACACAGGTGTTGGGCTCAGAGGGTTCAGAGGAGGCTATTCTACAAGCACAGCTGGTCCCCTGCACCTCCACTGGACTGTACGTCTCACACACACACACGCACACGCACACACACACACATACGAACACAAACGCTCCCCTTCAAAAGTAATAGAACAGTGAGGTCAGTTCCTTTTTTTTGATTTAGACTGAAAACATTTGGGTTTGACATCAAAAGCTGAATATGATACAACAGGTCAACATTTGAGTTTGTATTTCCATGTATTTACTTAGACTACACAACTTAGAAAATAGTACCTTTTGTTTGAGCCCGCCCATTTTTCTGTGACTGACAAGTGTGTTTTGTGTCCCAGGTGTGTCATATTACATTAACTAGAAAAGCACTCGGAGAGCGCAGACCTCCGCCAAAGCAGATCAGCCCCCCCATCACTACCAAAATTTAATCACTTTTTCCTTGTGCCAGTATCAACATTTCCTGAAATTTCATCAAAATCCTTCCCTAACTTTTTGAGTTATCTTGCTAATAGACAGACAAACAAACCCAGATGAAAACATAACCTCCTTGACCCAGGTAATTATTCAGACAGTTAATTCCACTGAATGGGTTTTTCCTGTAGAAACTGCATTAATAGTTAGAGGTGTAGCCAACATGAAAACCAGACAGCAATTGTGAATTCTACAAGCGACAGTAAAGAAGTTGGCCTCACTGTTCCAATACTTTTGGAGAGTAGTGTAGATGCAACAAATAAACAAATGCCTCCTCTCTTCTTTCAGCCCACAGGGGGAAGACGACATCCTCATTGACCCCTCTGAGTTACTGGGTCGGCGTCTGGACTTCCAGCTGGTCCTGGAACAGTGCTGTGGTCTACGCTGGATAAGAGAGGCTCGAAATAGAGGGGTCCAGATCGGGTACGTTTTATCGGATGACACAGGGACACAGACAGGGGAACAAGACTGTATTAACTGCAGGATGAAGCAGATAGTCCATAAAGGAGGTTAATAACCTTCCGGTAACTGGGTGAGCATATTATTCACATTGTGCACTTTGTGTTATTAAAGGTCATATTATTTTTCACTATTTGTATTAGGTCAGAATTCAAAAGTTCATTTTTGCATGATTTTGAAATTTCTGACCTAGCCACTAACATCAGCACATCATAAACAATGGAATGTAGTTTTTTGTAGTATGTTGGAAAAATAAATAAAAAAGTTTTGCATAAAAAAAATATGGTTTGTTTACATTACAAACATGGCATTTAAAGGGTTAAAAAACAGTTATTGATTATTTGGTATTTTTGTTTGTGGCTGAAGTTGATGAAATACAAAAATATTCAGTAGTATGAAATATGAAGAACTGTACAAAGAATATTTTTGACATTACTACAGCGCTGCACAGATTACATGGTTTTAGTGGTTAAGAAGCACCTTTATGGTCATCGAATACTGGAGATTATTATAGGAACATGCAGACAATCACCCCCAATAACTGAATCATAATATAATCTTAATAAGAGGAAACTGGCCTGATCACATGGAATTTTCACTGAGGATAACCTTGAAAGACCCCTCTTGTCTTCCTGTATTACAGCTGTATGTTCTTCTCTGTTTCCTCCTCAGTTTTAAGTTATTTGACTGCTCCAAACCTCTCTATACTCCTGCTGTTTGGCACAACGTCAATCCCCTGCTGGATCATAGGGTTCACTTTGCCTCCCTTCACACCTCTCAGTGTCTGCTGGACTACCTGCAGAGCAGCGCCGTGGTTCTGGAGCTCTGGGGCCTTCAAGGTGTGGATGAAGTATTAGTGTCTTGATGCTTCATGTCGTACAGCATGTGTTGTTTCATTTCACAGCATGACAGCAAACTGAAAGTAATGAGATGCAACCAGACGTTCTGTACTGTTGTTAGGGTAAAAGTGAGTTGGTCTTGTCCCTCAGAGGGCTGTACTGACCTGACGTCCTCTCTGGATGGAGTGAAGATGACTTCAGAAGGCATCTTCATCATCGACCAGACAGGCCCAGCAGATACTGTGGTGAGATTAGTGTTACCTGTTGCATTAACAGTATAGAAATAGAATGTGGAGGAAAAAAAACAACTTTATATTTGTCCATTTTTATTTTTCCCTTCAGACACATGAAGCTTTTAGTTTTTACATTAGTGGAAAAAAGTTTTAGGACACCCTTTTTTATACAATATCAAATATTATCATGAAGTATTTACAGAAAAATCTTTTTTGTTTTTCAAAAGATGACACACAAACAAATGCAAATGATTTTTTTAAACAAAATTCTTGTCAGTTTCGACATGTCATATCCTAGATGTGTTTCATTATTTTGCTGAAACATCCAGTTTTGACCTCAATGGAACAGAGCACACACAGAGAAAGGAACATGTGTGTGTTCTGAGAATGGAACAATACTTGATAGAGTTCAATGACTTAAGAGTGATTCTTAATGCAGTATATCACAAATGCATGGGATGTCCAAGAAACACTTTTCATGGATGTGTTTCAGTCTCTGGATTCAGCAGAACTGAGCTGTTCAATGAGAGCTCTACAACAGGACCTAGAGGATGTGAAGAGTGAAAACACCATACTGAGAAAAGAGAACCAAAGTCTCAGAGAACAACTCAGCACAGTCAAAAATGGTAATGGACACAAGGAAAAAAATCTGCCCATCGTTGAGTCGTTTTATTATTTCACAGACTCCCTCTCACATATTTCTATGTCACTCTCTCATAGGAGAGGAGAACATGCGAGGTCGGTCAGTGCGTCCCAGCTGTGATGCAGAATTTGCTCGTGCTCTGAAGGTTTTCTACCACAGTATGACGGCAGTCAGGGGTCAACTCCAACGCCTCCGCAGACACAGGCCCAGTGTACGTATCCCTGTCGGACTGTAGCGCTAGTGAACAGTATAATTTAAACAGCAATTCTACTTCATTTGTAAAAAAAATTAAATGTATATATATATATATATATATATATAT
>JAPQRP010000019.1:21956172-21966381 GCA_037367295.1 Apogon hyalosoma | reverse complement strand
CTGAAACTGATGAACAACCCCCTCTGCTACTGAACTGACCAGATCAATATCCCAGAAGTTTGACTGATAGGTTGCTACACTCTGATTAAAAAGTGTTCCTCTAATTTTTTTGAGCAGTGTATATATATATATATATATATATATGACACAGCCTATGGAATTTTTGTGTTTTTTTATGCATGCACATTGTTGCTACTTTAATCAGTGAAGTTCCTCGTTGTGAGATCAATAAATTCTAATTTAATCACTGTGCTATCGTTAACCCTATGAGCAACAGCACTGTGGATCTGACAGTACATAAAACAGTGTCCATGCAAAACATGACAAATAAAGCTTCAGTAAGATTAAGATGTAATGACCGCAGATGATTTCACCAGAAAATTGGAGTGGGAAATTCATAGAAACAAGACATTTTTCTTCTGTAGAAATTCATTAAATCCAAGTTAGAAGAAACTTTTTAAAATTACATTCAGAAACCTACAGTTATAAGAAATAAACATTGCAGTATCAGGGATGGAATTATTTTTATTCTGACACTTAGTGAACATGGGATATGTGTGTGTTTCTGTTTGCAGGAGGAGTCGGACCTCTTAGGCCTCAGGTTCTTTGTGGATGAGCAGAGTCGTCTGCTCAGAGACTTCTCAGAGCAGCTGGAACAGAGCGTCACCGCACTCAAACAAGACGTAGCCGCCATTGTCCGACGAAAACGGGAGCGATCAGGAATCTGGTCATAACTCCATGAATAACTGTTGACCAGCTTTTGCAGATTCTGTAAGAGTGAAGGCAAGTTTACTTTAACCACATCTGTAGCTTGTACTGTAGATTCAGTTACTGCTGTTCTTTTGTACTTTTAATATGTAGGTTCTGACTTTGCAATTTTCTATTTTTGGAACTTCAAGCGAAACTAAAATTATTAATAATTTGAGTACACTTGAAACCAAAATTAAATATAAAACATTTTTCCCATTTTGTGATAAAATGTTCATTTAAACGTTGCATCTTCAGCAGCTAAATTTTACGATTCCAACCATGTTAATGTTTTTTTGGGAGTCCTGTCAAAACATCCCTTTGATAGTAAATACTGCTTACTGTGATTTAGACTGAGATCCAACAGAATGACTAAATAGTATAGTATTCAGATAAGACATCCATTATAATGTAACTCACTGCATTGTTACATCATCATAAGTGCATGCATTTTTAAATAACTGCAATACTTACTACAAAATATAGGAAATTTACTACATCCTGCATGGAAGTGTGTATTAGTAAGTACAGGTTTATAACAATGAAATGAAAAGTCAGTGATAAGATAATGTTGTGATTTTATATCATGTACTGTTCCATTGCTGAAATATACCTCAGTATTATTTAAAATTGTGCACATTTTCATCTGTTAATTCACTTGGATCCTCATTTCTTTCTATTCTAATCACAAAATATCTTGATAAAATTGTCCAGTTTAAAGCAGTGACTGTAGAGTTTTCTGTAAAGGAGGGGATTACTCATGTTATAACTTCACCCATAAGAACAACTACTGATGCAAAACATTTAGAATAAACAGCATTTTAGTCTTTAAGAGCGTTTATTAGACTGCGTGTAAAAGTCATCACAGTTCATAACTGCAAAATAAGTTAAAAGGCAAATACATTTGTTTAAAAATTCACAATATTATTAACTTTAGAACCATAGTGGATAAAGGGTCATATTTCACAAAACTCACTCTGAACTTGTATCAGAATGTAACGTCTGAAAGTCATCTTCTTGATCGACTGGCAAACTGAAACCAATAAATACAGACCTAGATGATGCAACTAGAATGAAATATTCCATAGGTAGAGTTGTCAGTCAGTCTGTAGTTCCACAGTAATAGCATCAACCATAGTGTCTCATTTTGATCTCCAGTTCAGAGGTAAAAATAAAATAAATGCAGTGGTTAGTGTTTGCAAGCAGTCAACACTTAAAAGAGTACAGACAACTGCTGTAGGTCCAAAGAAAAAGGAATAGAGAAGAGAACATTTACAGGAGCAGAGGCAGTTTTGGAGTCAAAAGGCAGATGTGAGGCAGATCAGTCATCAGACAGAACAGGAAATGCTATGTACAACAGATTCACTCGACGGCAGGTGACGAGAAAGTAAAACACAGAGGCAGCAGTGAGGTTAAACTGAAGGCTGGAGAGTTAGCTAGGTGTGAACTGAAGAGGTAGCCTGGAAAAACACAAAGCCAGCTGTGGGAAGGAAGGACTGAGCTACTGCAGCTACACAAAATATAAGACTGTGTGTAGAACCTATGAATCGATACTTAAAGCCTGTATGGTTCAGGTTAAATGTCACTGCAGGTACAATTCTTGAGGCTATTGTTTCCTTCCCACAAAGGCTGATGTACAGGTGAGGTAGGTTCTTAGGGTTTTGGGGGAATAAGAATAATAGAAAGACATTCACTGTGACATTTACTCACAGACTGTCAAATAAATGTCAGAGATAATGTAACGCACAATGAATGAATGTTTCATTGCCAATTGTCTGCACCTCTTTGGGTGCGTTTTAATTTTCTGTCAACAGCAAAACAAACATCACAGAGCAGGTTAAAAAAAAAAAAAAAGCAGTTTATGTACACGGCAAGAACCCAGCTGGAAATTAAATTCGAAAAGAAATGCACTTCCTCTCAACTCAACCTGTTGACCTTGCGATACAAAAGACCAAATGTATTTTTGTTTTCTTTTTGAGGCTTTGATACAACAAATATGCCTTAAATTTGGGTTATACCGGTTATTATCAGCAGTTTGTTGTGATATTTTATTTGAGTGGCTGAAATCTAACAGACTTCTACGCAAAGTTGACTTTTCTTTCTGTTGAGTAAATACCTTTGTGCAGTCAGTGCTAAAATTGTTCTTGGAGGCCAAAAGCGACCTGAGCTGAACTGTGTGTGTGTGTTAAGTGCACGCACATTTTTCCAGTTCGTTCAACCCGACAGTGCCCACGTATCTCTGACTTCAAGAACATCCTTTTTACATTCTTGGTCACACAAGGTTTCATCTTTCCCCTCCCTCCGGCTTTCGGTTCACCAGAGGAAGGAATCAAAGTTAAAAAGACTCCACTGTGTCTATTCTGTATTCATTTCCCCTCTCTCTCTCTCGCTCTCTTTCTCTCTCAATCACACACACAGAGCTTTCAGCAGCAGACGCACAATTTTCACAGTATAAACATGTTAAACTACAGAGGTCCACAATGTCACAATAGGCCCATATTTGTCAGTCTCTTAAGTCACACAGAGACACATTTCATTCATTAAAAGCTGCAGTGCAGGATGAACAAAGGCTGGAAATATTTAAGTCTAGACGAAGACTGAAATTAGTCAAGTTTTATCTGAGATACAACTAAGGTAGTGGGCAAACTATTCAAGATTGTTACAAAAGCAATACTCGGCAGTGTTCACATATTCATCAAAATGTTTGTAGGCCCTGTATGAATGTATGAAATTGGGACTTAGACAGGATGTCCTAGAGCTGATGAAGACACTCCTTTGTCCGTATAAAAATAATTGTCCCAGCTCTGAATCCAGAATCACAGCAGTACAAACCCCCTTCAGTCGGCCTGTTCTTTTGTACCTGCAGTGACTTCATCCCACATTTCGTCAGTGCTTCCTGTCCAGTACGAGCTCTGGTTCACTTTGGCTCGACTGAAACTTTCCCTGAATTGCGTCTATTTAGGTGGATTTATCCTCTATGGCTCAGCGTGAGTCAAGCAAATATCAGTCGACTGTATCGTAAATTCAACTGACCGAGTAAACAACACTGAACCTTAAACTGCAGGAGATCAGTCAAAGTCAGACTCAACTGTGGTAGCTTTTTGTCACACTGCAAAACAAACACCCAGTAAGGAACACTGAAGACCACCCCCACGGCACTGAATGGTACCTTCAGCATCTTCTTAGAGAACACGTACACTGTTGTGATCAGTGTGTGTGTGTTATGTTTCCTTTAAGCACTAACAGCGTCTTGGAAACTTCCAGTGAAATCAGTGACTCCTGGAGACTCAGGCACTGGTGCCGTCATTCTCCGCCACTCGGCTGTCAGTGGCGGTGGTTCCGTGGGTGATGAGGGTGGGCGGGGCATCAGCGGCATCCCGCTGACTGCCAGACCTTGAGTGGCTGTCAATCTGGTGTAGGCTGCTGTGAGCGGAGAGTGGGTGGTCGAGACGTGACGTGCTGCCATGGAAACTGCGCTCCTCAGCGCCGTGGTGTGTCACGGTGTCGCTCCTGAGAAGAGAAGGTTTGATGAAGAGACAAGGAAAAATATATAATTTCAACATGGATAGAAAGTAGTGAATGCAACAGTTTACCTGTCGTCTCTGGTGCGTCGGAGGCTGCCATGGTAACTGGCTTTGCTGTGGACGCTGCTGGCTTTACTTCTGGTAGAGGTTGGATGTCCATGGTGGGTCCTGATTGGCTCGTCCAGATCATCTAGGACCGCTAAGTGTGTGGAGGAGGCGTGGGTCGATGTACCCTGTAGTAGCATGGACAGAGGTTAGACAGAACAGGGACATTAAACCCTGAAGCACAGCTTTTTGTAGATATAGACAACTAGGTGATCAGGATCTACTGACATCCTCATCACTGTCTGGAAATTCAGGTTGGATGTTCCAAAATTTTAAAAAAGCTCATATTTTATCCTGACTCACATATTTGTTGTGGATATCTCTCTGTGTTTGGTTTTACACAGATTTGTTTGGAAGCTACGTACATAATGTATATTTATTGGTATTGCCATCACTACTACTACTGCAGCTCAACTATCACCAATACTACTACTACTACTGCTGCTGCTGCTGCTGCTGCTGCTGCTGCTGCTTAGAGGCTGACTAAGGGGATATTCAAAAGCTGATATGATAATGATTTTGAGCACAGATGTGATATGATGACAATAGCCATCATCACCATCCATTCCCCATCTAATTATTAAAACATTTGGATAACTGTTGAACTTAACACTAATTTGTAATTAATCAGTAAATGTGGAACTGGACTCATAATGTCTGTAATAAATCGAGGCGAGAGTGATTTTATCTTTTAATTTATTACTTCCCATCAAAGCCAGTATTTCCACTTTAGAAAACTAATTTTAGCTAGAGGCAACATTTCTGCATCAGCCAAACCAATTCATGCAGTGTTTCTGTTCCTACCTGAGTGGATGTTCCTCTGGACTTCCTGATGACGGGGGTGTTTGGTTCACGCAGCAGCGACTGGGCAAAGTCTGGCTGCTCCTGCAGCACCTGGCGAGACTCATTCACCCCACTGCTTTAGAGACAAGGGGAATTTAAGGGAATTCATAGATATTTGGGGTTTCATACAAAAGTGGATGGCAATAACGGGTGGGATATGAAATTGAGAGACGTGTAATGGAGGAAAAGGACGAGGGAGACAAAGGACAGAGAGGTGAGCAGGAGGAAGAGAATGAGATAATTGTGCCATTATTGAGAGTGAAAGTACATAAGGGTTTCCTGGTGTCACCACAATGCTGCAGAAATATTTGTATTTATTCTAAATGTACATATAGTAAGTTTGTGTTTAAACCAAAAACACACAAAATGAAGGTAAAAGATTCCTATTTCCTTACTCTTTCCTTCTGCGTCCATGCAAGAAACTAGCCCATTCAAAGCAGGTCTTCTTACTGCCCACCCAGAAAACTGAGGGAATGCCGACCACCAACATCATCAGGTACTTAATTAAAAACAAAACCATGGCTGGGTGACTGGTCTGCTCTACCTGAAGAGAACATAAACATTTCAACAATCATCACAAAAAATGGCAGTAGAGGATCATACAAGTAGAGACTGAAAGAGAAAAGCAAGAGAAAAGGAGATGTTTCATTATTGAAGAGCTGAGATTTACTTTGTACAGAGCAGAATCAGAATTGTGAGCAGCTGTAGAACATTAAACTTCTGGTACATTAACAAGGCTGAAGGTATTCAGCACTGGCAGGTGTTTTTATTCCATTCAGTCATTTTATATGATGGAAGAGGGAGCCCTTCCTAGAAGAACCCGCCTGCTTCAACAGCTGAATACAGCTGTTAGGCTTAACTGTTTTCTACTTGAACTTGTGGACAGATGTAGGATACAGTATCTTCCACCAGGGGGCAGGGTTTAATGTAGCCCTGTAAATTCTACATCTCTACCAATTTTATAGAAACTTGGTAAAGAAAAACAAATGTTTCAATGCTAACCCAGCAGAAGACAATGTATAAAGGTATTGAGTATTACTGAAAACAAAACATACAGTAATTCAGCCTAAGGACAGAATTTGGCCTTTTATGAAAGATAAAAATCAAAAGCATTTTATGGTCGTTTTCAGCCGAGTTTTGACTGACATGGCTGGAAGCAGATCATGATCAGATTTCCCTTCTGAGAACCAGATAATGTGATGTTCTCTCTATTGTGGTTCATAGTCATCTTGTGGAAGACCCTAAAAAATGGGGTCCATACAGTGAAGGTTACAGACTGGGTGCTGGATTTAAAGAGAAGGCACAAATAAAGATCGAGTCCTGGTAAAGATGCATTTCACATAGTATTTAAACCTTGTAACATATCGCTAAAGGCAGGGTGTCTTTGATTTGACCAAACAAGATACCAAAAGAACTTGTATTTGTTAATATGCTTTAGTCTGTCTCACAGCCTAAGATAACAGCTCATGTTTTGATCCCGAGACAAAGCAAGGGTCTCTTGGCTTTCAGTAAATTGCCACCAATAGAGACACACAATACTAACAGAATCTGCAATTATCAAAAAACATGAAATTGCACCTCTTTACAGGCACACACACCCCCTGGGGCAAAGATCGAATAACGCAGAGCAATATTGAAATTCCAAAGCTACAATAGAACATAATGGGGGTCTCTCATCATGAGCTCACACACACAGGCCTACAGACACATGCACACATAGACTCACAAGTAACATAAGCACTTGCACCTGCCTCCAGAGTCTAAGATAGTCTGTCAGTCACACGTCGCTATTATAACAGTACTCGGGGGTCATAATCAGGAAACATGGAAACATAAACAACCACGTTTGGAAGTTTTCTCATAATCGACAAAAACTGATGGCAAGCTTTTATCGCTTTGTGTGTATGTGACAGGAAGTTGTAGTGTCTGTCTACATCTGCACTGTGTGTGTTTATTCTGGTTAATAATTTAGCACTAGGTTGGAAGAAAGCCGCACTCCCACCACTCTTCATAACTGCTACAAAGACCTCATAGAGAGCAGGCAGCAGTGCATGACAGAGCAAGCCCTGAGAGAGACACAGACAGAACTGAGAGCAAACAGGCGACTGAAAGCAGAGTGTAGAACCCAGCAAAGAGAGAGAGACAAAGACACGAAGGAGCAGAATGTGGTAGTTTTGTGTGGAGTTTTTCTTTGGAGTATTAGCTGAGCTAATGATGCATAGTCCACTCTGCTTCCTCTCCTTCACACAGACCTCAGTCCGACACATGAGCAGATGTCTATTACTCACAAAAGCCAATGTTCGTTAGAGGATAATTACAGTCTTTTACAGCTTTCATCTTATTTTTGTTTTACCAGTAAAACTACTGTTGTCAGCATGTTTTTAGAAATCCCAGTCTGGCTACATCACATCAAAGTTTGACAGACACCACAAAGTTAATTATGATGATAACCTTTCATACTTGGTGTAATTTTGTACAATGAAAGTGACTATTAGAGGCTTTTTACATGTTCAACCTCAGTTTTACCTCTAAATAAAATCATGCTAAACTGTGCTGTCATCTTTCAGAGAGAATGAGCAGTTATCACAAAATGTAATAAAGCACCTTATCTTTGAAGAAGTGGTCTCGGTATGTTACATTTCTCACTGTGCACATATGTTTAAGGCACACAAATACACACACACACACACACACATCTTTCCTCCCCCGTACCTAAACCTATCATGGTGATTTAATGAGAGAAAAGCATCACGTCCTCCACAGCGGCAACTGAACACTTCACACCAGCTAAGTTTGGCATTGGAATAACACAGACTGTGTGAGAGAGAAAGGTTACAGAGAGTTTGCATGCTGAGTGAGCTGTGATAGCACTACAGCTGGATATTCTGTCAAGAGTGTGCCTGCTTATTTGTGTGTTTTTGTCCAGTGAAGATGACAGGCAGAACGTGAGAAGCCGTCTGTTTTCCAGCTGAACGTGGCTTTGAAGAGTTTCTCAACAGATACATTTTTCTTGTGTAAGATAATCATATTAAAAATGCATGTAAAATTACCCATACTGATGGATGGAAAACAAGGAGATTGATCACTCATATTATGAACTGATGCATATTTATAATAAAAATGAAAAAAAAACTCCAACACAAACTCTGTTGAAATGCCTTTAAGCTGACTGGCAAATCAAATCAATGACAAAGCACTAATATATCAACAACACTTATCTAGGTTTTTTTATTGAATTGTAAAGACTAAAGAATCACTGTAACTGCTGTTATGTCAATGTCAGATGTGATCACTTTTTAATACTTGCCAAATTTCACCTTGTTCCTCAAGAAAGTGGTGAAAAAGTATTATAGAAGGAGAAAATCCCTACAAGTCTAGTCATGTTGAAGCTGTACAGACATCTTCAGTGACTCAGAAGACATTGTGAAGAGACAGCTCCAATGATCATGTCTGCATCTCTGGGGTGTGAAGTCACACCCCCTTATTTTTCAGTCTGATACTACAACAAAATGAGACTTTCTTGACTTGTCAAATGAACTTTTAAATGGACAAACACATGTAAATGATGGCGCAACTGAAACAGGACCAATAAAATACTTTTCTCTCACTGTTGACTACATTTTTTTCCAAAATGAAGTCCCACGGGGCACGACCGAAAGGGGCAGGAAGTCACATCTCTATTAACCAAACACTTAATAGATGGTTGACTGTGTTTACTGTGGCTGTACCTTGTATGGGCAGGGGATGTGGTAGAACCTGCAGTTCTCCTCCATCCAGGTTGTTTCCCAAAGGCTGCGGTAGGTGTGTTCGTAAAAATAACACCCGATCACAGTGAGTAAGGGGACCAGGTAGAGTACGGAGAAGACCCCCATCCGGATCATGAACTTGACTAGTTTGGTCTGGTTCTCCTTCTCCAGTGGAATCTCCATCCGGACCCGGTTCAGAGCCACAATGCCAACCAACAATAGGGAGACACCCACCTGAGGAGAGAGTATCAGTGACTGATCAGGACCATTAATAATGAATGATGATTGGTTAAAACCTGGATGACAGACAGGCAGACAGGCCAAAGGACATCCACTTATCACTCCATTGCTTATCGTTACCATCATGTCATCCATCCACCCACCCATTAATCTGTTCACCCATCTTTTCATCCGTCCCACCATCCCAGTCGTTGACTCTTTCATCTGCCCGCCCACTCATTTATCTTCCAACTGTACTCACCGCCACATTAAAGCAGAGCGGTGCCAGAACAAACCACCTCAGGGCGTCTATGTCATACAGTCCGATGAAACATACTCCACTGATCCCATCTCCTTCAATTTTGTTCAGGGCCAGCAGGGTCACAGTTAGGGCTCCTGGGAGGCCCCAGGCAACAGCGTGGAAGAGGAGGGCTTTCTTCTCAATGGCCTCACTGCCCCACTTAGGAACAGCAGCCAGGAACCACGTGATTGTCAGAATGACCCACCACACGCTGCCAGCCATGGTGAAGAAATACAGGACCATGAAAAAAAGGGTACAGACCTGAGGAAGAGTGAAATGAACAGATTAGGTGTCTGTCAATCATCTGTAAGAAGTCATTAACTCACTGGCAGCCTTTTACATCATCACCCATGGGATATGTGGTTTATTTCATAAACATAACGGTGTAAAACTGCTTTAGTTAACATCAAACACAGCCTTGATTACTTCAGTTTTAAGTAATAATACTATTAATAGTATTAGTACTGGATGCAAATTTGCATGTCAAATTTATTTCTAATCATGTGGGAAAATATCAAAATTTAAAAGATCAAATGCTGATCAAATATTTTAGAAATATATATATAATTTGTTAAATACCGAGTATCTTATGAAATGGCTCAAAATGTATTAAATATGACTAGTACTTGATTTTTTTTAAAGTTATTTTACCTTTTACAACTTACTAATATGTCAAAACTTATATACACACACACATATACATATATATACACACATATATATA
>JAPQRP010000019.1:21915877-21943637 GCA_037367295.1 Apogon hyalosoma | reverse complement strand
CTTCTGAAATATTCACACCCAGTTCTCTTTCCCATTTCAGTTTTATATATGTGGTTGTATTCCCTTTCCTCTCCATTGTGAAAGTTATTTTTATGAAGACAACCACATCTCTGTACAAATTAACCAGGTTCTGCTCACTGTTACCAAATGAATCATGGGCTATGCTGATGGTCATGTTTTCATTGGTCAAAATAACTAGTTGATGATTTGTTGCATTTATCTTAAATTTTGTTACTCCCTCTCTTACTTTAAACAGTATTTTTAAAGTGGGTTTTTCATGTGCATATGGTACTTTGCGTGGCTGCAGAAAATCCAGTTACTCAATTTTGCACCAACTCAAACACACTGTCAAAGTGTAGGAGTAGGAGGAGGAAGAGGATGAAGACCGGAGGGATGGATGAAGGAGAAAAAAAGTAGGAAAACTGATGCAGAATGGAGAAAAGAGCGCTTTCCCGGTGGATTAGGGAGTCAAATGGATTGGAAGGAGAGTTTAGAATGTGAGAACCTGAAACGACTCACACACACACACATCCTGAAACTGTCACCAGCTTTGTGTTGTGGTCAGATCAAAGTGACAGGCTGTTGGGTCTGAGCAGTTTCTAAACTGGCAGAGATGCAGCTTTTGAGAAACCTTGCACAAAACCTTCAGAGAACTGAATAGAATTTCCACAAGTATTGATGCTGTATTTCCTCCATTGGGCATGTCAGTTATTTTCAAAGACTTTATCTTGCCATTTGACTGTAGTGTGCTCTTGTGGGTGCTGTCAGACCCATGACTCGTAAGCTATCCAGATCTAGAACCCAATGAAGCAAAACAGAAAACGGTATCATACACAATTTTTGCACTGGTTAATTGTTCATTAATAATCAAATCTCCTCAAAAATGAGCATATTTTAGTGCAATGGCACCATAATAGAACTTAAACCTCTAACAGAATTTAAACCTCTCTTCCCATCTACTCGACCCACGAGGGGAAAATCAGACAGGAAGAATCATGGTATTAGTAAATAAACCTTGCCAAAGTCCATCTGTACACTTTCCCTTATGGGCTCCCACTCTTTTTCCTCTCATGCCATCTTTGTCTCACACTATAACTCACTCTCTGAGCCTCTTGGTTTGGTGAGAAATCAGTTGGTCGGGCCCTCCAGCTAAAATGCTGTCAGACCACATCAGTTTTCTCACCATTACAAAGCTGTGCCTTCCCTCTCCAGTGGCTACTAGACCTGTATCTTCCATTTGTCTCAATCTTTGTTAAGAAACTAAATCATGGGTAATAAAATAATAAAACCAACATTCCCTTGGCTTCATCCTCTCTTCTACATGACTGTTTCATTTTTATTCCTTGCACTCCGGTTATTGGCTACACCCTTTTGTGTTGCCTCTATACATTAGAGCTTATTATATTGTTCTTTTTCCACCGAGCAAGAAGAGTGCATCATTTCAGCTAACAATCATAGCAATTACATTATCCCTCCATCTCGCTCCCCTCCCACCAGCTCCCCTCCGCCTTCCTATTTTATCCCTCTTGTAAACCATTATCTTCTCTAGATTTAGTCTCTTGTTTACTCATCCATAACACACAATTGATAAATATATTCCTAGAGATAGTCACACTACAGCCGTGTACACCACAAACCACTGACACAGAAACACAAATGTACGTTGTGGCTGTGTGCCTGCCTTCTCTTAGAGGCTCGTGAGAGACAGGCGTTGGCCGTGAACTGAACTGAACAGACCGCGATGCTCTCCTCCCTAATCTCTGAATAGACAGTTAAGAAAGAGGCACCCTTCTTTCACACTCTCTCTCTTCTGCTTTCATTCAGTTGTTCGTTTATCCGTGTCCATCCATCCTTCAGTCGGGAGGAGCGGACAAAGCCGTTAATGGCATTCCCCTTCACGTTCCCTTCCCCTCCTCCTCTCCTCCTCTCTTCTTTTTCCTGTATTCATTTCTTATATTCTCGCCTTCCATTTACTCCTCGCAATTATGCTGACATGCACTTGTCCTCCTCCTCCACTTTTCTCTCCTACTCCCACATCAGCATTCATCGACTTCACATCGCCTTTCATCCTGTCATTTCACGTTTAACAAAAACTTTTAAGCATCATTATCAACACAATGCACCTTTTCTTTTTGCACCAATATTTGCCTTATCCTAAAACTCAATTCTTGGTCTTGTATACAATTACTGTTTTTTCATTTATCCATTTATCAGTGCCATCAGATGTATATTTTTTTTGTATTTTCTTACAATTAATTTCCTTACTTTTCCAGGTACAACAATAATCAGGCTTGGTGACTGTGTAGTCGAAAGGGATTGGCAAAACTGTCTATAGGTAATTAAGCAGTTTTATTTATTTATGTTTTAAATCAGAGGGCCTCAGACTTGTTTACACATATTAATCAGATACTGTATTTTGAAAAGTACAACCAACAAGCACTTCTGACTTAATTTATCTTTATTTGACACAAATCTGGTAAAGTTTCACTCCTTTTATTCTAGAAATTTCACTTGCAGAGCACTGTTATAATATGACATTGTGAACTACTTCCTTTGTTTCAGGTCTATAGCAGCTCAAATTCTTTCCTCCAATGTGTCCTCTAATAATGGTAGAAAACAGTTGTAACGGTGAGCTGCCATTTTCACTCTGACAGACAAACAGTCTACAGACTAGTATTTTCATCCAATCTGAAGTAGAAAGGGATTATGCTATTATTAAAGTTAAGACAGCAACAGCTATCAAATATGTGTTTTACAGTTTGAAATTACTTAAAATTATATCCGTCTCTGGTTCAATCATGTCTGCAGTTTCCAGACAAAATTATGGGTTGACACTGCCAAGATTTTGTATCTGTATTTACCAGCTCAGACCTTCCCAACAATGTCAGACTGAACTCTAACCCTCTCCCTTTATGCCAATGAAGGTTGTCTCTGACTTCTGGACTTTCTGGAGTGAATTTTCAAGTTACATCTGATAATACTTGAGAGCAGTTCACTAGGGAAGGACGAAACCATTACAAATAGCAGTATGAATGCAGTTATCTTTTCCATTTCCAGTCCTTTCCCTCCTGCTCATTCGCTCCTTGGTGTAGTCCAGACCATGCACTCATCATCCAATTTCCCTCCCCTCCCCTGCCTCGCTGCCTGTTCCTCTCCATTCCTCCTCTTCTTTCTCTGCCTATTTAACTACCATGGCAACAGGTGATGTGGGGGCTCTCACAAGACCATGCCTTATTGAGGATAACAGGAGGAAGAATCACACACACCCACGCACGCACACATGAAGGAAAGGCTGAAACCATCCAAAAGTCTACCAAACAAGCTAGAACAATGAGCTAAAGAGAGAGTGTGAAAGTGAGAAGAAAAGAAATGGAGGGGTGAGGAGAGAAGGTCAAATTAAATGATAGAGATGTAGATTACAAGACAATAGAGCTGCATCTAACAGCAACTACACACATCCCAACACCGTCCAAGACGTCTGTGCATATCCATCTGCTGTTATACACTATTTCTAGCTTTCCTAGAGGAACAAATGCACAAACGGTTGAAAAATGGATGAAGCAAATAAAACATACTATGATGTGCAAATTTTTTTGCAAATTTAAATAGAAAGTAGGAAAAGTTCAAATCCAAACCAAAACATCACCTGTGTAATTTTATTAACCATTTCCTAACACACTGTACGTTCTGACTACTACTGCAGATGCCCACATGCTTTTTTTTTGTGATTCAAGCACAGTTTAGTAGTAAATGCAGTTTGAGCATATTTCTGCTTACCTCGGGCATTTATTACACTGATCCTAATCCAGAGAACAAGACATGCATTTTAATCTCTTGCTCCGTATTTAAACATGTGCTGCTTCATGTGCCTTCATGCTAATTTGACAGCATGTGTCTTCATGTGTAGAACACTACTGTTGTGACTTGAATAATTCACTTGCATATATCTTTTTTTTTTTCATATGGAAGATTTATTCTCTTAGACTCAGCTGCATGTGTTTAACTAATACATTATGTTTGTTATTCAGACTGCAAATTCTCCTTGTTTTACTACGATCTTTTGCACTGTTGTGTTTTTTTTGCAAGTACACTTTTGTATATTTCACTTATTCAAGCATAATCTCTGAAGAGGGAGCAAGTACAACAATAAATGCGAGTGGAACGATAAGTTAGAAGAACGTGAACCACAGGCAGTACTGGAACTTGCTATTAATTAATAACATACCCTTTGATTACATAAAAAGGCAGCAATAAATTTAGCAGGGTTAAAGATACACATTAAGCAAATAAAATTTATCTGCAAGGTAACACCTCTAATCAAGGGCAGCTGGAAAAATTGGTTAGTTTTCTGACATCAAAAATACTGATCTTGAAGTGCTTAAAAAACCACTTCATGGATGCTATTTGGTGGAGCTTAAAGTTCCATGTAGCAAGATGAGTGCACAATTAGTAGCAGTGGAGCTCTTAATGCTGATGCTGGTCCTGACCTGCTGTATACTGAAAATGTTGCTGCCTAATGTTAGCTTTGCGTGAGAAGGGGATCAATTATAATGTGTGTTTGTGTGAGGCTGGGCTTAGCAGTGAGGGTTAAATATCTTTCACTCTATGCAAAATACACACAGACATGCACACACACACAGTTCCCAGGCTGGGTCATGAGTTCAGATTAAGACCATAAGACATGGATAACCTATATTTATACGTTTCATTAGAGCTCAACAGTGCTGGATCCATGCCGAATGGGAGAGGGAGAATATGGACAGACAGTAGACCAGGTGAGAGATGGATAGACCAGGTATCCAGCACACAGAAGGACACAGAAGCCTATGAAAACCATTAAGAGGCTCTACTGACACAACACATTATAAATCAGTCAATCAAGCACATGCTAAGCTATTGTTAGTGCTGAAATGATTGCTTAAATGAAAAGGTTCATTGATTGCCAGAAAATATGATTTGAGAGTTTCATCCCACTGCCGAAAAGACAAAACACTTTTCCAAGCTTCTTGGTGGAGCCACAGAGTAGAACAGTGGAGTCATGTATCTGATGAGTGATCAGTAATTATAGCTGTCAATAACACATTTAACTCCCCCAACTGCCTGAAAACTAGGCTTTTCTTTTACATTTTGAAGTAAAATAATCAAATCAGTTCCAGTGGATTAATGGGGCGTCATCATTAACACATGCCCTCCACCCAAACTAAAATAATCATAAAAAACTGACCAACCAAAGAGTAGGTGAACCCTTTAATTTTTCAAAACACTTCAGACTTTACTTAACGTATGCAGCACTCACAGAAACAGTGCCATAAACATTATTTCGGTGTCTACATGAAATAAAACAAATCTCCACCCAGCCCAAATACTACTAATAATACTACTATGACTACCCTGAATACTACTACCTCAAACACTAACTGTGATTAGCCAAAGTCTGTGTCATGGACTAGTTTGTCTAAACCCTAAAAACAGAGCACACATGTATTGGTAGAATTCTTTGTTTTCACTCCAACCACTTGAATTACAATACGCTGAAAGGTCATTATGGAATACGTGCTCATTAACTAAAAAGCACTGCACCTTAAAAAAAAAAATATCAATAAAGTATTCTAAAGTACTCCATTCTTGAATGTGATCCTGCGTCTGTTTTATTTAAGTGAAAATGGAATATAATTAGGCTTTGGATGGCTGGTTAGACAAATTATAAAATATGGCATCTTCATCGTGTGCTCAAGGAATTAGTTAAGAGCATATTTCTCTCTTCAGCAATGTTTCACTCAATGATTATTCTTAGAATTAATAATTAAAGAAAAACATCATAAAGGGTGATTGTTTGTGTAATACATATATATTTTTAAAAGATGTAGTTGGGGGTAGTCAGTAGTAAAACTGGGTGATATGGCAAAAAAAACCTGAATCTCACTTTTTTTTTTTCCAATAATTTGAATCAATTGTTCTCTGGCTAATACTCTTTTTTTTTTTTGCCCTAATTAGAGGTATGTTGCATTCAACATTCAACTATAATTATCTGAACAGACTTGTTTATCAAGCTGTAGAATGTAAGCAGTGTGTACAACTATTCTACATTTTCCTTTTTATAGTGGGCCATTGAGGAGTGTTTAAGCAATGAAAAATCTCTCCAATCTCCTTCAAATCTCAATTATTTGGCATTGTGAGGCTGGATAAGCAGCAGTGGTAGCTCTGATGATGGGAATGGTCTGCCAAAAAGCAGCACCAGGCAGTGCCTTTGTTCTATGCATAAATAAATGATTGCTTCATTTGGGCTGGCAGCTTCAATAGACTCTGACAGAATAAGCAGGATAATCAACAGGAACTTTTAAAGTGAATGAGGACCTGCCTGTCTCTGCCTGAGTGAAAAGGGTAATCAGCCCCTTCAGATGCACTGAACACACACGCACAAAAACACACCTCTACAAAAAACCCACTTTGCTCCTACGTATTCACACGGACACAAAGAGAAACCATACTTGAGCACAACAAGCCTCAAACTCTCTAGGTTTGGCACGCACACATTCTCTCTGTTGTGGGGACCTGGTGGCCTCAGGGTGGCCCTTCTTAAACAGAGCAGTCTCATTTTGAGGGACAGGACCCCATGCTAAGACAAACACAAACACCGGAGACAGTAGTGTCTAAAGACTTTACACAGACTGTCAATCTGTCAGTATTTGCTTGCATTTAGTTTCTGAATTCTCTTTCTGGTCTAATACCCAAAACAATTTTGTCTTTTAACACTTTGCTCCTATTCCTTCCTCTTCTTTCAGTGAATCTCAGAATAATGTGCAGCTCATAAATGCCAATCAGGTCAGTGGAAGGAAGAAATTCAGTATTTAATGCCATTTTGGCTGGTAAAAGAGTTCAAGAATACTTCATGTAAAAAAAAAACAACTTAAAAACCCTCAATCTTACTGCACCATTATTCTGAATGCTATGTAGGTTTGAAAGGGAGAAAAAATCCTATTCAGGCTGCAACATCTTATATCACTAACAACTGAGTTGCACTTAAAATATGGGAGTCAGCCGGGGAAAAATAGACTAACTGTTCAACTGTGTTCAACATGGTTTTACAGTAATCTGGTCACAATTGTGCATGAAAACATATTCAAATTCCTCCACCAGCCGGATTATTCTACCTCTAATCTCTGGATGGCTGCTTGGTTTAAAAACCTACTACTTTACTTTCTACTATGGAACATTCTACTACATAATTTCTCAAAGCTCAGAAACTTGGGACTATGCATAAAAAATGTGAATTCACTACATAAACCTGAAGTTGGAAATTATTTTCTTACCAACCACAGAAATGCTTTGTATTATATTTTACAGATATCTATCATTCTGTGTGTCAGTAAGACAGATTGAACAGAATGTCTGAGATGATTTACTTTGGCAGATTGTAAGGATGCATCAACAAGACCTCAAAGGTGTAAATAGACTATTTTGTTGATTTTCATTGAGGGAAACAACTTGTTAGCCCATAGCATAATTGCCTAAGTCATATACTTGGCCAAATTGTAATATCTGTGTAACTTTACTCTCCCAACACTGCTGCTTCATTAAGCATCATTTGCTATGACCTGAAAAAAATCTGACTTAGGCAATTATGCTATGTGGCTAACAATGTGTAATTTTGATTCAGTGAAAAAAATAAAAAAGAGATTTTGCCATCGGTCTTCTATGTCATTTGAAATCCAGGGTAAATAAAACCCCTGTATAAAAAGGCAAGTATCTAGGGGAACTCCCTGGCAAACAAGACAGATGGATTTCAGAGCCTTTAGGGATGGCAATTCTGTCTTGAATATTTATTTACAGAGAAGACTTAGGAAAGAAAAATAATCAGAATGATGAGCCAATCTCCCTCATAGGTTTTGCCCATAAGGACATTCACAGATAGAGAATACATATTATATCCATAAAATATATAGATTTTTTTTTAAATTTTACTTAAAGATAGTTTTTTTTTCTAAATACAATCTGACACTTTGACAGTATTAACAGTAATGCCAATAAATCATATTGAATTGTCAAAATTCTTTCCACATTTCACCTTTCATTTTTGTGCTATTGTATTAAAATGGACATACAGTGGTTAAATTGCAGTAATACACATGACAATAGCCTGAATTTCAAACTACAGATATGAATAATAATAATTATTCAGAATAACATATTTGCTTTTGGAAATATACAGAGAAGATATGGTCGGTTCCTATGTTTTAGAGAGGGCACATGATTCCACTGATGTCATTTGTCTAGATCTCTATGTTTAACATGCATGGACCTCAAATAATGTCATGACCCACAGCACATCCTCTGGGAACCATAACATGCTGTGACAGATGGACATCACAGACTGTATTCCTAAAAGACCGTCAGACATTACAATCATACAAGTGACATGAAGGCTGATGTGCATGTAACCAAATGCATGGAAAACATATTCCCAAAAACTTTTATTTCACTAAATGATTATGGTCTAAATCCCTTTCCCTTACTTTACCCCCCTTCCTGCTTTTGTTTCAGCCTTCCTCACCCACTTCACTCAGCTTTAATTGACTATTGTGGCAGATGGGGTGGCAGTTAGTCTGTGGGAATCAATGTCTTCATTGTGGAACTGAGAAAGAGATTAGCAGCTAGTTAACGCTGGTGAGAGGTGACAGCTGGCACCGTTGAACCTTGCCTGTCAGTCACACACACAGGAAGTACTAGAGTACAGTAAGCTCATGGCCAGGCTCATCGATTACACACACGAAAAATACTGTTCTGTACCATGAGCCTGTCACTCACACACTGAATAAATGTGGCCTAGTATGTTAATCACGCACACACTCTGGGATAATCCATTTCTAGCTTAGCTTGACATCTAAAAGGAATAGAGAGAAAAGGTAATCGTATTCCAATGTCAATCAAATCCAACAAACTCCTCATTGTTTCAAGAGGCTTTTGTTTTGAAATCAGGCTTTAATATGCCTTCATATATGACTTCAAAAATAATGAGAAGATGAGGATTCACAATCGTCTACCGACTCTGCAAGAAAGCCAAGACACGAAAGCTTTTCCACTGAGTCAGAACACATTAATCATGTGATCTGACCCAAAAAGTGACTACAACAGCTGCTGACAATGGCTCCAGTTTCATTAATGCCTCTGAAATACTTCACGCTCATCGGCCATCAGTTGTTTATTTTACAGTTTTTCACAAGAAGAAAAATTCCCAACACTCGTTCACACAGATGGAAGTTTTTGTCAAATGTGAGCACAAACTGTCATTGGATAATTATTTCTGTATTTTACATAAGACTGGCCTTCTGATGTTACAGTTGGTTTTCTCTAATCTTCAATGGCATAAAAAAATGTGATCATAAGCAAAAAATTCAACTTCTGATGAGTTCCCTGACTCAATAGTTCTGAGAGCAGCAACGCTGTCTCATAAGGTTCATACTGCTGAAGACTGTCCTGGTGTTTGTCCGACTGAGCTGCTGCTCTGGAGCTGAATTCCTGCTCACAGAGGCTAATGCAGTCTTTTTGGTAAAGAGCCTTTCCACTCAGGTAATGTGTGAGAAACTGCATAATCCCTAAACTAGGACCTCTCTGTAATAATATTTAAAGCAATAATATATATTCATCTCCATGCAAATCCATTCACACGTGCATGTATACACATGTATGTGAACACACTAATTAGTTAGCAAAACATAACCAGTGTCCCATGAGATAAATTATCAAATCTCCTCCAGGGTTCCCACCAGGGCTACCAGGTCTGGTCACGGCAGACCAGAGAGGGAAAACTACCAAGGCTCATGTTGCTACTCTCCACCATCAGAAAGCTGCCTCCTTATGACTGGAGGGACTGAGGGTGTCGGTTACAAGGCTCCTTCTTCAGCTGGGTTAAATCAAGTTCAACAACAGACGCTTCTTACAATCTCTGACACTGCGTGTTTTGACACGACGCTGGGGAATTGACTTGATTTGAGCATTTGCATGGTCCTTAATGTGCTGAGTGAATCTTATGACACAAGGAGTGTTAGTACCCACTTTAAACACACTGAGCAAATTCCAAATGCGTGGCTGTCAGTCCAAAATAGAGCTGCTTTTCTTGAATCCTAATTTTTTTCTGGAAGAAAACACAACATGACTGACTGCAGTGTCTCTGCTTTGCAAATTCTGACATGATAAAATGTCACAACTGCTTTCCTGTGATGAAATATTCAAAAAGCAGCACAGTGAATTTTGGATCAATCTTTTGACTGCCATCCATTGGGTTTTAAAATGTGTCAAATATTAACTAAACACCAACTAAAAATAAAAATCTCCTCAAATTAAACATGTAAAATGCACAGACAGCATTGGCCTTGACCAAAGTCATCTGGGTTTCAACAGTAGTAATTTAATATGCCAACTCTGAACAGCTGGAGGCAGAGTTAATTCAACTCACTGTATTTGTTATCCTTCCATGTTCCTCAAGCTATAAACTCCAGTTGCATGGTAGCCAAAACATGGGCAAAACTATATCCATCAGCAAGTGCAGAAAGACCTGCTGATATTTACATGGCTAAAGACATACACAATGAAACTCAGCCCCAAGAAACAAAAACATGAATATCAATGCACCAGACAGGTCCGTTTTAAACAGACTGGGCTTTGCTTATAGGAATTCCTTTTGTGTTTATTGCTTACATGTAAAACATAGTCTTCTCTTATACTAAGAAATGTAGTCCTACCGTACTACTAACACACCCAGTTGCTCCTAGATCCCAAATACAGAACAGTATATTGCTGTTGGTTTTGACAAATACTTGCTGTAAAGAGGTAATTACAATCTAGCTATTGAGCAACACCTTCCTCTGCACTCGTTCTCCCTCTAAGGGTGTAACAAAGGACTAGGAAAGGGAGGTAACATGATACAGATGGATAGTGTGTAACAGCAGTGTTTCTCTTTTTGTGCTGCTTAAACCAATGTCCTCACACTAAAACATGTTATTCAGTAATAATTACTTAAGTAGCTCACTGCAACCCCCCCTCCCCCCATTTCCCCTGGAGGCAGTGGTCAGAAAAATCTGCTTTCTGTCAACTACTGTTCACATTCAAGAAAGGTCATGAGTGCTTGAGTGACTACATGCACATTCATCTACAGCTACATAGAACAGTAACCTGAGTGAGAAGATGGAGCTGTAACATGATGAGGGTAGATCAGCTATCACCTTTCCTCAACTGTTTCACTGTTCTTGTTAACTCTTTGATATTTTAAGCCTATGTGAAGCCCAATTTACTCACCGTGGCTTAGAGGAAAACGGTTCCAATTGTACCATATACATCAACACTTATAGATTCAGCTTTTAATACAATGTTGAGTGAATTTCCTAAGAGCGAACTCACGCAATGCTTCATGTGCAAAGCATTTCTGTGAGGTTACTGGATATGGGTTAAGTGTGTAAATGTTGCTGCTTGTCACCTTATGGTGTTATGTATGAGGAGGATGGAGCAAAAACCGACACCATTTTTGAGCTTACAACACAACAATACCTTAAATGGGTGGACAAAGGTATTAATTTGTCCAAGGATGCTCAATTTAGACAAGAACAGGGCATAGTATTGTGACATCTGTTGAGGGATTTTTGTGACTGAATGGAAACCCTTGAGGTGCTTTTGTCTATAGCAGGTGCATTGCAGACTGCAATGAACATGCACTACAATGCACTACAGGCTGTTGCTTAGTAATTGTTTACCATTTCTGCACCGTCGGCAAGACAAAGAATGGTGAGTTTTTATCAATGGCTTTACCTGTGAAATATTTAACACTAACCTCAATACTCAGTGTTTTATGTAAAAAAAAAAGTTAATTTCATCATACACATGACAACAGTAAAGTGACACAAACAACCTACCTCCATGGCAAGTGCTGCTGTTTGTTGGTCATAGTGGTTCAGGAGGTTGGGCATAAAGGTGGTGTTGTAAGGCAGGTCCTGGCACATTCTCAGTCTGATGGGCTCACAGCTAAACTCGCTGTGACTCTCTATGTACTCCATATGAATACATAAAGTGGGTGAAATCATAAAGAGGAGCAGGAGGAATGAACTGAGGAGGGAGAATGAACAGTAATGGTTTGTAGTTTTACATCCTTGTCCAACAGGTGCTTGCATTTTTGTGTCAGACATTTCTCCGGCGTGGCTCAGGGTGATGTGTGATGGTTCTATCATCACCCAAAAGGCCACCTCAAAGTCTCGTAGGAATCAGTTTTATGAATTAACATGGGAATGGACTGAGTTCATATGACTATCAAACATGGGGTTAAAAAAATTGAGAAATCCACATGCGGTAAACGAAAATCCATGAGACAGTCCTTTTGAATCCTAAAAGGAGACGCTCTGCGATTTAGCAGCCATTTTCTATTCTCCAGTTTGACACCACTTCCTGACACTGCCCTGGTGAAAGACAGATCCTCCTTGTTCCATCTTCACATGCAGCGCTCCACCATCAGCTGTCTCCTGGAGGGTCACTGCATGCCTCTTTCTTCCGCTCACCTTCTTTTTTTCCCTCTATTTCCAACAGTCTTACAAAGAATCATCAGTTACCATGGAAGAATCTGCCTTAAAAATCACATATCAGAAAAATCCTGTCTCACAGTAGTTCCCGCAGTGGAGTGGATCCATGGAACAGGTCCTGCAGGTTTAAAGACACAGAGGCCTAATGGTCAAACAGGCACAGAAGGCTTGCTCAGGGTAAAGTTGTAATTCATCTGCTGCTGTCTCTGATCAGCCACACCCTTGTCCTTCTACCAGTCAGAGTTACATCAGATAAACCTACCCCAGTTCAATGAATGGTTAGCAGGTTGCTTTTATTAATCAACAGTCGCGCACTTCTACAAAAACAAATGCAAAGCAGATGAAACAGTTGGGATCGTTCATACACAGTTCTACTCACAACATGTTCAAAGCAAACCACGACAAATAGTGCAGGTCTGGAGGCGTTAATGTGAACATTACACCTGCGGATCTTCAGACACTCCCCCACTCTCGTGTTTGTGTGAGGTTGGCCGGGTAACACTAACGTTCCCCTGCGATGTTTCACACTCCACGACACGGCACCTTTTCCATAAACTAGACAGTAAAGTTCAGATATAAGCTTAGGATATACTCTCCAAAATAAACACACGTGAATAAAGGCGTTGAGTATCTCAAGTAAACCCGTTAGTTATCGCGATATTGTTAGCTTAAATGCTGTTTTATGAAGTAACAGTACTAATAGCTAGCTAACGTTAATTTATTAATAAGACGCGCTACACACCTACGTAAACGCTGACGCACATTAACCGCAATTAACGTCGGTTTACCTCCGCTCACCTGAGAACGTTTAAGAAGCGCAAATATAAAAGGTCGGGTTCATTAAGCATCTCTGCAGAACTGAAACAACCGCACACGGTGACATGGGGATCAGTGGAGGAGCACATCAATCTTCAGAGCCGTTTATCACCGCAGTGTCTGCAGCCGAACCAGCCCTAACCCCGGACTCCTTCAACACACTGCGACCGCTGCGGGTCCGCTCCGCTCTCAACAATTAACCAGACTAGTTTCTGTCTACTGTTCCATTCACGGAGGATTTACCTTGTGTGCGGGATAAAGCGGCTCTGGCTCGGTTCACTGCAGTACTTCGTTGTTCCACTGTTTGCAGCTGGTTGCCTGCAGCGTGCAGCCGACACGACGGGAACGCGGACTCGGCGTGAACGCGCAGAGCAATCACCAAACCGGTGCCTGAGCATGTTGAGAACATGTGTGTGTATGTGTGTGTGTATGTATGCCTATATATGTATGTATGTATATATGTATGTATATGTGTGTGTGTGTGTGTGTGTGTATGTAGGCTGCACACAGGGGTTTGATAAGTTAAATTTGTCATAATTCAATTAATCAGTTGTTTATACTTAAAAGCATACATAATTGGACATTACTTTACTACAAGCAAAATATGTGGTGCCATTTGTTTCCACTGTTGCCCACTGGTCTACTTTTTTTTTTTTTTTTTAATTATTATCTGCCTTATAAATTAAATGTGCTAAATCTTTAATAAGATGAATTGGAAAACTGGTTAGCCAATGTTTTCCGTATATGAATCTTTGGACTACTGTCCTATCATAACCAAAAACCTCACATTGTTAAAATCAGGGACATAGAATACAAAGAAAATGGATCACACCTATTATGTTTGAAAAACAAAATGACAGTTCAGATAAATGATATTGGTATACCAGGCTTCCTCTCTTTGCTTTTGAAGAGATCATGCCTTAAGTACACCAGTCTACAATCTGCCACAGAGATTTAATGTACTAAATCTTACATACTTTAATGACATGAATTGGAAAATACATGACAAAAGTGCTGGTTAGCTGGTGTTTTCAATGTGTTATTACACATATATACTGGTTTATGTACATTTATACCATAAATTTCTAAATCCTCCACTTGAAAGAACCTGTAAAGTGAATGTATCGTAATGTGCAGACTGTGTTTTGGAGTAAATCTGGTAGCTCTGAGACAAATATTCCCTTTGAGTAAAACTCATTCACTCATTATTTCTCAGAATTTCACATTTCGACCATAGACTGTATCTTAGACACTACAGCCAACCAGCATTCTGACTTTTGTAATGACTCAAATTTGGTAAAGTTTCACTAAATTTATTCTGGAGACATTTTACTTACAGACCAGTGCTATTGGGATGTTCTCATTGCATAAATAATTACTTTTGAAGGTTAAAGATGGGATTGTTATGTAATCATCCTCATTCCAAAGTGTTACCCTGCAATCACCCCCACTCCACATGCTCCAGATTTCTACAATTAAATAATTTCCTTTGTACCTTCATCTTATTTTTTTATGTATCTCTTTATCTCAACGACATCTACATTTGTGTATTTGGATAAAAATGCAGTGTAATTATCCACAGGCCAGGGTTCCTAATTATATTCAGACTATTATGAGTTGGTTATATATAAAGCCACATTGTTTGACTAATACATTATGCCATTCCATCTACATAGGCAAATGTAAATCTTTAATTGTAGTCGGCTCCCTCTCCGTACATTGTTGCTTAAAGTAAATTAGACAAAAATACCACAGTTCATTATTAATGTGATGTTATGGTCCCTTCTGGCACACCACATTGACTCTGGGAGTAAACTGCTTCCAGAATAAAAGTAGTTAAACTTAATTTGGGCCACTAATAAAGGAAAAATTAAGACTTTAGTTGTCTATAGTTTGAGATACAGCATTGGGTGAATAAGTGAAAGAATGGCCATTACTCTAAAAGAATTCATCTCTGAGCTGCACATTAGACTACCTTCACTTCTCAGATTCCCCCTAGTGCAAGATTTCTAATTCTATTAGATAAAGCTATGTCCATCCTGGTATAGCCCATGTATATGCATCCATTGAGATTCTTTTGGATGTGCTGTAGAAGATTTTACACATCAGCCCGACTCACCATCCTCAGTACAAGATCTTGGCCCAAAATTAATGCAACACTGGACAACGGTAGATATGAGTTATTTATTGTGACTTTGCATAAACACCAAGTGTTTTCCTTTTGCATCAACACTGTCAGGAACCTGTTGACAACCTTTTCTTCATCTTAGTTCGTATCAGTGGCCATCAGCATCATAGCGGCTGAAATAGCCTCACAGACATGTTATGATTGTATCAGTCAACACTATGTCAATATTTATGTCTTACAGCTCAAGGATTAGCATTGCGTGCTGTGATCGCCTTCCACACGATTGAGCACGACACTAGATTAACCGTTTCATCGCTGATCTGATCTTCACTGTCACAGAGCTGTGGGGGGTTGGGGGGGGTCGCTGAATGTGCTGTCCCACATTACTGGTTTAACCTCTTAACATAACCCCACTTGACATCCATCCACACTCATCCAGGCACAGAGTTCACATACAGTACATTCAGAAATATACTGTTTTAATGTAGTTTAGCGGTCTGAATCGTACACACTCCACTTGCATTTTGTTTTAGCACTTTATATGTGTGACATATTTGGAAAAGTATTAAAAAACATAATGATATGGTTTAAAAGTCATATTTGCATTTATCTAATAATACAAACCATTTTCAAAAAGTGAAATTTAGCAAGTCCAATTTAGTTAAAAAATATACATATAAAACATGCCATTACAATATAATAAAAGGATTATTTTAGGCATTACAGTTGAATGTTGGCAAATATTAAGGCATTAGTAAATCTCAGGTGCAATGGAGTGGTTTAGACTGGACAAACAGTTAAATCCTACAAAACATTTCAATACAATAAAATATATAGCGTTGAGCTTAAATGAAACACTAGCTGAAAAATACTTGAATTCAATTAAAATGAATTTCCTTCATTTTGAAAAGCTTTGTTTTAACCCAAGAAGACTAACCCAGCTTTAGTCCCCTTACAAATACTGAGATCCATCTACAGTCGTGGAAAAAATTATTAAACCACCCTTATTTTCTTCAATTTCTTGTTCATTTTAATGCCTGGTACAACTTATGGTACATTTGTTTGGACAAATATAATGATAACAACAAAAATAACTCATCAGAGTTTAATTTCAGAGCTGATATCTATCCATTTTCCACATTTTCTTAATAACCAAAATCACTTCAGTTCTTATATCAATATCTATGTCACTGTACTGACAAAAACAGTGCTTTTATTCATTCCATGTTTTCTTTTCTGTCTTTTAGTCACATGATACACACAGGAGTTAGGACTGGATTACATAAGCATCGTTTTTGATGACTTTTCATGGTCTAATAATTTTTCCTACGACTGTATTTATCAGAAGGTGTGGATATACTGTATGGTACTGCAAAATAAAAACAAGTTTTAAGAAAAACCCTTTATCACTGCACTTCATTAACAGTCAATTTGCTGACTGTATGAAAACGCAAGCATAAGTCTGAATACAGGTGTAGTCATGTTTTTTTTTGCGTTTACTGTAGGTGTACATGTTAAGTGTCCATTCCTGCTTTTTGTTCAGGCATCAAGGTTCATGCTCTGCTCCATCAAGCGCTGGCTGTGAGGAGTGCACTCAGCCTCTCCCTCCAGCTGCAAGAGAAAAACCAAAGGATGAGGAATTAGAAGATGGGCTTACATTACAGACTATTTGTTTGTTACACTCACAGGGACAGAGTGTTGTGTGGATGGATGTTATGTGTACTCAAGAGCAACCAGGAGTGTACATGCAGATCTGAGTCACAAACCACACCCACACACTTCAAGCATATCCCCCACACCACAAACAGACACACACCTGCTCTTTGATATAGATGTTCCCGCAGGGTGCGAGCCCTCTGAGAGCCAATCCGACAATGAAGCACCAGACGGACAGGCCTACCTCAGTTGCTGACAGCACAGCACAGGGGATCCACAGTGCCAGAGTGGTGTCCTGATCCAGAGATAATGGGAAATGTCCAGCGCTTTATAGTGACACTTAACAGATTGACCACTGATGCTTTTTATAGAATATCTTTTCAAAGTTGTAGCTTGAATCAGCAAAAACAGGGATGGTCAATTTCTGAATCCTGTATTTACATTATTTGCATCTGTATTTTTTAATCCAATATCAGCTTGAATTAATTAGAAAATGTGCTACTGTGGCTCTTTGTGTTACCCTAAGCAATGTTACCCACAGTAGTATCTGACTGAGTACTCAATTACAATAGTTCCATTTCAATGGGAAACCTGACTATAAATATTGTTATTTGATTTGAGAGTCACTGATAGTTTTGCTTTGGAGTTGTTCTAGATTTTTAATTTTTTCCACAAATATATATGGGTTCCAAATACGTTTTATCAGCATCCTTGATTACCACTAATCTGTATCTGTATCAGCCCTGAAAACAAATATAATTCAATCCCTAATAAAGATTACAAAAAAAAGATATACTGGGAAAAAGAGAGGTGGAAAAGAGTGGAGTGGGAAAGCTATTTTTCAGGCACACGGGTATTAAAGTTACAACTGGAAATCAATCCGAGGGTACATAGACTTACATAGATCCGTGTTGTATCGAATGGGCACTGGGCGCTGACTGGCGACCGAGCATTGATTTCCACCTCTGTATCATTGCACCCCTGCATCAAACTCTGACCATTGTGTGCAACGGTGATACTGATAGCTAAGAGCAGCCCGGTGCAGCACGCCGCTGAGAGCAAGGCGTTCAGGAAGGATGTGATTAGAAGTCCTATATGCTGGAGATGTCATACAAACAAAAAGGAACGAAAAAAGCAGCTCAATACTAGGCAGACAAAGAGTAAGCGAATGAAGCAGTCACATTACAAATAAATTAAACATCTCACCAGTTTAGACACATGAAGGTTCCTTGACACCACAATAGCAATAATCCCCGTGGCAATGCTCTGTAAGATTGAAATGACAATGATTGTTTCAGTTCAGTGTTGCCTTGGCACAGAGTAAGGCTTATTAAATAATGAGCCACAAATAGTAATCCTGCCCCAAGGATGTGAGGCTGCTTTTTCTGTTTGGATGCCAAGCGAACAAGAGCATACGTGAAAAGACAAAAAAAACCCAAAAAAAACAAGACTCCTGGCAAAGTGAGTGACAATTCGCTAATGAAAAGTAACACAATATATTTTGCCTATTTGTTCTGTTTATATTACATGTTTACCATGTAATATGACGTATTAAATGAAAGGTGTGCAGTACATTTTAAACATTAACACTATTTCATCATCAGCATCTGGCTTTTTATCTAATGTGTGAATGTAATGAGCCTACCCTGGAGCGATAGTGACTAGTGTGAAAAACCGGCTCCCTTTAAATAGACAAGTTCAGTCTTGATAGTTGAGAAACAAATTCAACAGTATTAGGTGGAGCATTTGACCAAAGGTTTAAAAAAAATGGAAGTAAATTTATGTTACTCTTATTCTGATGCATTCATTTATTCCACCACTTCAACCTCCTGATGTGATGCAGATTTCTCTATGAACAGTGACTCACCAACAGTCCAGACGTGACAGAGATGATATTTGCTACGGTGTATTCTGTGGTGACATGTTGGTTGGGTTTGGAAATGTGGCGGAGGACGTTTCCATGGACGATAGCTCCGAGAATGAAGTTAATATGGCCGACCAGGATGAGAGTTAACCCCTTTCTCATTAGCCTCCTCGGTGCTTTGTCCTTATCTGGATGATAGAAAAACAACAGAACAGATGCATGGATTTTATGATTCCTTGCAGCCATTCATCTGCCATTTGCATCTGTTTTGCATGTTGTGTGTATTGTGCTGTACACTATATGTAGACAGCCGTGCATTCATACATTGTTATGTATATGTGCAAATAATAACAATACTTCATATGGCAAACATATCAATATTCCACCTGTCACACCTCATATCACTGTACTTAGGTGTTAAGACTTTCAGTTGCACAGACAGATTTGCACTATTTATCCATCTTGATGTTTTTTGTTTTTTTTTTTTAATCTTATATTTGTTTTAACATATTTGGCATTCTGTGGGCAGCAAAGCAATATTTTCATTGTACAGGGAACATGTTTCCTCACTATGCATATGACAACAAACCCACTGAATCTTGAATCTTGGATGAATTTAAACCTTCTGCGTGGTCTTTCCACACACTTCCACACAAAGGGTCCCTCCTCCTCTGGTGTGCAGGAGGCAGTGAACACACACAGTGCCACTTTTATAAAGCTGAAACCATTGATCTCTTGTTTCGCAGACCCCTAGGAAAACCCACGGCTGTTAATATCAGTGTGACAGGTAGATGAGTCCAAGGATGAAAATGAAACTATATAATCCACACTACAGGCCTGTGGTCACTTTCACTCGTGTAATGAAAATCAATGTCCGGCGCATGATGTCCTTATTCATTTTCAATAAAATAGCATCTGTACTCACCAAAAGTGCACATCTCTACAGGGTATCTGTTCTGCTGTCTTTAAATAGAATAATGTCCGTATTTATCGAGCTCCTGTCCACAGCTACAGGAGCCGCTGCGAACAATCCCCTGTCCACTTCCTGTGTGACGTCACCAAACTCACCTGTGCCTTACCTGCGCTTTGCCGGACGCTGAGGGGCGCAACAGTCAGCATCAGTGGCTATGTTTGTACCCACACAGCTTCTGACTTTTGCCCCTAGTCTGGAAAATGCAAAAATCCTGATAACTTGTTTCCATGTCTTATTCAAATGAATGTTCCTGCTCTTGAAAATAGTCCTTTTTAATATTTGTGATCAATACCTCCCCGTTTTGTTCCTCCAAGCACCTTCTGGAAAAGATGGGCTTTTTACATACACAAACCTGTTCAGCAAGAGATGTGTTTCTCCCTCCAACCAAAAATATTCTTAAGGTCATCTGTTTGTACCAGAGGGTCTTCATCTGTAATCAGACTGTCTGGAAACAGGGGCTGTGGATCAACATGCAGTATAAACTAGATGGCTTTTCTGAATGCGCTGTGTCCATGTACAAAGAAAACTGGAATGAGTTGATCCCACATGTATTAATAGGAAATTTCTGATTTTGTGTACAAGCCTACTCAAAATACCAGAAAACAGAGCAGAAAATGCTGTCTACCTGTCATAACAATAAACAGAATAATACTGTGCATATAAACATCCCCAATGCATAATCCTCACTCTGTTTACACAGGTCACCAAGATGGAATTATAATGCCTTCTTTCTTTTTTTTTTTTTTAATTTTTGAATTAATGAATAAATAAACTCAGAGAAGCAAAAACATGCAGTAACTCTTTCTTTATTAAGACATAATATGCAAAGCATTTCACACATTTATTTAAAGGAGCAGTCATACTTTGCAGATTCTGTCAGGATATACGTCTCAGAAAAGACACACATTTGCTGACATTACTGTCATATAAAATATACGATACAATAACCAAATACAACTGGCATCCCCATGTAACAGGCTTCAGCTGCTCACCCTCTACGATTATTTAATAACCAGATTCAACACCACCAATAATTTGGTTGGAAAAAGATGTACAGAGAGAGAATAAAACAAGAAGCTGCTCTGATCATCACATTTGTTTTTTTTTTTTGTTTTTTTTTACCACTTTTACAATAATCCAAGTGGCTTTTACATTCTCCTGGCTGACTTTGAAACATATCTTTGGATTATACAATCTCGGCATTTCCAAAAGAGGAAACTAAAGAATACAATGAATTGGCATTGACAGCAATGTGTACATGCAGCAAAACAGAGGAAAGCTCTGTCTGAAAGCTCACACAGTCTGAAACTCCGCTGCTAGTGTGGTGATCAGACGCCACTGGTCTACAAATAAAATGCCTCCAGAATAAAAGCAGTGAGACTTAACCAAATCTGAGTCACTAATATAGACAAGACAGACTAATCAAGACAAAAATGCTGGTTGGCTGTAGTTTCCAAGAGACAGTCTTGGGTATGAAATGTGAAATTGTGAGAATTAATGAGAGAATGGGTTTTAATCAAATGGAGTGTTTATCTCAGAGCTATCGTATACATTTACATAAACAACATGTGTAATAACACTTTAACATATACACTGAAAACATCAGCTAACCAGCACTTCTGTCATTTATTTTCCAATCCATCTTATTAAATATTCAGCTCAATCTCTGAGGCAGATCATTTCTAAAAAACTGTAGACCAGTGTACTTAGGGCATCCACTCCTCAAAAAGTCAGAGAAGAAACCTGTTACAATACCAATAACACTTAAAAGAACTGTTGTTTCGTCTTTGAGATATAATAGGTGTGAGCAATTTTCTTTATATTCTTTGTCCCTGTTTTTAAGGTCTATAACTACACGAGGTTTTTGGTTATGATAGTACAGTAGTCCAAATGCGCATATACACTGAAAACATCAGCTAATCAGTTTTCCAATTAATCTCATTAAAGATCATAAAAACTGTGTGAGCTTTCAGGTTATGATAGTACAGTAGTCCATAGAAAGTCTGAGCCAAAATGTCACAAGTTCTCTACAGCCAACTCCCTGGCCTCATGACACGTCTAAACTAGATTTGTAGGATTTATGTCTGCAGTCTGTGAGGAAACAACACTGTCACCCCATTCTGTACCATTTAATCATATGGTCTGTTGTCAAAATAAAACAGCATAGAATAAAGAAAGTATTTAGTATTGGCTCAGACAATGTGCTATGTGTAAACAAAAAAAGAAATAATAGTAAATAAAGAAAAACATATGGTAGAGTCTATCAGTAACATTAATAAAATTCATAAATATGTTTGATGAAAAGGCTGTACCACATTTCTACAGCATACAACTGAGATGACACAACACCAAAAAACTTTAAAGTCAGAGTAGTATGTGAATACTCTAAAAGAAAACAGTTGAGGAAACTCTAAAAATCATGATCAGAGATTCAGCATCACCAAGTTCACAGTACAGTAGCCAAATAAATGACAAGATTCATGCCCTAAATGTGATATGTGCAGAAGTTTTGTTTTGTAAAAGACATTTTATTTCATCTTACAGATGCTGCCCTCTGTAATCTAGTTTTCTAGTTGCTTTCTCTTTAAACCTAAAGCATTTCAGGTCATCAAACACTTCATAACAATGATCAAAAAATAAAAATAGAAGTATGAGGCACGAGTCTCGGAGGTCTATAAACTGGGAATGTTATTGGTACTGTTGTTTTAGAAGCACTTAAAAGGCATGTGTTATTACGCATGTCACTTAAGGCATGAGTCAATCTCAGATCCAGAACCAGAAACAGGCTCAGACTTCAACTACCACGTCAAAAATACAACTGTGTGTTTGTGAAAAATGGGTTTTCAGTGATAACCTGCAAGTTATCCTGTCAGTACTGTTAAGTCTAGTCTGGACATGTTCATTGCAGCATTAATCAAGTTGATCTTTATTCAATAAACTAGATCATTTTCCTTAAAGTCTTTCAAATAATAAATAAAAAGGCATTGGTGGTTAGAAAACATCAAAAAATTTTCAATGGCTTCTTTGTGAATATTGTCAAAAATGGCTTTATGTTAAAAGATATGTGCTTTTAGGAAGTTGTAATCCCTAATTCCAGGGAAAAACACTCTCTTTGGTCACATCACCACCTAAGGCTTAGTAGAAAAAAAAAAACCAACAACCTACAAAATGTAACAGAATTGAGAAAGTATACTTATGAGGTGACAGTAACATGGTCCAGGAACTCTTCACTAGTGAGAAGTGTGGGGAAATGTTTCTTCTAGTAGAGATGCTATTTTATTTTGGTCCATCTGCAGAAAGAACACAGATATTTGCAGCAATTCATGACACTTATACATATGTTACAGTAAATCCACATTAGGCTGTTGAGGGAGATGAAGTGTTGGAGAGTATGTAGGAGAGTTAGGGTCATTACACCTTTAAAAGCCACTTGATTGTTCTTACATTTTGTACAAAAATAGCACGTTCGCCTACATTGACACCCACATAATGTTTGCCTGCAGGTTTTCACTTCCTGACACACACACACACACACGCACACACACAAAGTCTGTCCTACAACAAAACACCCACCTCACTGATAAAGCCCAGCTGCACCAACTCTCCAGCCAAGTCGTGAACACTCTCATCTGAAATATACAAGGAAGTTAGTGACGGTCAGACTCCAACATGTAGTATCTTCATCCCTGAAGCCATTCATGTTAATATGACTATACTGTAACTACAGCTACAACTAAACAATGAGCTGGCTTAGCACAAATACCAGTCAAAATATGATGCGCTTTAAAACCAAATTTCATCCCAAACAAATCAGAAATAATTATTAATTTCTACTGCTGACTGCATTGTACAGAGTGACAGTCTGCAAACAAATGTGAAATAAGAAAGGATATAAAGTCCAGATAGAGGATCAGCTACCACAGAAATAAATAATGAAAACATGTTTCAACTGGCACATTGTTCACATACTATGTTCTGTTAAAACATGTTTAGTTTTCACATTAAAGGTTTAGTATAAAACTCAAGCGTTAACTAAAGCTTTTTTCACACACACTGCACTCAAATATATTATTTTTAAGAAAAAAAAAACAGATTACTACTGCTTGAAAAATCTCCATATCAAAGACAATATACAATGATGCAATGCAGCTCCACACTCTTAACCTGACAGTTTTTTTCTGCTCATCTTTGCCTGAAGTTAGAGCTCAGCACAGGTTTAGAGGATATGAGGACACCACAGAAGTGAGCAACTTGTGATCTTTAAAGTGTCCCAGCAGACACCTTAATAAAATATACAGCACTCCCTACGGTAAGAACAGAAGAACTAATCTGTCTACAGGTAAAATAAACAAAACAAAATAAACCCATTTAGAACATAATGTAAAACATTCCTGTGATTTACATTAAAAGTCTCCTGATAATTTAGAAAAAATGCACAATGCACTAAAAAGTGTATGCTACAAAATCTACTATAGACAAAACATCTTTTCAGGCTGTGATGTCTGTTTTTAATCAACAGTAACATTTTATTTCCTAATTATCTTCACTCCCCCCATATGAAGACATTCTTTGCTCAGAGCACTTGTCATGGTTGAGGAGTTTTTAATAATTGAGCTGTCAACTTACAACTACGAGACATGATAAACAAGCAGTGTCCAAAAAAACATAAAATGAAAACAAGCTAGAGGTGACTGACACTGGAGCAGAGTGAACATATACTTTGCTTATTTGAGCCATATGGTTTTAATTTAATTCAGTGGTAGCCACCACTTAATTTTGAGAAATAACAATCAATTTGTTAAAGAAAATGTATTTGTGTGAGGTGTCAAAGAGCCAAGTTATAAGTCTAGGACTGAAAAAGTACCTGTGTTCACTACTGACCCTCTTTAGATTGACTATGGACTTTGGCATGTTGATAAGGAAGAATGAAGAATATCCCAATGTCAACAAGAGGGTTTGTTTACCATGACAACAGGGTGTGTCTATGAAATCAACAGTATGTAATATGGATCATGGATATAAAGCAGGAAGTGTTCAGGCGAAAACATTCAACATTAGACACAGAGGAAGATATGAGCTAAAAAGATAAATGGACCAGGTTATAAAAACGAATGTGTGTACATGAGTGAGTCAGAGAGACAGAGACAGTGAGATGAAAGCCTGGGAAAAGATGGTCACATCTTGACACAGGAGGTGACAGCTGTCCACTGCAGCCATCCACAGGCCATGCATTCCCCACACGCCTGCATGCCTACCATACCTGTGTGTGTGTGTGTGTGTGTGTGTGTGCGTGCGTTAGGTCATACTAGCTACATTATCCTGCCCAGTAGTGTTTATGTTGTTTAGTCTTTTCATGATGCCTTCTTTAAGTCTGCACTGCAATAATATAAATACATTTCATTTCAAATACACTACAGACTTATTTTAAAAGTACATTCAATATATAGTTTAAACAATAATTTGTAACAGACAATCCCTATTGTGATTTATACCAAATGTAGATGAACATTTTATGTTACTTAACGACTTCATTTAGTCTTAAAAGGTGTTAATTCCATTAAAAATGTAGTTCAGGCACAACATAGACATAAAATTTGGCCAAAACAGAGAAGCTATGTGGTTTTGATGACACATAAGCGACAGTCGGTCTCTGCCTAAAATAGTCGTGCATACTATACAGTATATTGTGAGGCCATCTGAGTTTCAGACTGTCTCTGGAGTCTCACTCTCACTTTCATACATGTCTCAGAGCACATGTGGAGAGGCAGATTAGGACTGCGTGTGGGGTAAAATCAGAGTGGTATTCATACAGACATACCCTGATCACTTATCATCACCTCTTGTCAAATGTAATTCAACCATTATTCATTCAGACAAACCCAGATTGTAATCTGAACTATGAGGATGACAAAACAGCCACAGTTCATGACAATCTTTCCACTGATACAAAATTTCTCATATGGAAGGTAACCTCAAAATAGAAAATGATTGCTGAAATGTCCAAACCCAGAAGAAAAACTAGATACTGTCTGTGTCTGGGTTTACAGATGCCATACTAGTCAGACAATCCCTAACGCATTTCTTTAATGCCATGTATGCAGGACATGCCTTCAGAAATACACAAATATTATTTAAGTTCAGGAGACACTGCAATAGCAACTTATTAAAAAATATTGCATATAATATTGCAGATATTCTAAATCTAAAGTGACTTAGTATGCGTTAGTGTGTGAAGGAGGAGCTGATCTTACGAGGTAACATGTCACAGCTTAGATGTCTGTTCAGTTTGTCCTCCAGCTTCAGCAGCAACGTTATCTTAAAGAAGGAAAAAAACAAACTGTATGACTCAGACACAATAATAGGCTGGTTTGAATGATAACATAGTGAGTCCTGGAGAGAACAGCAAAGTGCAGAGGACTAATTAGTCATGTTCTGTAACTTTCTGTATTTTAATATTAATGATCAACCAACACATGTTATAGCAGAAGACTTACATGGTACTTTGCTCCCTCTTCGACTGGTTCAACATTACACTGGAACTGGATGACCTACAGAGGAGGAAATAAGGACGTTTTGGCTTGATCTTAGCATTTCTGAATAAAACTAATGTCTGCGCTGTACATACCCGCCGTGTCTCAGGCTCGGTAGGTTCTGGAGTGGGGGATTTGACTAAAGGAATGATGATGGGAGATTTGACTGCTTCCTGCTGAGGCTGCTGAGGACAGGTCAGTCCAAATGCAGTCAGTGGATAAATACCGTTTCTGATACAAGGTGAAAAGAGAAATGTGCAGAAAACAGTCAGTCAGTCCATCTGTGGTCATAATATAAAATTACAGAGGATGATGCACCATATTTGATCTAATAATGAGTGAATTACAGCAGAATCTTGGCTACTAATTCAATGTTAAAGTGAAAATCAATGACAGAGGAGCGCATTAGTGCTACCTGAGATCAGAAAGATAACCTACATGAATGTCTATACAAGAGAGGCTAAAAAGGAAGGGAAATACATTTAAGAGATGGGACAGATAGTCTAATACTGCCATCATGTGGTTGGTTAGTGTTGTATCTGGAACTTGAAATTTAATACATACTGGTAAATAGACTTGCTCACAAATTTCGATGCTTCTTACCTCACATCTTCTAGAAATTTATCAAGTTCCAAGGCAGGAAACTGTGAAAGCCTTTAAAAAAACACAATAGTACTGTTTGTTACTGTCTCATGAACACATATTATGTAACATATGATTTAAGTTACAGTCTATGTCCTGTTATTTCAGAAAAAAATAGGATAGATTACAACATCTACAAGCCCAGGACAGCTTCTTGCTCATGTTTGACATTTTATTGTTCTTCTTAGCTACTTCAAAGGATCCCAGTCTTTGGTCCTTACTTGAGTTGAACACCCTCTTTCTTCTCAGCAATCACCAGGTTGGGATCAAGGTTCTTGGTAATTTCCTCCAGGGCATTTTCAGGGATCATATCTGCATTATTATGTACCACAAAAGAAGACTTAGATAACTGTGGAAGTTAGAATAAAGCATTTGATGTGTGAGAAGAAAGTCTTAAAATCTGGACCATTCATGTCTTTGAAAGTACATAGTGTAAAAGCTTCTATGAGTGTGTAAAAATAAAACAGCTGTGTGCTCAAACAATCGGTGAGAACTCTTAATGGGCAAAGTCAAGGGAAGGTTAACATCTGGTCAAAAAAATTTAATTACAATAATCTACACCAAACTTATATTTTTGGGTAGGTAATTACT
>JAPQRP010000019.1:21864985-21897442 GCA_037367295.1 Apogon hyalosoma | reverse complement strand
CACACACACGCACACACACGCACACACGCACACACACACACGCACACACACGCACGCACACACGCACACACACACGCACACACGCACGCACACACGCACACACACACGCACGCACACACACGCGCACGCACACACACACGCACACACCTCTACTTGCAAGCCTTGTCTCTATAATCCCAGTTTATTATTGCAGAGACACAAAATCACAATAATAGTGTATCATGTCGTCACCCCAGGTCTTTCTTCTCCTCTTTGCCCTTACAGTTTGTCATTTTTTTCTCCAAACAGTTAGTTTTACCTGTAATTAAATCACAAACACACCTACAGTGGCAGCTTAAGATCTGCTGACTGATTCTCTTTCTGTGTTTCCCTGAAGGTGTGAGTGGGAACTGGATTGAGATTGCCTATGGGACTAGTAGCGGAGCAGTGAGAGTAATTGTGCAACATCCGGAGACAGTTGGGTCGGGCCCTCAGCTGTTTCAGACGTTCACTGTGCACAGGAGCCCGGTGACAAAGATTATGCTGTCTGAGAAACATCTGGTGTCAGGTGAGGAACAAGGGTCATGAGCAGAAAAACACAAGCATCAAAATGGGGCATTTGGAAACTGAAATCATCTGCAGTTCTGCCTCTTGTATGTAAAATGTTTTGTGTGTGTGTGTGTTTCTATCAGTGTGTGCGGACAACAATCACGTTCGGACGTGGACTGTGACCCGCTTCAGAGGGATGATCTCCACCCAGCCAGGCTCCACTCCTCTGGCCTCCTTCAAAATACTGTCCCTGGAGGAGACAGAGAGCCACGGCAGCTACTGTTCTGGAAATGATATAGGTGAGAGGGAGGCTTAGAAGACAACGAAAAAGGCAAAATCTAGTATGGTTATATTAGTGTATTTACAAGGAAGATGGAACTGTGTATAGTAAAGAACTCAGGGTTCAGGACCGCGAATGAGGTAACAGAGACACAGTTTGAACGTTTCATTCAGATTCAGTATCGATAAACAAGATGTGTCCTATTAACTGTGCATTCTATAAACACACTATCACTCTACATACTCACCTCATACTTCTAATACACCAGTTTTTCGAATCATCCTGTTAAATCCAGGTTTAGACTGAGGATGTTTTCTGTTCCCAGGTCCATTTGGAGAGAGAGACGACCAGCAAGTTTTCATTCAGAAGGTGATCCCCATCACCAACAAACTGTTTGTAAGACTCTCATCTACTGGAAAAAGGTAGAATGCCCTCATTTGTCTTTTTCTTCCGTTTATCCAGCACAGAGGTTTTTATCTCTCCGTGTTACATCTTACTGTGGATTATATTTTTTTAGGATCTGTGAAGTACAGTCAGTGGACGGCACCACCATCACTTGCTTTATGGTACGGGAGTGTGAGGGTTCCAGCCGGATGGGGTCACGGCCTCGGCGTTATCTGTTCACCGGCCACGGCAACGGCAGCATTCAGATGTGGGACCTGACCACCGCCATGGACACGGCAAACAAAGGAGAGGAGCGGAAGAAAGAGGGTGAGGATGCAAGGAAAGAGGGGAACCAGAAAGACAGGAACATGGAGGACAGCTTCACTTGTATCGATGACAGAGGAGAGAAAGAACTGCAGTAATATAATCAGTGAGCTGGTTATGCAATAAATGACAAACACAAGTCAAATGTCCAAGATTGAGAAGGTGCAGTGTGTGTTTTCTGTGTTTGGTAGATGTTGGTGGACCTACTGAGGAGGAGCTCCTTCAGCTGTTGGATCAGTGCGACCTGAGCACCTCTCGCTGTGCCACCCCCAACATAAGCCCCGCCCCCTCTGTGCTGCACCACACACGCCTCCGAGAGTCCTGCTCCAGGTTAGAATGACATAACCACACACACTTACTACATGAAAACAGGAAGAAGAAGTGCTGCCTCTACTTCTCTTCTTCCTGCTTCACAGTCAAACACATTATGTGTTGACATACAAAGAACGACCTGTTTGTTCTTTGGCTGTTCCTTTTGACTTGTACAAATACTATAAAGATACAACCCAGTACATCACATACAAGAGGACACAGTGTGGCTCTTACCTGTCTTTGCTCTCTTTGGACTCAGCCTTCAGTTACAGGCACAGGAGGCCATTCCAGAGGCTCAGGCTACTTATGGAGCTGTACGGCCCTACAGAGAGAGTCCACTGCTGGCCCGGGCTCGGAGAACCGAGTCCTTTAACAGCTACCGGTAAAATCATGCTTGGCTGTCCAGTTAAAGTCCAGTTTCATCCATATTATAAATTAAATATCTTCGCACTGTCACTTCTAATGGTACTTGTTCTCTCTATAAAACTAGTTTGACTTGATCCTTCCCACTTTTTCATACCCGGTACTTCAATTCTCAACGTAGACGTAGTACCCCTAAATTAGAACTGCATGATTTATCAAAATAAAATGTCGCCCTGTGAAATTTTAGAGTTGCAAAAGTGTGCAATTTTAAGGTCCAGTGAATGCATGGTGTAATTTTGGTCTCAGTACCATTGTGCAAAATGCAAGTTTCTGCAATTTTTAATTCTGACTCGACTACATTATTTAAAATAATCAGTTATCTGTGGATTTTTCATATATACCAAGAACTGCAGTTATTATCCACAGGAGTCACATTATAACACTCGTCAGATTGCGCAGCCTAACCCTCAGTGAAATGCTTTTTGTAGTAACACTGCATGAACTTGTTATGACGTGATCTTCATCATGACATATTACCAGGTATTATCCATGACATGGATAAGGAGTCAATGAAAAAGCAAAAAAGACAAGGAAGAGTCAAGTCAAATTGAGGCAGCTCTATGCTGTGGGAAAAAAAGTAGTTTTCACCACTTCCCTCAGACTGATCAGATTAATTCACTGCTTTTGGTAAACCTGCCCATCCATCTCCATCTGTCTTCTATACAGAGACTTCCAGAACTTCAGCCTGAGTCGAGGTGCTCTTGATGGTGCGAGCCAGTCATTCACCCAGGGCTCTGGTCAGGTGCAGGACGGCCGCCGGTCTCTCTGTGACTTTGGTCCTGAGGACAGCGAGAGGCGGGTCTCAGCCATGGACATCTGGGCTTGTCGAACCTCCAGTGCAAGTTCTAACATAAACACAGGGGCTTCCGTTGGTGGTTCCGGGATGAAGACAGAAAGTGGTCAAGAATCTCCACGGCAACCGCCAGATAGCCCTATTGTTGGAGGTGATGTTAGACGAAAAGTGCACCTGCAGCAAGAGGAGGGTGAGGGTGCAGTGTCGGGGGGAGATGGGGGGAAGACTGAGGGAGGGGTGAAGAAGAGGGGGGTGCTAGATGGAAGCTTTCTTGGGAGGAAGAGGGCCCCCCCAGTGCCTCACCTGTCCTCCGTCCCATCTGGATCTGAAGGAGGTGGCAGTGACTCGTCCGCCACTGCCTCCCCCTCCCCAACCAAACTGGGCTCCTCCACGTCCCCGCGACACAGGAAGCTGGCTCCTGAGCCGTCCAATCAGGACAGCAGCCTGTGACGGTGGGGTGAGCCCGTCCAGTTTTCTTGCAGATGTGTCCTGTGCTGTAGTTGTGTGTAGGACATAACAAGGCCAAGCTACACAGTGGAAAAAATGTAAGCGATAAATGCAAGAAACTCTATTTTACACTTAAACTGCTTTTATTTCATTTTCTATGTCAACGTGAGCTGTGTTTTTAGAGCTGTGGTTTAGGATGGAAGTGACTAAAGGACCTATTTCATTTCACACAGAAAGCCCCATAATGATTTAACTGGTCTGCATCTCAGGATCAAATTATTTTCACTCTGTCTCCTTGACTATAACAGCTTTTAGTTAACCTGCATGCTTTCATTAATGTGTTTTTACTTCCGACTACAGAACTGACATATAGAAGCAGTTGTAACATCCCAGCACTAACAGGATGCCATCTCAACCAGAGCAGGATTGCACTTTTTTTCTCTTTTAGCCTTTATCACTCTTTATCACAAATCTGCTGGGTTCAGCTGGAGCTGCTGCCGTCTCAGCTGTCTGCTGGTATTTGCTTTAGGTTGTTTCAGACTGTTGGTGATGTTAGGGCTGTGAGGCATATGTTTGATAACAGATGTTGAGTCTACATCTTGAGGAACAGGAACAGACATCAGTCTGTTTGGCAAGGTTGTGTATAGCTGGGCCACATAACTGCAGATGAAACTGATCGGCAGCTACTTGAACCCAAGCATACATTTATACTTTGCTGCAGTTAGACATACAGTAGAGGGTTTTGTTAAAACAACATTATCAAACCTTTAGTAACCTGTTTATTCCACAGCTCCATCATGATGTAAAACCTCTGGGTTTGACTGCACTGTGACAGCTATGCAACAGTGAATTTAAGATGAACAACTGCTATGCTAACTCTTGTTTCCACATGAAGGATTCAGGATTCCTACACTGGGGCATTTGGCTTAAATGAATCCTTGTGTGAATATAATCCCACTCTAGTGCAACTGCCTAAGATTTAATTTCAGTGAATGGTCAGTTGCATTTCCTTAATAGTTCCAAATCTAATGGTAGCAACATGTGAGACACAGTGTATTTGGAAATGCAATTTACAATATTGTTAATGTGAATTGAAAACATGGCACTGTGTTGGATTCCTTCAGTTTCATAGGCGTATGCTGTTCACACTTTTACACCAAGATGACACATTAATTCATTTCCTACATATTTTTGCTGCTCCTTGTGTAAGAAAAAGCTCTTTATTTTGTCAAAAAACACATATTTCTCTTCTGATTAGTTTTAGCGCTTTTCTCTATATAAATATATATTTTGGGGCATTTTGTGCCTTTTTTCAGTAGCAAATAGTAGTGAAGAGTCCGATACCAGTGGCAGAGGGGAATGACATGCAACAAATGTCATGACTGGGAATCCAACTGGAGACACTGTGATTCATAGTAGGCGCCCTTAAACACTCAACCACAGGCCTCCCCAAGTTAACTTGATTTTCCCAGAGCAGTGCCTGTGATTATTCATTTCAGTGTTTTATTTTTTTACAGTATCATAATATAACTCTAAACTCAGTACAATTACCAACACTACATCACTTTAGTCCAGATTTGACTGTGTCTTGGGTTGTTTTTGGATGACTTTGGACATTGCAGTGCCTTATTTAATATCTTTGACAGTTTTCAGCCTGTATGTTGTGTGTTTTAAAGAAAAGGAATCTGACCAAAGGCTTGTGAATTCCGAGCTCTGTCCAGAGCCTCATTATGGACCTGTCCTCTCTGGATTTACTTGCAATCGTCTTATGATAGCTTACATTTAGACAGATTAGATTTCAGGACTGTGGCAGATCATTGATGAGGTATCATTAGAATCGAAACGCATTACAGTGTCTGCTGTAAGTGGTAACTGAAATACCTGGAGTGTGTCCTTCCTCCAAACACCTTGACTTGCTAGCATGCTTGTTTTATTTTGAGACAAATCTATCAAAGATTATATACTATGAAGGAAAATAAGCATCTTACCTTTATAATAATAGTTGTGAAGGCTTGAAAAGGACAGTAAAATGGCGTCAGCCTTATTGAACATAGTCATTTTCTGCTTCTTCACTGATCCTGTGTGATTGGGGCCAGCACTGGACCTATGGTACGCTACCATTTTAGAAAGCAAATGCTAGAAAAAATGGGTAAAGTAAAAGGGTAATGACATCTCAATATGCTGTTCTGCAGTGGCAATTATAATTGCTGTATCCCAGCATCTATACAACATTTTAAGTTGTTTATAGCACATTGTTTCACTATGTGGTCCCTGCCTGTACAAAGATGCACATTTTTCTACATGAATTAACAGTATGGAAAATAGACATACACATTCAAAACAATATCCTATTGTGGATGCATTGATGTATGTGATGTTCTGTTGTTACTTAAACTGTTGTTCAATATATATAAGGCTTATATTCATATTTAACTGCATTTGCACTAGCACTATTAAGACTAGTATCAAAGTACCTTGCTGTTGTTTATTTTATATAAAAAAAACATAAATTTTAAGATGTATTTATGCACATAACTGTCTGTCCATGTCATGCACATCTGTCTGTGTCATCTCGCAGTTTCTCTCTGGCTATGTTTACATTCAATTTCAGCCAGGTTCTAGTGAGCTAAAAGAAAAGCATATCTATTGTTCTAACTGCCCTGTACATCATTGTTTTACATTGTCTGTTAGAAGTGATGCATTATGGTTTAATACTATTACATCCATTGAATTACTTATTCTGTGATTGTTCGACTGTGTGGACGAAAAGCTCTGAACTGGATATTTTTTAGCTAAAAAATGATGGTGATACGAATTGAATAGCTCCCCATTGATAATATTAAATAACTGTTATGTATGAGAATTATGCTCTTTACAAAATATGCCTCAATTCTTTATTAACCCTCAATGACAGTCACCTGCAACCAAAAGCATTTACTGATCTAACATGTTTATAACCTTTGTTTATAATGGCTAATCCTATCAATACATTTATATAATTCAGGTAAAAATGCAGTTTCTCAGTTTTCAGTGGTATTTGATATGACCCATTTTCAGAGGCTCCGTAATGAATGTGGAAACACCGCCATCTTCCGCAACATTGATTCACCAGTAAAACAAATAGTATTCAAAATGACAGCGGTTGTAGATGGTTGTTGTTATGTTTGGTTGGATGAAAAAGTAATTTTTTCTGTTTTGATATAAATTTTGAATTTAGCTTTAATAAATATCAATATAATCAGTAAATTGAATATATGAAAATACCCGTTTTTCACTGAAAAATGCAAAATGTAGAAGGTAATATTATAATAAATAGTGATAAATCACTTAAATGTAGAGGAAAAAATTATAATTTGGAGGTTGCCACAAACATATTTTGAGGTCTTTAAGGGTTAATATGAAGTTGAACTGACCTGGTTGCTCCACTTCCATTAACTTCACTTTGGGTTTCAGAAATGATTTTGGGATCTGAGATATCACACCATAAATATCCAGAATGACGAGCTGAATTTTAACAAATGATTTTTTTTTTGAACTTTTTTCTTTGTCGACAAAACTAGACTCAATAAGGAAAAAGAAAACAATTGATGGTGAGGCTGCCAGTCATTGCTGAGTTATTATTGCATGGTTTGTGTGGACAACTTGCCAAAGTGCGCCGTTTTTGTTTTGTTTGAGTGTCACAGCGGTGTGTGTATGTGTCTCCCCAGCGCTTTCATTTCACTAACCTTCCTGTTCAGACAGTCTGCTCTCTGAGACGGCGTCTGTCGTCATTGTGATTTATGAGTTTAATAAAACTCTGTGTGTGTTTGTGTGTGTGTAGCTCAGGGCCATACTGTCCCTTACAATCACTCCATGAGCTCCCTTTTCACAACCTCTCCCTCCCTCTGTGGCTGACATTAGCTGTGAATGTGGCTGTGAATGTTTTAGAAGTGCCCTTGTCAGACTGGTGTCCTTGAGCGAGGGCACTGTTGTTACTGCCAGTTTGTTAATTTCTAACTCGCCTTGATGTCCCCTTAAGGGACGCAGGAGCAAAACCAAATTACTGCTGCATAGTTTAGATGGAGATACTGGCCCTCTGTGTGAATGTGCCAGTGTGTGTGATAACGAAATCTTGGTGCAGCTGATTACACATCTTTGCTTTACTAACTCAGCAAAAGACGATTCCTAAAATGACTCAGACCGCTGTAACTGGTCTGAGTTTTTGTCAGGAAGAAAGTTTAAGTGGCTTTATTTAGGCTTGGGCCACATATTTAAAAGTAATATTATGGTTTAACTATATTGCGTTCCGTTTTAAAGTAATCTAAACATCTAGTTTTGTCCTGCTATTCACACTATGCACATACACAAACCCAAATCCTTCAATGTGCAAATCATTTTTCTTTGATAATTCTAATTGTATAGACTAAACTGAGGCGCAACATGACCGCCTTAACTAAATGAATACTCGTATTACTATACGAGCACACTTGTCCTCCTTTGTCATTGTAATTCTTTTTTGTCCTCTCACATTGGTTTGATGTTCATGGTTGAAACATGAACCTGGTACATTTGTGTGTTTATTTTAAGCTGCTGCTGTTAAGCACTGACATCTCCTCTGTTTGCGATGGAGTAAAACAATATTTACCTGATAAAAGTTGTCTGTGTCTTTATTTATCAAATAGGAGATTCTGCCATAAGAGTTTACTAACCTGGTCTCACCTGGATACAAAAGATACTTCATATAATGACTCTTGAACAGTTATTTTTAGCTTTCTAACTTTAGTCTGTTATTCTTCCTAGAAAGATTTTTATGCATTTCTCCAAAAGATGCATATGTATGGACGTACGAGTGTACGTTAATGTTATGTTTTGCTGATTTTTTTTCTTACTCAAATGCAGTTTTTTTTTTTTTTTTTTTTTTTACTAATAAAGTTGAATAGACCTGAGCGTCACATCATCTACTGTATGAGAATGAGTCCAGTTGGATGTCATTTGCTGAATGTGGTTTGTCTAAACATTACAAGTTCATCTCTTAATATGAAGCAAAAGTAAAGAAAATGCCAGAGCAGGAGATTTTTTTTTCTTTGACCATTGGCCATTATTTATAGTTTACCAAAACACAGTCAATTCATTATCTTTATACAACAATCATACAATAATAATACTGCCAGTAAAAAAAAGAAAAGTGTTTGTAACAATACATCAGATTTTGTACACAAAAACATCAAAATGCAACATTACTTAGACATCTTCTCATAAATGCCATCACTATGATGGTATTTATGACTATATTTTGCTCTAAACCAATAGACTCAATCCGTGGAGTTCAGATATGAACACTTTTTTCTCTTAAATAAATAATAAAACACAACAGGACATTGCAGAGATACTTGTCATTCTTGAGCTGATTTTGCTCATGATATGCAGATGAAAATTAGGCCACAGACAAACAGCGCTGCTGAATTCCACTAACAGCTAAACCATGAAAACAAACTGACACTTAGCTTTACTACACACATAAAATATTGCAAAAGGCATGATTTCTTTAGTCTAACTCCTTTTACATTTAAATGGCAGAGTGAACTATTAATCCACAACTGATATGGTACAAAAAAAAAAAAAATCGCAGATTGTGCTTTCAAGTTACATCACATTATCACAATCAGACGGCACATCTGTGATTCCCAGCCACATTTAACACGTTAAAAAAAACAAGAGTTGGCATTTTTGTCATTGTACAAAACTAACACCAAGGCCATAAATACACCTAGACTATTGCTGCTCATCAAGTGTACTCCTACGAGGCACAATTACATGTTGAAGCAGGAGAACTGACTGAAACATTTAATTAGATTTTCACTGTTTGACTGAATGGTAACAAGTATAAACCTACTGGAGCAGAAAATTGTGCATGTTTCAACAAACTAAAAGTGCAGAGGCTGAGCTGTATGTTTGTATTTGGAATTCTATAAAAACTTTGGATTTGACTGTCTATAACCACGAGAGAACAGAATGTTATTATATATATTTTCCCAAGACATGAATACATTTTCAAGCACTTGATACTGAATCTTTTTCAGCTGCCTCCACGAGACCCCTGCTAACATCTAATGACAGGTGTGATTATTCTACTGCCTTTCTTTGACACTCTAATTTATGACTGTGTGTGTTACCCCATCAGACGGTTTTTCTTAAAGGTGAGTGTCGGTGAATGAGGTGTGCTCCTTTTTCCCAGAACTTAAGGCCTTGATGGCATCCACGAACTCATCCTCCTCCACGTACTGAAAGAAAACACATGATGTTGAGTCAGTGAAAAGGCTGCAACTCAAAAAACAAAGGCGACACAAACATCACTGTTTGCCAGGAGAAATGTTGTCACAGGTGTTACTAATAACATTAACAATGGCTCAGATTTATTCAAGTGTCCCTGAAGAATCACAAACTGAAACATCTAAAAAAGAATCTGAGTAATATTTTATAATGTTGGTCGTTTGTCCAGGACTACAGATGGAAATTAACTTCTCTGCTAAATCTGGTGCATGCATCTTGTTCCTTGTAACTAATGCCAATACACATTGTTCCGTAACTAAATAAACACAAAATAAATACAAATACAGAATGCAGCCACTGTGTATTTACAATGTCCTCCTCTGACTAATTGATTCCTGTAAGACACACTGAAGTGGCTTTTGATATACAGTCATGGAAAAAATTATTAGACCACCCTTGTTTTCTTCAGTTTCTTGTTCATTTAATGCCTGGTACAACTAAAGGTACATTTGCTTGGACAAATATAATAATAACAACAAAAAAAGCTCATAGTAGTTTAATTTCAGAGCTGATATCTATCCATTTTCCATGTTTTCTTGATAATAACCAAAATCACTTACACAAAATCACAATATCTATGGCATTGTACTGACAAAAACAGTGCTTTAAGGCATTCAATGGACTGGATTGTATAACCAGTGTTTTTGATGACTTTTGATGGTCTAATAATTTTTTCCACGACTGTACTTTGGATACTTTGTCCTTGGACATTATTGGTAAATTTGCTTTAAAATAAAACACCAGGTTTTGCTGACACACTAATCAAACACTGGACAGTTCACCTGACAAACTGGTCTGAGAGCTTTATCATCTTTGTTGTATTTAAATGCATTACTTTGATATTCATAGTCTTATTCAGTTGTGGATCGTTTGGAAATGGAAAAGGCCAATAATGTGAATTCATGGTGTTGGTGACTTTACCCTGGTCTACAAAGATGCACATGGTAAATTCATTCCAGTCATGAGGAAAAAATGAAGTAAATCATTCGTTTGTGCAACAGTCTTTAATTTATATTTTTATGGTTTTCCACACTTTTGAACTTTTTACTTCAATATATAGAAACATTCCTGTTTTTAGCTCTATTAGTGACGGGATGAAATATTTATGTATGTAAATTCAGTCACATAAGGTCACTAACTTCAAAAATGTAAATTAAGTTAAAGTCTTTAAAAATGGGTTAAAAGCCACACAATTAAAATCATGTAATAAGGGTATGTTTGTTTTAGTCCTATGTTTAATCTGAGATGAGATGCAGTTATCTGTGATCTGCTTATTTAGCCTTGACCTGCTGACCTATGGTGGAGTGTTAGAGTCTCCAAGTACCTGCAGAGTTTTTCATATTGTTCTATTGCTTTTCTTTGTGCTGAGATAATGGAGTCAAGACAAGCTGAATTTTTGTCATCGCTGTCTTTTTTTGGTAACATTCACTTTATTAGTTTAGTTAAAATTTCACCTTTTTTATTGTATCACATTCTCACAGAGTCAAAGGTTCATATACATAAAGTTTTCTGTGTCCTTAAACAGCCTGGAAGCTTCAAGAAATACATGTCCTAATTTTAGAAATTTCATGTCATGACTGGGTGTCAATGGGACTTGAGGTCCCTCTCCCCTTAGACCCATTGTCCATTTGCTCATGAGGTGATGTGAAATAATCTGAAATGTCATCAGAATTAAGTAGCTAGGCTAACTGAGCGAACAGTGGAAATATAAATTAAAATGAAAGGTTTTTAATTGTGCATTTAGTAAAGGTGTATGCAATCCCCTGACTTCAGCTGTAACACAAAAACAGTTTTTCCTCACCAGTCCAGAATCATGTCCCAGAGGGTGGTCCCAGCTTCCTTCCTCCATCATTAGTGACTTCCTGTCAATCAGCTGACTGACACTGCGGTGCAGAGACTGCTGGGAGTAGGCCTGACTGAGGTCTGTTTGGCTGGGAACCCGCAGGACCGACATGGGGCTGAAGCGAGAGCCACTGCCGACTATCTTTGTGTCAGACAAACCCTGAGAAGCACCAGCAGGTGTATCAGCCACACAACGATTCAAAGACTATTCTGATGCTTTTACAAAGAACCAAAGGATGTTGAGAAAAATAACACAAAACAAAGTAAAACAAAGTTTTTGTGGCATATAAACTCATCTGCAAAACTTTGCATATACAAATTCAACATAACAAAATAACAAAATGTAAAAACCTTACCTTTACAAATCAACCACTGCTATAAATATGGGGCCTGCACTCCTCAGTATGAAACATGCAACTTATTTTTATTTTTAGAAGAAGGGGTTTATCGTTATCATCAACAACAGACACACGCAAAGCATGCACACGCAAACAGAACAAACACAGTTAAAGAAGCACCCGCACAAATGCACAATCCCATACCTCAGTATACACAGTGTAGCTTTTAAGTATAACGTTGCTGACCTCAACACAGTCTGCTACAGTGTCAAACTGCAGGGGGACAATAAAGTCAACATTTAGGGTCGATACAGTACGAAAAAAGTAGAGTGTATTCTTACTGTGGGTCGATCAGTGAGGAGCACAGAGCCGGAATAATGTTTAGAGCACAACTCAGGACAGGATCTCTGAGAGAGAGAGAAGGTGGAGGAGATGAGGAAAGTATTACAGGAAGGAAAGGACAGATACAAGGAAAAAAGAAAGAATTAAAGATAACAGGAGAATGAAAAAGAGGAAAATTAAAACAAATTAATATGGAGGACGATAAAACAATTGAAGAAAGTGGATGGTTTTATGTGAGTGGTTTGTGAGAGTTATTAATTAGGTAAAGCATCATGATATTGAACATGAGCCTTTTAGAATAAGAGCTGATTTAATGCAAAAGACAAAATGTGTAGCTGCACATTTTTGCATGCAAGAAATATTTAATATGTAAGCGTAACAACATAACTTAAACTGATATGTTGAATGGTTTAATCATTTTCAGTGTTAAACTAAGAACTAGAAGGAAGAAGCCCGAAAATAGATAAATACATATATATTGTTGCTTTATCCCCCTCTGGTGGCTTGAACATTAGGTCATGCACAGAGAAAAAAAAATGATGTTGAGTCACTGCCTGAGTATTTCCTAGAAATCAAATAACACAGAACCTGTTCTCTGTCCCCTTTGCAGGTTAACAGTTCCCTGACCTTTTTAACTGCTTCTCTCTGTTTCATCTTCCCACTTAACCACCTCTCACTTTATTTTGCTCTGTTCTGCTTCTCGTCTCTGTTCCTCTCACCATGTACATCTCTCCCCCTGCCTTCCTTGTCTTCTGAAGCATGACCAGTGGAGGGCGCTCTCTGGCTGACGTATTTTTCCTCAGAGCTCTGTGAAAAACAGCAAAAATATCACCTTTTTTTAATTTCATTCCAGTTTTCACGACAAACAATACTTGAAAAATTAATGATCTACTGTCTGTTTTAAAATGTAAGTCGTACCTTTGTAGCACTAGTCCGAGCAACAGAGCCAATAAAAACAGACCCAGGAGAGTGAAAACTAAGATGAACCAGAGCTCAGAGTAGACAGGTGTAGCTGACATGCTGACGCCCTGTTTACCATTATCAGTGGGTTCAACAGGATCTAAGAGGGAAACACACATTAACAGAGGTTAAACTGTTTGATGCTGATCTTTGAACTATGTATTGTTATTACATTTCCAGTATAAGTTTTAAGTAAACCTCATTTTTTGTTTAAGCTTTAGAAACAGATTTTGATAAAATACATATGACAATAATATTTCAATGATTTTCCATGAAATGAGGGATAAAAATAAGACAGAGGGGAGATAAAAAGACACACAGTCCAAGAGTTTCAGATTATTACTGAATATGCGAATACTGATTTCACTTTGCAATGTGACATAATCGTAGGGTGTTTGTGTGTTTGTGTGTGTTACCTTGGCCTGTGGCAGGGCTGTATTTGATGACTGGAGTACTGGCACTGCCACTTTGAGTGGTACAAGTCACCTGAAGCAACAGAGCTTAAATGAACAGAGGAAAGAGAGTGAAAACAATGTTAGTAGAGTTCACTCGATCAGATTCTAACCCTTCTAACAGTACAGAAGTCAGACTGGCTGACATTGGGATGACTGAAGAAACATCCTCTGAAACACATGATCATGCATATCTGAATCTTTCTCATAGTCATAGTATCATTGTGTTTATTTATACATAGTGTTTGCCTTGTTAAGCACAAAGTGACTTTAAAAAGTGTTAAATGAATACACTTTACCTATCTGCTTACTATACTAAAAATCTTGTAATTAAATAGATCATATGCATTTATTGAGAGTAACATTTGCAAGATAGATCTAATACAGTCTTTTTGGTGAACTGATGAATGCTTGGTGAATCACAGCACAATGATGTAAAAATAAAATAATTGGAACATATACAAGTAATTGCACGTGCATTATAAATCTGCACCAGTTTAATATTTTAACAATGCAGCCAAACAATTTATTTTATTTGTTGTGTATCTTTTAGCCAGTTTAATTTAATACCCTGTACACATGAATGGTGTGTAATATTTCAGGTTTCTCTTGCAAAAGAGATTTCTGATCTCAGTGGAACTTCCCGGTTAAATAAAGGAAAATAATAATTAATTTCCATGAAAAGTTTTATTGTACAAGTTGTTTGTGTGTGAGCTCACTTTTCTGTGAGGTGCGTGGAAAGTGGAGATAACTGTAGAAGCCAGTGTAGACCCTGAGCTGGCTCTCGGTCACACTATACTCCTTTAGGTAGCCGTTAAGAGAGAAGGACTCAGACCAGTCCAGCCAGATGATGGTCAGATTACTGCCCACTGAGAAAGGGGCAACATACTGGGGGGCTGGGAGGATGGAAAGAACAATAGAAAGAACAGATGTGGTCAACTTTCTCAGATTTTTATGACTGGCTTTCTGGGAAGGATGAGGCATAGGACGTAGGCGTTACCTTCAGAGAGTGTGGTCACGGTCGTCCAGTTGGAGGCAGTGCTGCCCATGTTGTTGAAGCAGGCAGCTCTCAGCTCATAGGTGGAGTACGGCTGGAGACCTGCACAAAACACACAGCACACAAAAGCACATGATTAAAAGCTTCAGTGAGTCATACTGTTTTGGTGTTGCTGGGCAAAAATCCCATATTGCGGCTGATGAGGAAACAAGACTTCTGCACTTCTTCTTAACTCTATTTACAAACAGTAGAAAACCTAGAAGATTTACTGGGTCTGCGCTGTGGTTTATCATTGAAGCAACATAGCAACTCATATTAATGTGGTATTTTGGCTTGAAGTGTCTATGAAACGACATCAAGTCCTCTGTCTTTATATTCAGTCTTTTTATTTGACAGACAGGAGAGCTGCAGAAGGAAGAGGTGTATTTCAATATCCTGACGTTACTTTGCCTGATTTCTGCCTCTGCCACTTTCATTCATAGATATGTAGTACTGTAACGCTGTACAGTGTCATGGTAATTGTCCACATTTTTGTTATTGCACGACTTCATTCAGCCTTATAATGAGGCTATATATGGACATTGTGGGGGCACTTAAAAATCCATGGACTGCCCTTTAATTCACATATACCTCTGTAGTATCTATTTAGTGAAGACATAAATCATATAATATCTTATATCCAATGTCATATTATCATATTTATATTTATCTCCTAATTTTTCCTCTTTAAATATTTATTTTCTGACCACACACTGAGTTTGTGAGTGAAATATTTTTATATGACATTAAGCCATTTCTTTTAAGGACTAGATACCCTGTACTAAGACAAAATAAGGTCTCTGTCTTCAAGAAACTATTGGGAAAGTGACACAAAGTCAACTAATGATAACATATGATCTATATCTACTTCTACTGGTGTATGTTTATTTCTTTTGCAGTATATTAAAACAAAACCACATAAATGATGCCTACAAAAATTGAACAGTCACCTGTCACATTGAAGCTGCGCCTCTTTCCAAAGTAAGAAATTTCCTCATGTTTTTCAATGCAGGGAAGGGGCACGGGCTGGGGGGGCTGTGGGCAGGGTGATCTCAGATGAAGCTCACAGCTAGAAAAAAAAAAAAAAAAAGAGTGACAGTTAAGTTATGTGTAATGCATGCTTTTGTGAATATTGTGAATGAGGTTTTCAGATTTCTCTGTAATCACCTCTCGATGACTCCGTTTGGTGCCAAAGGCTCATCCCACTCCAGCTGAACAGAGCGGGAGGTCAGTGTAACGGGGCGGGGAGGGGGCTGCCGGGCTGGAGGGGCAGCCAGGGTGAAGAGCTCACGCAGGGGACCCTTGGTACAGCACTGCCAAACGTTTACAATGGAGTCTTAAAAACTTCTCACAGTAAAATAATAGCACAACTTAGGTATTATTTCTGTAATTTTAACAAGTTACAGAATTTAAAGTATAGGACGCTTATTTACATATGAAAATACTCAAGCGGCAACTCTCAGATATGGAAAAGATACACATTTTCTGTACTCAAATAGAAGAACAGATACTCTGGTACAAGTATTGACTAAACTTGTTTGCAGCATGTAAAACTGAAAAAGTACAAGTTTGGAGATGAACTCAGAGTGTAAAAGTTAAAACTATCCCTTTAAGGAGTATTTCTACTGGCTGTTTCTGTGCAAGGAAACTGAACCTCATATCTCAAATTATTGCAACGTTAAGAAAAAGTGCCACTTCTCATCTTTTATATTACTTTGGAGGAACTCATAATGCACACATTTTGTTTACATTCAACCCATTACAAATGGCAGTGTTTGCTTATAATAAAATCATAAAAAATTTCTGTTGTGGATTTACTTTTCTATGTGTTGTCACATCCATTCAGGTTAAATAATATATAATCTCCCTCAAAAATGTATGGAGTAGAAAGTACAAATTATTGTGTTGAATGTTTGAAGTTAGACCAGACATATTCCAGAAAACTCTACTCGTCTCTTTCTCCACCTCTGGTATCCCCACAGAAATCTAATTTATACACTGCTGCCCATAAAGTTGGAATAATTTTGTTTTCAGTCACATTACTCTTTTTATTCTTATTCATACACATCAGTAATCAACTTTGAATACCAGTTACACTTTATCAAGACTAAATCTCATTGTTACAATCGTTTCATGAGAAGAGGTAAAAAAAATACCTTGCAACAGTGTGTATATTTGTATACTTCATGATATTCTATTTATCAGTTTGAAACACAGCTGTAGATGATAACATTGCTAAAAAGATAAAAGCTCTGAATGTGTGACATCACAATGAGTTGAGAGTAAATCCCATCCTTCCTTTACTAACGTATCATTACCTTGTAACAGGTGCAGGCCTCTACTCCTACCCAGTACTGGCTGTAAGGATGTAAACCATGGAGGGTCTGCTGTTGGGATGTTCCCTCTGAGAGCTACCGGGGGAACAGTGTGGGGTCAGGTTAGGCCAGATTTGGGTCAGGGAGGAGGAATACAGAAAATCAGAATGAACCAGATCACCCCTCAATTAGTCAATATTAGTTTTATATTCATAAAAAAATGCAGTATTATGTAGATTACCAGATTGTGGCTGTCGTGGTCCAGTGAGAACACTCTGTACAGGCTGACAATCCCGTTGGGTCGGGCTGGAGGAGGAATGTCCACGACAGCTGAGGTCGCTAAAACATTTAGAAAAATGGGTGGGCCTACACCCTCAGGTGGGGCAGGTCCTGTTCTCCCATTTACCCATGGACTGGCAGAGCGACCAGCTGAGTTTACTGCCCACACCTGTTGGTTAGACACAGACCACTTTATTAGAATCATTAATATTGTGAAATTACCTGCATAAACAGTATAAAACTGACATAATATGGGAAGACTGGTTGAAAATTGTTGATGAAATTCACAAAATGGACAGATTAACATTTATGCTAAGACTGCAAGATGAACTTTACATAATAAGAGGGGGCAAATGGATTAGTTTCTTTAAATACAATTAATGGGTGGTTTGTCCCATAGTCCTGTGAAATGTTATATAACCTGTTGCTCTAAAAATTTAATTAATTAGGTAACTTGATTACTATTTCATAACTGTAACCTAAATTATCATTACTATTGATTGAAACTGTGAGTATCATCTGTTGCTGACTGTATGACAAAATGATAAACAACTAATAAAAACTAAGTTTAAAAAAAAAAAAAACTGACATAATATGAAAACAAGAGACATATACACTCAAATTCTTTGCTCAGTGGTTTACCAGAACTGGTGTAGGATTGATTTAATAAACCTTTTTCTCCTCTTATTATTTTAGATGCATTTTATGAACTCTTAATGATGAAGGCCTCTCTTAATTACTCGATATCCACCAGACCAACAAAAGGATACAAGTCAATTCACTGGACCATCCATCAAAACTACCATCAGGACTGAGAGCAAAACCTTTTCACCATGCAACCCAACACTAACATATCTGCATGACAATTACTTTTCACCTTCATCAAGGAGTTATTCACACATTCACACACACGCGCACACGTGCAGACAAAGACACACACAGAGTAATCTTATTTGTGTGCTTGTGTTAGGTATAATTAGAGGGTGTACACAGCACAGGGTCAGGCAGGGTGGAGATTTGCATGTGTAAGTCATCTGTAGCCTGTCAGAAGTAGTGCAGAAGGCAGATGGATGGGTCTGAGCTTTAGTGTGGAAAGTATGTGTGTGTGTTGTTTGTGCCTGTGATAGTGAGTTTTGTGTGTATATGTGTGTGCATGTGTGTTAAGAGTTGAATTAACCTCAATAATAGTCAATTAGGCTGTGATCAATCAGACTGATTGATCTAAGTGACAGCACAGATGGACTGAGATGGGAGAGAGGAAAGAAGAATGAAAGATCAAGAGACTGGGAATGGGGAGGAGGAGGACAGGAGCAAGGGTGGACAAGACACAAAGAGAGGAGGAGGGCCAGGAGGAACGAAAAGCTTGTTGCTGTTTAGTGAATGTGTAGCTTACATGGAGCAGTTAGTGTACAAGCAGACACACTTCAGCAGATAATTCATGATAAATCTGACAAAATGATCTGACAATAACATGCTGGCCTAAATAGGTTAAATAGGTGTCTAGATCTCTGTGAAAGACAGAGGAAATTCTCACTTAAAAAAAAATCTCAAAAATATCATTAAAATAACACAAATTAGCTGAATATGGCTTGTTGTTAGTCCTCTTACATCCCAACATATCAGCAGCCAAACATCTGATTTTTGCACATCTGTACCTAAATAAATATGAGATTTTTTTTTGGTGATGAACTACATTGTATGTAAATGAAAACTTACTGCAATTATACTGATGATGTCTTCAATATTATTTCACACTGCTACGCACAGAGGAAAATTCAGCCCAATCTATTGTGTTGTATATTTGTGACTTTTGATGCCGTATCTACAATTTCTCCTCGGAGACATGCTCACAAATCCGTGTGCTGCTTTTAAAGGAGATGAGAGGAGCTGATGCGATTGGCTGTTTTTATATGTAAGGTCTATAAATGTGTACCTTTTTGTGTCCTGCTGCACTTAGTTTTATTTAGCTTTATGGCATTTCGCTGCATTGAGCATAATTTCTTGTTATCTCACCGTTTTAACCTTTTAGTCCCATAAAAGTCGCCGTAGGGATGAGTGTTGCAAATTAACCTTTATAATTCAACACTATGATACTTGCATTTGGTACCTGTTTTTAGCTTGTGTACATATACTGTTTCTGTACCTACCAAATAAACCATGAATAAGTAATAAAATAATAGTACACTTCTTGTGCTTATAGGGAATTAATTTTTGTTTCATTGAAAAAAATTGTTACTTAAAATAATACATTAATTTATATACATACATTAATCCTCTGAAACAGGGGAAAGAATGAGATTTTCTTTAAATATGTTTTCACTTCGACTTGTTGCTTGAGAGTTTCACTTAAATTAGCTACTGTCATCACATGGAATTACAACTTTCATAAAATATTTCTACCCAGCAACAACCATGTTCTTCCACAGGCAGCAAAACATTTCAAGGCTCAACGTGACATGAGGCTTTTGGCTTGATAAGGAAGTTTTGTGCCACATAGACAGAAAGAAAAAGTTCAGAGTTAAAGTCGGCTTAGATCACCTTGCCCTTGATCTAGTGCTAAGAGGTAGAGCTCATCTCCTCGTCCTTATATCATCTACAGACTTTTTACTGCTCTCTCTCCTCCCTTGTCCTCTCTTCTCCTATTGGGCCATGATTTGGCTTATTAGACACAAAATAAAAATATACCCCGTTAGCTGCCATGGCAGCGAATGAGCCACCATGGCAACAAACGACTTCAGGAAACTTCCAGACAGTATTCAAGTCTTTTTATTGGACAGTTGTACTGCGGACACGTTTTAAGCGCTCTGATAGGCCCTCAGAGCAACTTGGCGGGTGCATCTACTTAGGGTGATGGGGCTAAGTTGTGTGAAAGTGGGCAGTAATTAAAACCAAGCATAAAGCTGTCAATAGGAGCTTATGACCCAGTGTAATTAGCCTAATATGATTTCTCTCTCTGCACTGTGGTGTGCTAAACTGAACTGACTTATCGTCCTTGTGTACGCCTCAACCATGGTAAAGGAAGAGAGCCAAACAGGTATACAGGCAGATTAACAGATAGATAAAAATAAAAGCAGGTAGAAAGACAGGCAAACAAACAGGTTGCTTAGTGAATTGATGGATCAATCAATATGTCAGTGCTTGAAACTTCAGACAAAGTACATGGAGAAAATATAACTGAGAGTGCACCCCTTTGCTCCTCTGTCTCTGATACCCACATGTTTACATGAACACACAGAGTATGTCTGTGTACATGTGCTCATGGTCAACACACATACCTCCACTTTGTTCACATACCCAGTCCCCAATTGGCAAACACTCAGGGGACATGTAGCGGTCACCATTAAAAGGTCTTTCCAATACAAGCTCTGTTACCAAGGGGGCTAACAGTTAATTCGATTGGCTGGCTGGTAATCAGGAAGTGGAGTGCTCTGAGGGCCCAGTGATTAATGGCTCTGTTGCCCGCCCGTCATCTCCCCAAGCTCCTCCCTCCCTCCCTCCTCCTGTCATAAATTAGGACCCTCGTAAATAAAGACGGCACCACAATCAGGCAAACTCAATCAATTACACAGGTTCTCTGGCCTCAGCTCGTATGTCTGACAGGCACGAATGCTAATGTTATTGTTGCTTCCAAAGGGCTAGCCTGTCAATTAGTGTACAAACGCAAAGCACAACACCATGAATATGGACCCCACCATTTAACACCTGTCTGATTACTTGTCTTGTGTGTTGCTTTGTGTACAGTATGTCCGTGTATATTGGCATGTATGGGAGACAACATCAGTTGATGATGTGTTTGCATGATTTGTGAGTGTGCATGATTTGTGTTTGTGTGTAACTAAACCTATATAAAACATTTCATTGTGAAAACAGGCTATATCTTGTGATCTGTCAGTCACATCAGACCTCATCTCCAAATGAGCTTCACAAATTACAATAAAGCATTTAATTTTAGTCACATGTCCCCTGTAGAGGACAAAAAGGAGTAAATATTTCCATCAAAGTAAAATTACAGTTTCCAGCTTCAAACAGTATTAAGCTATTGTGTTATGCCATATGCATTTTTCTCTGGTATTTGTTCAGTTTTAATATTTAATATATATTTTTTTTAATTTCTATATCATTAATTAAACCATATGTTGTTATATTTATTAAAAAGCCTTGCTGGAACAAAGCATTTTTTAAAAAAAAATCTTTTCTAATTCAAAAGAAAAAAAAAACACAACATCAAAACATTTCAGGAATGAATCATGAAATCACACAAAATCCTATGGTATTCTTTTTTCATCTGATGTTGTTTCAATATGGTGCTACAAAAAAGAATATGTCCTTTTGTGATCTATATAAATGAGTTATATCAGTTGAATGTAAACTGGAATAATACATTTACACTCAGAGCACCGTACCTGGTATTGGTATTCAGTATACGGCTGGAGTCCTTTATCTTTGTACATAGTGGAGACATTCTTGTAAACCAGTGTTGCTTCTTCACTCCTTTGTGTTTCAGTTGCGTCGTCCAGTCTGCGGTAGACCTCATAATAGAGGATAATACCGCGTGGCTCAGCTGGAGGCGACCAGGTGAGCAGAAAGGTGGTCTGAAACCTGGTCTCTGTGTCACGTTGGAGGTCTAACAGTGGCACAGTTTGTCCAGCAGGGGGAGCCTCCAGAGTGAGTATGGAAGACCAGTCACTGGAGGAGCAGCCCAGCACTGTGCAAGCCTCCACTCGCACCTCATACCTATGTGAACATACAGCCACATATTAACACACTGAGACATTATATAATACTAGAACTAACAGTGCACCTATGCTTTCACTGTGTAGATCAGTAAACTGTTCATAATGTTGGAAGATTTGTTTCCTCTTGAATACATAAATTGACAACTGCACAGCTTGTGTAAAAGAACAGTAAAACATGCAAGTTATGTGTTTTTAGAGAAAGAGAGGAATAAAGGAGGCAGAAGGAGAGCAGAGGGAAAAAAAAGAATGCAATAAAGGCAAGTCGAATGAATAGAAGGTCATCTAAGAGAGTGGAAGTGATCCATATATGATAAGGCTGATGAGTTTTTATCGTCTGAATCTTATCACCACGTACACAGGCTAACACATACACACCACCATATTCCAGTGCAGCATGCTGACATGCAGACACAGGAACAGATACACACAACTGGACATGCAGAGGATGCACTCTTATACACAGATGCAAATACAGCACATACAGCCCTCCAACTATCCAGTTTTACAGCATTCTTTTCAGTTGTTCTTTATTCTTCCTGTTTTTTCTCCATTTCTCTTTGAAATAAAAAGATGTATCTTTTTCTTTTTTAAAGTTGATTTGTGTTTTGCTTTTGGGATACGGATTTCTCTGAAAAACTGGATTTATGACTTAAGTAAAATAAAGTAATACAAAATAAGACTTAATGAGCTTTGGTTTAATGAAATACTCCTTTCTAACATGTATGTATTTTAATACTCATACTAGAAGTGAGAGTCTACTTTGACTAACCTGTGGTAAGGTGCCAGTCCACGCAGTGTGGTGAATCTGTCAGAGAAGGTACGTTCTTCTGGAGTGAACACAGTGCTTGTAACACTGAGCTGGATGGGATCTCGTTTGTACACAGTGTAACTAATAATGTCTCCATTTGGACGGGCTGGAATACTCCACTCCACTCTGACCTGGAAAATAATAAGCATAAAAACCTCTAACCAATATACACATCAAACACATCTCAAACAGTAGTCCAGTATCCTGAAAGACTGATTTATGGACCTGGTCTGACTCCACAGGTGTGAGTATGGGGAGTCCAACACCTGAAGGAGCTGATGGGTGAGTCTTTGCGGTCACTGCTGTGCTGCTAACTTCCCCTCTGCTGTTGTTGGCCTTGATAACGTAGCTATATTCCACATTTGGCAAAAGTGTAAAGTCGTGGTAATGAGTCTCTGTGCCGACATAGATGACTTCACCATCTCTGCGGAGTTCATAGCCTGTGATGATTCCATTTGGGTGCTCTGGTAGTCTCCAGCTAATCTCCACTGACTCTGACCCAGTCACCTTCAACACACAGGTCAAAGATCACATCAAACAGAGTCCATTGTAGCATTTAATATTAGATTTCAGCTGAACTATGGTACCCAGTTTTCAGCACAGTTCTTATTCTTTTTGCCCTACACATATGCAGTATAATACAGCAGTACAGTGCCTATCAAAAAGTTTGGAAAAAGTCTCATAATTTTGAGAAACATATACATGTTCCTATTTTTATTTACCAAACTAGAACATTTAACTGTTATTTAAGCGTATTTTAGCCACATAAATATATGATAAGGTTAGGTGTTTCCAAACTATTCACAAGTACTCTATATCGACAACATGTTACAAATTACTAGTATAGAACAAACAAAACTAACAATAAAATCTATCAGGATATGCTATAACAATGGTACCAAGAAAATGATCTATGATAAACCATCTCTCTGTAACTGAATAGAATAGAATAGAATAGATTTTGATTGTCAATGTACAACAAAATTAAAAGTGTGATCCTTAATGGTATTCATTCATCCGACATAAAACATAGTTGCCTTGAAGAGGAAAAAAAATGTCTCTAACAAGACATGATGCAAGAATTGTGTACTTCTTTGCTGCACTGTGACACAAGTTCCATAGACTATAACTCTAAGAAACTGCTTCTAACACACGTCATTAATTTTCAGAAATAATTAGACATCAGTGTATCACAAAAGTTATGGCATTATTTTATCCCACCACTTAAGCCACAGATACAAGCACTTTGGTGTTTGCAATACACACTAATAAATGAATACACCTTAAGTGTTGGGGGGGACAGGCCAGTGGGAGGAGCCTCCTCAGTCAGGGTGGAGACTGTTGCGCTGGTTGTACATCCACCGTTGGTACAAGCCAACAGGACCAGCTGATAAGAAGTGTGGGGCTTCAGATTTGTCAGCACATAATGGAGGTTTGTCCCATGATAAACTTCTTCATTGTTCAGTTTCAGCTGATACTCTGTCACTTCTCCATTCTGCGTCAGTGGTTTGTTCCAGGAAATGGTTAAATTGTTAGATGTGATGTTACCCACTGTGGGAACATCCACAGTGGCAGGGGGAGCCTCCAAAGTTGTGATGTTTGTATGAGGGCTGCTGATGCATCCCTCTGATGTACAAGCTATTATTGCATAGCTGTGAAGCAGAATATGACACAATTCAAATGATTAATTATGGCAAGCACTAAAAACCTAATGCGAATATCATTTGTTTTTGTGGTGATTATTATGAATGTTTGTGATTAAACGTTTAGGTTGATTATTTGAAGGACAACAAAAGGATTATAGAAGTAAATGATGTAGATGAATACATGCAATACCTATATGTTGAAAATGGCTCAAGTTCTTCATCCCTGTAGCTGAGAACAGTTGGGTCAAAACTAAATGAGAAAGTCACATTGTTTCTCTGAATCCTGTAAGACTGAATGACTCCATTGGGTTCAAGAGGAGGACTCCAGGACACCAGCACTTCACTGGGTCGACCTTGAAGATGAGTGACTGTGGGCGGGGCTAGGCCACGAGGCGGGGCCTGTCTGGTTGTTACTGTTATCCAGGGGCTGCGGGTGTGGCCAGCAGGGTTGTGAGTACGCACACTAAACTCATATTCAGTCCAGGGACGCAGACCAGTTACTGTATAGGAGAATGAGTCAGCTTGTGGGGAAGATTCTCTGAACAGGACCTGTTGAAGATAATTTACAAAAAAAATATATATAGTTGAAAGAGAATAAACTGTGAAATATGGTCATTCTACCAGGGCAACTGGCAAATGGACAGATTAATCAGTAATTGGGAATCGCTGCCTAATTCTACATGTATGTTGTGAGTTCACCTACTTTCCCCCTTTCACTATCCTCCTCATTACTTCTTCCCCTCCCCAATTCTTCCAGACTTCTCCCAAGCAAAAAATACTCTCCAATCGGCCCGTTGGGCTGTGAGGGAGGGCCCCAGGTAAGTGACACATGGTCTGGACCAATGAACAGTGGTCTGGGAGGAGGCTGGGAGGCAGGTGGAGCTGCTGCTGTGGTGACTTGCTGAGGAGCGGTGCGTGTGCATCCGGCTGAGGTGCAAGCTTCGAGAGTCAAAGTATACGTGGTCCATGGTTCCAAACGCCGAAACAGGAAGCTACGTGACAGCCCGCTGAATTCTAAGTTCCCCTCACTGTACACGTTGTACATCTGGGAGGAAGAAAATGGAAAAGGTACAAGAGAAAGAGAGAAAAAAAGGGAAAAATTAGGTATTGCAGATTATTTTAGGGGTCAGCGGTGAGTGTAGATGAAAGGAAAGAATATACTGAGGACTGAGATAAGAAAATATTCTCTGAATTTTAAACTTTACTGTGCTTTCCATTGGTCTATGTTAGTTACCTTGTAATGTTTTTTTTTGCTTGTATTTAGTGTTATACAGACAAGATTAAATAAACAAAATGAATTAATTTTTTATTTAGTCTTCTGGTTGAATTCTGATGAGTAATTGAACATTTTCAGTTACATTTTTATTCAGTTTTTGTTTCTGTTTTACAGATATTATGAGGAAAGCCTTGACAGACAGAATGCATAACATCAAATATGATTTAAGAACTACAGGAGGTCCCATATAGTTTAAATACATTTTATTCATACCATATGAAACACTCAAATTGAGAGAAGAAAAAAAATGATGCTGGTTTTAACTGCATCTTAATTTCAGTTTAGCCTGTGTTGCATGGTACGCTGTCATTTTCATTTAACTGTCATGTTTCTGAAAATTGTTGTAATACTTCTAATAGATAAATAATGATATAATTTACATAACTTTTCACTATAATATAAAAAATATGTATATAATTTTTTGTTAACTGTAAAAATACTGACATCAAGTGTGAATTATCTCAATTTCAACTTTAAGTGGGTCTAAATCTACAGTCAGTATTTGCTGCTCTGTTATGTCCTTCACTGTTTGAGATTGATTCTGTCTATTCTATTATCCATTCTATTATGTTGTGTATTACATGTTTTGTGTTTTCATTTACCGTGATGAGTCCATTTGGAGACCGCGGTTCATCCCAGCTAAGCAGCAAAGCCCTGCCTTGCTCTCTCTGCTCCACTGTGAAGTTAGTCAGATATGCTGGAGAAGCCTCACGGGTCCTAGTGCTTACCCACGAACTGAAAACACTGCCTGAAACGATAAAAAGGTTCAACAGTTAGATGCTCACATTAGGTACAGCATGTCTTTTATTTGAGCTACTGATGATATCAAACCTACCTGCTCCATTCACAGCCTCCACCTGTAGACTATACTCCGTGTATGGCTCAAGACCAAAAATTGTTGCTTCTGAGACTGAACCCTAAGAGACAGAAAGACACCAATAAATTAATACAGAACGATAGAATAAGCAGTAAGAGCAAAGAGTGATAACAGAATTAAAAATGGAGACATACGATAAGGTAAGGGAGAGTGCAGGGGGAGGAGCAGAGGAAAAGGAGTAAACAAAAAATGGTGACTGGGCAAGAGTTAAAAGAAAGGGAAAAGAGGAGAGAGGGAAACACGAAAGCATGGCAGTGCAAGAGAAGAAAGCGAGAGGAAATTAGTTACACAAACAAATCCTGCGTGAATAAGTGCAATATTTATGAAAATGGGGAATGAAAAGAGCACTGATACAATGGCAAGCTAAGATGACATGACATGGGATTTGTGATATCAGCGTTTCAACATACAGGCTCTGTCATGGTAAAGTAAGTAGACACCAGAGAAGTGGCAGAGACAGAGAGAGACTGGCAGGCAGACAGCTGTCCCTTATGGGTGAATTCAAAGCTCACAGATTGAGTGTTTATGTCACACATGCACCCTTTCATATCACAAACACACACACGCAAACACACAGAGACACAGGCACAGTGTGTCTGCCAGTAGCTTTAGGCAATGGGACCCAGCCCAACAGCCTGGCAAACACAGGGACAGTGCGTATGTGTGTGTGATACAGTGGGAACACCATTTACTAATTGATAAGAGAGACACTGTTGTTTCAAAAGGCCCTGGCGTGCGATGACATGGTAGTCAGGGAGCACCGAGCTCCAGGATGTAACAGCCTGTTTGTTTGTTTACGCCTGTGAGCTTTAGAGCGACTATGAGTGCGACGTTCCTGTGTGCGTTTGTGCATTTAAGTGAATGTAGAACATAGACGGCTGTGTTTTTTCATGTGTTGAGTCTGCAGTTTTTTGAAATTGTCTGTTTAAGACTTTATAGTGTCACATAAGCAGGCATATGTAAAGAGATTAACTAGTAACTCACTCAATGCAGCGGCAAGAGGATCAAAAAGGCTCCAATTCAGACTAAATCAAATGAAAACCCTGACAAATCACCGTAGCGTGGCACCAAGGATGAACTGTCTGAACAACAACCAGAATGCATGTATTCACTGTTTTCATGTCTGGGAGCCAACGTGTTTTTCATCCACAGTAAAATAGGATTAATAAGCCCCTAGACACCTAGACACAAGCTAAATCCTCCTGCAAATCACAGCACTTCGTAACAGGGAGAGGGAGGGAGGAACGCGAAAGAGAGACAGGGGTGGTGCAAGAGAGAGAGAGAGAGACAGAGAGAGAGAGGGCTGGAGTTAGAAATAAAGACAGAAAGAAAGGGGATTGGGAGGAAATGAAGTATAAAAGTAAGGCGATAGAGGGATATGAAAAAAGTAAGAGATGAGTAAGTTAATAACTTATGAGGAGGATGAAAAAGGAGAGACAGAGGAGGACTGTGTGAAAGTAAGACAGAGAGATTAAGTGTATGGGCAAAACGAAGCCAAAAAAAAAAAAAAAAGCTGAAGTGGAGGAGAAAAAAAAGATAGATGTTGCAAAAGGGAGAGACAGATTAAGTGAGCGAGAATGAGAGATCTCTCTACCTTAAAAGCCAGTGAAATATGTGAGGCATGTGGCCTATAAAGCGGTTAACATATGCACATTGTCAATAGCAGCATCTGGCGCTGGCAGCTTTTATAGGAGCGTGGAGACTCTGCTACACGCCTCTAGATGGCAATACATTCAAACACTTTATCACTGAAACACACCGCATTAATGGCCTCCTCGCTACATCACACACACACACACACACACACACACACACACACGCACACACACGCACACATGCACACACACAGTTTCTATCCATCTCACACACATACACAGTTAACACACACTTAAACACATGGAAACACACACAAATAAAAAAATACATGCAGACAGGCTGTAATCAGATGGTGTGAGAACACTACTATTACATTCCATTAATGGCTCCCTCAATAACTATTTCTGTCTCATACATACATTCACTTATGCAGAGGTACACGCTTAAATACAAAGCTCACAGTTTATTGAATTAAAGGTATTTTATAGGACACAAGATAGCCACATACACACAAAAATCTCAAACACATATGCGCATACAGACAGTTCTTCCACCACAGTTGGAGATGGGTTCTCTAATTTAATAATTTTCTATAATTTGAAGGTTTCAGAAATTCTTTATCAATATGTTGGAACCTTGCTTGCTTTTGGTTACACATTCTTGCCCCAACATCACACTGGGTGTACAAAAACTCAAGATATTTATGATCTCACTGAAATTGAGGTGAATATTGGATTCCTCTCACTGTTCATCCTGCAGCATTTGCAGAATTAAAATGGCAGAGTGATTATTACATCTCCAACACTGTTGCAGTAAAATGTGCTTTTGATAAATGATGTTCTTTTACTTAAGCCGATCTAAAGAAAAAAAATCTAAACCTATGAATTCAGCATGAATAGCTACAACGGAGAATATGAAAGGAGAGGCTTTCTAGTTGACTTAAATTCAATGTGCATGAGCATGTGTGTAGATGATCAAAGTTAGTAGTTCATCAAGCCAAATGAAGAAGAGCAGAGAGGAGAGCAACAAGATGAGATGGAAAAAGAGAGAGGAGGGGAGAGGAAGAGGAAGGGCGAGACACACAGACACAGAGAAGGAGAGAGAGAGAGTATAAACAAGACCAAAAAAAAAGACTGAAAGAGACAATGATAGGGGAAGAAAAGTGGAGACAGGAAGTGGTCTTGTTAATTTATACATTAAAGAGTTCTTAGATCTTACGTGGTTCAACACAACTTAGCTCTTAGGGCAAGAAAGCAATCTATTCAATCTTTTATTTCCTCATTCTGTCTTCTCTTTGGTGTGTGAGTGGAGCTACGGCATGAAACCTCTGGACAGTGGGTGTGTGTTTCCGCACATATAGTCTAAGTAAGAGGATCATGTGCACGGATCTGTTTCTGCGTCTGTAGTGTGTTTATGTGTAAGCATTTGGGTGCGTCCTAACAAGACCACATCTGTATCTTCTTTTGTACTCATGTGTCCCTAGTGTGTGTGCACAGATGTTCTGTGTGTGTGTGTGTGTGATATTCAGGTGGAGAGGCATGGTGCGGCCGGGGGGACAGTGTGTGATACTAATTAAGAATAACCATGTGTATTTGTCAAAAGAATTATGCTGATTATCTCACAAAGGCCCTGGCACCGGGCCCCGAAGAGAGACAGAGACAGAGAGATGGACCAACATTAGCATATGGCTTACACACACACACGGACACACACACACACACACACGGACACACACTCTTTTTGTCTTTCTTTCTCTTTGTTTCTTACATATACACACATAGGTAAAAGTAAAAGTACAAGAACAGACATGAAAGAACCATATTTAATGATAGGCGAATGTGGTCCAATCAGTGTGCCTTAGAGATGTTTCCCTCCAAAGGCCTCTCTGCTCTGATACATTAAGTCAGTGGAGAACACCATTCTTCTTACATTTTCTTCTTTCTTTTTTAAGTGTTCAGTAAAACATACTTTACTCTGTACACTTATATTCAGTTCAACCAAATTCATCTAGTTCATTCAGCTCAACTCAATTCAATTCAGTTCGATTCAATTCAATTCTTGAGTCCAGTCTATTAGTACAAGCTGTGTCCTGACCAGCCCTGTGAGAGCAGTAATTGTTTTCTGTATCTGAGGTGAGCCAGTACACCACACGCTGGTCTCTTGCACCCCATGCCAAGCTCTCAAGCCAAGTGTGTGTGCATGTGTGTATACATATTTATGTGTGCATGCCTAATTCAATGCTGCTGGAACAAATGCCCTGTATCTGTTTGTAAATGCCCTGCATGGGTGTCCCTGCTAGTCAGTGTGTGTTAGACCAACCCTGACACATACAGGCATTTGTGTGACATGCACACAAACACACACAGAGTGCCATTAGGCATGTGTTTTGTCTGTGGCCAGCACAGAACTAGAGAGGGACTGCGGGGGTCTGGAACAAGCATGCCCACTTCACACCGACAGCTATGATTGGCTTTGGCGGTTCTAGACCCCAGGAATGGAATATTTGGAGAGTATACATGCATCTTTGAATGCTTGTGGCTGATGTGGCTAAAGACCAGTCACAAAATACTAACAAGACACAAAGATATCTTATCAAAAGTATTCAAAGAAATCATACTTTCAAAGATAATTATAACATATATTCTGCTTGAAATTTAACTTGATGTCCAGCTGCAATCAATGGACAAATGTATACCAACTGCTCAACATAAACACAAAAATTCTGCTTTTCATGTCCAAGCAGTGAGGCAGCATCAGACAGACAATGGGTGGCAAGAACATCTCTGTCAGACTATGGTCAAAAGTACTGCACACTTCCAAAACAAATACTTGAGAAGGATTTGGTTAAACACACACACACACACACGCATGCACGCACGCACACACACACACACACTCCAGATTCTTCCCTTTGTACTATGACTACACTAAGTAATTCCACATACACTCTTTCTTTTCTTCTGCTTCTATATGCTCTCTCACACACTCAGCATTCCCATGAAGAGGTGACCATCATATCATGGTTGCAGCACTAAACACCCATTAAGACAAGTGGAAAGCTCTACACTAGATGGTGTGGCCGCTTCACAGACAGACACACAATAACATACAACCTGTCATTACTGAGAGAAAGGGAATGAGTGAGATATGAGAGGGAAGGAAAGGAAGTAGGAGAATAAAAACTCACTTGAAAAAAATCACTTGAAAGAGTGAGAGGGAGAAAGACAAAGAGGGAATTGAAGATGGGTAAGATGGCGGGAGAGAATGACATAAAAACTGTAATTTTAGACAGAGGTAGACAAAATGTGAAGAAAATGTAGAGATGGAAGAAAGAATGCGCAGTATTGACACACAGAGGGAGGAGCTGTGAAAATGATGAGGAGAAAAAGTGACAGAAAAAATGAAGAGGGAGTGTTACAGCGTGATTATTTGGCTGTTTATGCAGAATGCTGAGAGCCCTCCAATCAGAGTTAGAGACCTCTAACTAAGGGGTGTGATAGGCCGAGGGCCTAACGAACTCTGCATCTGAGTCTCCTTATCTACTCCTCAAATCCTTTCCTTCCTCACTTCACCTGTCTCCTCCTTCCCTCTCAACCTCCTCATCCCTCTCTCCTCACCCTCTGTGCACTTATCTCTGCATTTTTACCTCTTCCCTCCACTCCTTGGTCTCCCTCATTTGTTAAATGGTGTCACTGAGAACAAGGACAAAGCCTTGTCATTCCTATTCCTCTGACCACCCTCTACACCCTGCTTCCACTGCTTTGTGTTTACACAAAGATGACAACTGAGCAAAAAGTCATGGAGTAAATTTGGCACCTAACACTATGTCTGTGCCATTACAGAACATTGTGGTTTTAGTATTTAAAGATGTGTTACTGTTGAGTTATCATATATGGGCACTGACTGATATGTTTTCTTTGTCATTCTTGAATTTCTTTGTTTGTAGTACCATTAGCTGTAGATATTGTCTAAAGGTGATATGGTGGCCTTTTACTAATTCACAGCACGTTCATCAATTTATATCGGCCCCTCAAATTGATAGATACATTTTGAAGAAATACTTGGACATTTAACCTTTGCCATCCATCCATCCATCCATCCATCCATCCATCCATCCATCCATCCATCCATCCATCCATCCATCCATCCATCCA
>JAPQRP010000019.1:21842540-21863800 GCA_037367295.1 Apogon hyalosoma | reverse complement strand
ATCCATCCATCCATCCATCCATCCATCCATCCATCCATCCATCCATCCATCCATCCATCCATCCATCCATCCATTCCAATATTCCCTTTCTAGAATCTCTCTACATGAGACTACACATTCTTGCACACATAACTTTCATAAAACATTACTGTGTTCTATTCTGAGTTTGGATTCCCATTTGCTGTGATGAAGGACAGTTGTTTCTAGGGTCCACACACAATACTATATAGCACATGAAACAAGATATATTAAAAAAAAGTATTTGAAAAATGATTATATTAATTAATAAAAGTCAAGTGCCAAACTAAATGTCCAAATTCATTCATATTCATTCCATTATAATAGTTGAATTGAGTTGATTATTGTCCAGATTAATGTTAGGATGGTCTTTTAAAACTTGCTGTACTAGATGCTTCATTGTTATGGCTTTATAAACTGCACATTGTGTCTATTAGTCAGTTAGTTTAACATAGCAAGTTGTGCCACTGAGGTGCATTTCATGTAGTACAACTCTTCCAGTCTGACCTCTCTTTCTGAAAGGGGTTAAAATGACAGATTTTAACATATATGTAGCCTCTTTTGGAGGTATAAGTGTAACCCTAAGTTGCACATTACAAAAAAGTCTAATACTAGTCAGGTGACATCATTAAATAAAGACAAACATTCTGACTTTTATCAAAATAACAGATTCTGACAACTCTGTGAACTTCAGCAAATTAAGGTAAATACTGTTTGTTTTGTAACATTTGTCACACAAAGTTTTCCCAACCATAACCAAGTTCTGTGTGTCTCAACTGAACCTAACTTTACCTGTGGCACTGTCAGGCATTAAATGCAACAGTTCAATCTTTATGACTTTTATGTCCACAAATTTCATGCATACAGTTTGTGTCATTTTAGATTTTTGGAACGATTGGATATTGACCGATTCTGTTAATGAGATATCCCATTAAAATATGCCTTAAAACGCAACATCACAGTGTGAAGGTTTACACACACATGCGTACAAACACAAACACACACACCATGTTGGCTTTGAGACACAGTTTGCCGGCTGGCCCTCGCTGTCCCGCACTCTCTGACGGGCCCTTAATGGTAAACTAACAGATTGTAAACATGCTGCTAGCTCTCTCTCTCCCTTTCTCTTTCCCCACTCCCTAAATTAATCACACTCTTTTTCCCTCTCCATCTTGTTCTCTCTTTCTTTTCCTTTCTTACTCCCACCTTTTACCTTTATTTCCTTCCCTCCCTCTTTTACTTCATCCTTCCCTTCTATCTCTATCCCTTCGCTCCCTTTCCTCTCTCTCTCTCTTTCCCTCTCTTGCTTTTCCTGGGGTATTTTTTAAACAATGTGTCCTTCATGTACGGTTGGTTACGGGGCGTACAGAAGGACATCATTAGCGCTGGTGGTTAAGCTGTAATTTACACCATTACCGAGGTAGGGGCCATTTTTATTGCCTAGTAAATTTCAGCTCTGAAATATTTAGACCATATGGCTCAATTTGTGTAATAACCTTAATTTCCAAGCACCCTTCAGCTCCCTTCAGCGCCGGCTGTTGTTGGCGGATGGCAGAGTGGTGCGTGTACACGTTCATGTGTGTGTGCACAGTTTGAGTTTAGAGCGCATACACTCACGCAAACATTCACACACACATACACATATGCTGAAACCTGGATATGGCAAAAATGTTAACGCATAACACATAACCTATTACATACACATTACACACTGTCTCTTCCACATGCTCTTGCCGATTCATTCATTCACACACACAGAAACACACACACGTATGTATGCATGGCGGTAGCAGATTAATAGGGTGTCAGCTTGTGTTTGGGTGAGGGAGCGTCAGGCGTCGGCCAGATGGTTCTCAGGGATGATGACTGTCAGGGGTCCTGCTCTGATCAATGGGATGTATTAATACAGCACACACACATATGCACACTCGCACGGGCACACACACTGTTGCACATACACACAGAAATAAAAATATGTTATGCATGCACGCAAGCAAGCACACATGCAACCATATTAAGACATATGTATGAGCATAGAGTAACATACACACACACATATATGTATGCACGTGGTCTCCCTTCACCGGTGATCCCATGGGCCACAGTGTAACATCTGGAAGAGCCAAGGGAGAGAGGAAAGGACAGAGTAAAGGAGGAGAAACCAGGAGGCAGCAGGCAGGGGAATACAGGAGACAGAGATTGAAAGAGATGGACGGAGGGAGAAGAGATCAGTGCAAGATGCAACGCAGGAAAGGAAAACCAGCGGAATAGGGCAAAGAAGTGCAAATGCAGTAGAGTACGGGATAGAAGAGGGAGAAGGTGAAGAGAAGGGTGAAGGAGGTAAATAAAGGTGGTAAAAGTGGGGAGCAAAGCACAGGAATGGAAATGAGTTGTAAGATGCAGAGAAGTCCAAGTAGGGAATGGGTGGGTAAGGAACAAAACAGGCCAAAGATTGTACATGGGAGGGCAGCTGGGACAAATGAAAAATGAGAAAACTGACCAGAAAAGGGTGAAGCAGAAGAGAAAAAGGGGAAAAAAGCAAGAGAGGGTGACGGATGCGTGGGGGGAGTGGATTTTGTGAAATATAAGACAGAGGTGCATGGAATTGCAGAATTTTAGAAAGTCGGTGAAACATTGTCCAGAGTGTGATAAAAACAATATGATTCTTATTAGCTGCAACACTAATGGTGGTCTAATGGTAGGAGGAAGCAGCCACATGAGGTTCCATGGGAAGGGCAACAGAAGAAGGAAATTAAACAGGATGAAGCTGGGAAATGAGACAAATATAATGTAGGTAAACAGAGAAGTAAAAAGAGCCACAACACAAGACGTCCTGACAGGGTTGTGTGAGTGACTAACATGTCTGTCAAAAAGGTGTAAGGCATGGAGAGTGAATTTGTGTGTGTGAGAGACAGAGTGTGTGCCAGGCAGTGCGCAGGGGTCTAGTGAGGCAGGCCGCCTGCGCTTCGTACCCTCATTCCGTCCGATTGCCATGACGACCCCATTAATCAGCCAAGCTGGCACAGAGCAGGGTTCCCAACCCAGCCTGAGATCAATACACACACACACACACTCCAAGTGGACACACACATGCACAACAAAACACGCACTAACTAAATAATCTTCAACATCAAAAACAGTGAATTCAGTAAACACGGGCATCATAATGAAGCAAAAGGAAAAACAAACAAGAGATGACACTTTGAAATTTTTTGTGCTTTTTTTCCAGTGGGTTTTCTGTATGTAGCAGTAAATGGTTTAATAGAAGAAACACAGCTAAAATATTCTATTTCTTGTCTCAAATTTAAATTCCAAAACTTTCAGCTTTACCAGCATGACAGCACACATACATAAATTAAAGGGTTTTTTCCTGTTTTTGCATGTTGGCCACTGTTTACTCCCTTCTCAAAAGTGCAGTTGCAATCTTTGTTTTCAGAAATCCAACCATCTATACAACTAAGCTTTCGGTTTCTGTCACACCTTGCTTATTTGTGATCCTGCTGCTGATGCTTAACTTCTGATGATTCTCAGCCTTGCAGAAAATGTTTTTTCTAAAAGTTGCTAAAACACAAAAATTATTATTTTATCAAACTTCTCTGGAGGATTAGGTTCAACAAAATTATAAGCATTATGCTGAAATATACTATAATGTAAGCACTTTGCATAATTTCAAAAATCACTCACTGTGAATTTGAAGCAAATTTTACAACAAACCAAATAATGCCAAATCACATTCAGCTGAAGTCAGTTTATAGTAATTTCTGACAATTTATTTTTCCTCTCTGAAAACAGTCATCATTTCAGCTGGCCGCTCATGATCCCTTCAAATCACCTAAATATATTACTCATGTTTAACTGCACACTGCAAATTACAGAGAGAAAAAAACAACATAGTATACGATAACAAAATGCTGACATCTCATACTCTTCTCAAGTTTCCTAAGACTTTGTTGCTCATTTTCACTTTCTTTGTTTATACCTAAACAATGGAGCGCATGTGGTAAAGGCAACTGTGTGACAAATGACCGCCACCAAAATAAGTCTATGCCATGTCAATGAGCTTCTCGCTCTCACACACACACAAACACACGCACTCACAAACACAGAGTGTTCCATATCAATGAGAAGGTGAAAGGTCTCCATTTACATCTTGTATTAATTATGAGTGACAAGCCAAAGGTCACTGAGGGAGAAGAGGCCACTCGTATGGACAGAATATAGATCTATACTTCTGCCTCCTCTCCCCCTTCTGTTTTCCTCTCTCCTTCTCCGATCTATCACTCTGTCTCGCTCCTCGTGTTTCTTCACTTGTTTATCTTTCTTTCTTTCTCATTTTCTCTCTTTTCAACATCATATCTGTTTTTCTTGCTTAATTACCTCACTGTTTTATCTATTCAGTATTTTTACATTTTTCTTGTATTCCTCTCTGTCTCCACCATCTGATTTTATTCATCTGGTCTGTCTGTGACTTTTTGTCTCATCTTGTAATCCATAAATACATTTTATGCATACTTACACATCTACAGTTTGAGACAGTAATGCACACACACACATTCACAGGTGCGTGGTGGCATGCAGAGAGGATGCTAGCTACTGCTGGCAAATGCCTCATTGCAGCTTTGGGTGAACCCAGTCTGCTTACTGAGCTGCCAACTCATATTTGGACTCGATGACACAGGGAGTTTGTGTGTGTGTTTGTGGGGCACTTGTTCGTTATTCCGTCTTGAAGCATCAGGTATAGAACAGTGGCAGGAAATTGTGGAAAATGCCCCAGAGAATAGCTCGCCATGGGCAGTGCATGTGTATCAGCGTGTGTCTGTATGTGTGTGTGACTTTAGGCCCCTGACTGGAAAACAGATGGCACCAACGCCACAGGTAGAGTCCAGATTTCTTCACATGCATTACAAATGACAACACACAGACACATACTTTTTAATATATAGACTATACACAGTATCTTACTTATTTTAATGCTGTTTTTCAGTGTTTGAGGTTTTATATTTGTGCCAACTGATGAACTGCATTTCAACTGTCATGAACAACGGTGATTAAAACATGGCAAACCACTGTTTGGAACACAATGCACCATTTGACTTCTCCTTGAAATTCACACACACCACACAAACATATGAAATATTAGAACAGGAGTCCTGAATGCATGGACCACGCATTCATGTAATTTAGCTGATGATATGAAACCCTGCTTATCCTTGTATTAATTGGTGTCAGTTTGATGGTGTTGTGACTTTATTTGGAGAAGCTAAAGTTAAAAGGCATTTGTGTTGAGAATTATTAATAAGGTAAGTCATGAAAATGCAGTTAATTGAAATCGGAGTCAAAGGTACAATACATTTCATTTATGTGATTTATGTTAAAAGGAGATAAGAATGAGAAACACTGAATGCTTAGATTCACTTGTATTAAGAACTACATTCCCCATGAGGCTTAGCATTTCCCTGAGGCTTAAGAAATATATATCATGAATGTTAAATTTGTTATATGTCACCGATTTGCTGAAAAGTTGCATTTTTTATGAAGTTGCCACAGTAAAGAAGAATGTGCCTTTTTAAGTCCAGAGTCTCTTCTCCTTATTATCGGACATAGTTTGGATAACCACAAGAGATGGTGACAGGAGGGTTCTATCTAGCTGTCATATTGTCATCACAATACCATTTACACATTTTATTTATATTTAAAAGACAATTATTACAAATCAAGGAAGATACAGTTTGTGATAAATAGTGATGCACAATAATTATCAACTGATAATTATCAGTCCAATATTTTAAAAAAATGATGTCATTCAGATAATTTAGATAATTAAAGTTTTCAACGATAAATAAAGCCCATAATAATAAATCTAAATTGCTTAGATTTCACGCATTTCACCAGTACACAGTGCACATTGTTGCCTTGCCAACCACCATAAAAACCAAGAAGAAGAAGAGATGTGGATCAGTGCATTGTAAGTAAAATGGTTTTCAGATACTCTCTGTGGCTGCTGTTTTGGTCCGGCAGCAGCAGAAGAAGACGGACATTCTGAAATGCTTCACATAAAAAAAAGCTTAACATAGCTTAATGCCTGAGAACAGTGATCAATCACCACCAAAGTTTGTGTGGACAGCTCTAGTCATCTCTGGCCCACTTTCACCTCTGTATAAATCATGACAACCCCAATTTTATGGATGTTGTCCACGTTAAGCCTTTTCCTCTCCATTGGTGCACTTTATAGCAATGTGATATTATGACTCACGTAAATATACACACCACTTTTAGTTGGTGTGTATATTTACAGATTATGAGCTAATACCATGCACTGAGGGTTACGGTTAAGGTTAGGGGTTTGGGTTATGCGAACCGGAGGTACAAATTGACACACGATCAAATAGCGTTGAATAACACGGGAAAGGTCATAAATATGTATATATAGCATGCCAAATGCCATAAGAACTGGTGTGACATACAATGTAATTTCATGAGGCCAGTCTCCATTATAGAGAAAAAGATTAATGCAACTTAATGTCTGAAAACAGTGGTCGATCATCATCAAATTATGTATGTGTACATAAATATTAAGTAAGTGAAAACCCTTGGTCTATTGTCCATTTCAACCAGCCATAGACTTTTGTTTCTGTAGAAGCCTTTATTTTATTATTAACTGAGTTTTACCACTGACCTGAAATAATAATAAAAAAACTGGAAGAATGAGAACTATTGTTGTTTGTTATTGGTCACGAGAAGCAGGAAGTTATCGGTTATCAGTATTGGTTGCAAAAAACAATTATCGTGCATCCCTAGTGATGAAGATAGTAAAGTAACATCTACAGTAGTTTTGTAGTTGTAGTTTTGTGAAACTGCTCAGTGGAGTTGATCTCTTCTCACACAATACACATCATTTACATCAAAACAACTGTTACCCTGGCACACTTTACTTCATCTGTTGAGAGGGCAGCAGGACAAACACCTTTAGTGACAGACACAGCTGCAATGATGTAACCTTTGCAATTTGTTTTACTTTCTGGTGAGTTGTTTTGTATTATAAACTGTTGCCCATAAAACTGGAATAAAAATAATTTTTACCTCCTCTCATGAAATGAGAGTGAAAATGTGATTTATTCTTGATAGATAAAGTGTAACTGGGACTCATTGCACCTGATCAAAGGTGATTACTTATCTGAATATGTATTTCATGTATCTAATGTATCTGAAAACAAAGTTATTACAACTTTATGGGCAACAGTGTATGTTATTAATATGTATTTATTGTCACATTTTGCGACTGCAACTCCCTTGAGTTGTCAAATCATCTTTTAAACTGACAAACATCATATGTGTAAACAGTGACAATTAAAACAGGATCAAACAATTATCTGTCTCTTGCCATTGAGCAAAATATAATATTTCTTTGAAATGACGTTCTTAAGAGTGTGAAGACCTTTGCCTCTATCTTCATACACATTCGTACAAATAGGCACGGCTTGTGTAGTTCTTGACTGAATGAATAACAAAAGAACAAATACATGAGATCAAAGAGGAGAAAAAGAGAATGTCCTCTGTCATTTAGCTATCACTGTATACATCTGTGTGCCTGTATATGTTTGTGTGCCTTTACCTGTACGGTGAGAGCAGTAACAGTGGTTGAGTTGAGTGTTGGGTCCTGTTGATGCTTCTTGTAAACCAGTCTATAATGAGAAATGAGACCATTGGGCTGCCCTGGCTCAGTCCACTTCAGATGGACTGAGTAAGCACCTGTCAAAGAGCACAACATGTGGCACTGTTCAGCAGTACAATTTGGGAACACTTTAACCATACAATGTCATTTTTCAAGTAACTTGTTAAACTCACCGGTGGGTGTGACAGTAGGAGGAGTCATGTCTTGTGGTTGTGCCTGCAGGGTCTGGGCTAAAGTCCAGTGACTCAGAACTGAGCCTTTGGAGTTCTGGGCACGAATCCTGTACTGGAAGTAGCTGAAAGGGCGTAGGGCAGGGCTTGCATCAAAAAACTGTAGTGGCCCACTGGTCCAGATGAACACCAGCAGATCATCTTCGGTTCCTATTGGACGCCTACAAAAAGGGTAAAACCAAATTAGGCCTCATGCTTAGAATAAGTATGAAGTTAAAGTAAGATAAGTATATATGCTCTATATACAGTGTTATAGGGTCAGGTATGGCCACCTTAGTAAACTTCAGATTACTTTTGTATACTTTGTTCTGAATATTGGTACTTCTGTTTTGTCTTCATTTGAAATGAAAAATGTAAGATCACGTCTTCAACATCATGTCTGTGTCACTGGCTGATGCAAGCATCCTGATGTCTTGGTAAGCTCTGCTGTCTGTGAATGTACGTGGGGTTTGGGGTTTTTCCGGTGGTGTGTGTGAGAGAGATTTTCCTATTTGAACCAAGTCCCTGTCTGCATGAGTCTGATCATGCCAGGTGTGTCAGTGTGGCTGTGTTTTTGTGTGTGTGTACTGCTATGCTAATGCGTGTTTCCTGAGGACTTAAAGGGCTTAGTCTGGTCTGACCCTGCATACAGATCACACACTCTTTGGTCAACAAGCAGACCACGACCTTCAGCATGAATTAATACACACGTGCACGCATCCACACTCACACACACCATGTAACTAGAACAGGACATTCACCTGGAGAAAAAACACAAAACTTCTAGGCTATTTTGAACAGTCAGGTATACAAAGATATATTTAAAATATCATTGATGAGTATATGTATGTAGAACTGTTATTTGTTTAGTTCACTTTATATGTCACACACTATGCATTATGTGTTTCTGTGGATTTTGTTACCTGTATATATGGTAAGAGTTGATGACTCCATTAGGTTTGTGGGGGGGTGACCAGTGGATCTCCAAGACACTGGCCCCAGCTGCCTTCACTGTAGGGGGTGACAGACCTTCTGGTACAGTCTCTAAAGTACGAACATTCACACGATCTCCAACACCACACCCCTCTGTAAAGGAAAAAGGAATCAGAAAATATACATTTTTTATTAAATTGTATGTTTATTACCTCTGCCAAATGGTTATGTGATCACACCTATTTGGCTGGTTGTCTGTCAACAGAATTACACAAAAAGTACTACACATATTTTCTTGAAATTTGGTGAGTAGAGTGAGGAACAAGAGAAGAATGAATACATTAAATACTGGAGCAGATTGACAAAAAGAGAGGACTATCTAAATGTTTTTTGGTTTGTTTTTCAATATTTATATATAACAGTTATTTAGATAAGTAAAATTATGATGAATTAGAACCAAGACATTTGTTCCCATAATAACAGTCACTAACCAGTGGCACCAACTGTCAAAAAGGAAAGCATCATCAATCATAATCTGTGGTTTGGTATAGTAATATCTATAACATAAGACAGTGAACTGTTGGCATTGGCAGATGTCTATCTGAATACACTTCTAGTTTGTGGTATTGGTATTGTATTAAAACAATTTAAGCATAAGTGACATAAACAGACATGTCTACTAAAGTGCATTAAATATCTTAAACTTTATTTTTGCAGATACACCATTTGAAAACTAATGCAGATGATTAATGAAATGCTTACCAATCTGACAGGCCTGCACTCTGATTTGGTAGGAGGTGAAAGGTTCTAGACCGCTCACAGTGAGATGCAGGTCTTGTCCAGATCGGTGCATTATGGCACTGCCACTTCCTGGATTTAATAGGATGTTGTAGGTTATAGCCTGGCTTCTGTTAAACTGAGCTGTGGAGATACAGGAAAAACAAGGAAAACAAAACGATCTTTGGTTAATTAATTTAGTTGAAGGTTATCAGTACAGCTAAAACAAAACAAAAAAAAACATGTGTATTATTACAATATTACAATATAATATTATTACAATATTACAGTAAGAACTGTAATATTGTAATAACTGTGACATGCAAAATAAAGGTAAGAAAAACCAAGACACAAAACAATAATGAAGAAAATTTTCCTCTGTACTGCACCAAATATGTTACATCAGTTCCTACACAGACCTACACAACTGCTAATATTTTTCTGCTCTTACCTACCATTACTTTTGCCAACTCTACAACACTGTGGCCCAACAGCCAGACAAAAACCACACAGATGTATACATACAGAAGCACCCACACCGTTACACACAAGCACCCTAGACTTTGTTAATATTCTCACTGGTGGTTTTTCCATAATTCAGGCCAACTGTATTGTGATGGGTTATTCAACATTCATGAACTCTGGATATCTCGAGAACGAACTGATTACCAGACAAATGAAAGACTTCAATTATTCACCCCCCAACTCACATATGCACAAATGCACCTACACTTACACACCTCTGGCTTTTGCACATGCAGCTTTTCATTCAGGCACACTTTGGCTACATTAATACACACATACACACACAGAGGAATATTCCACACATAAACAAACACGCACACACCAACACACAGGTGACACCACTTTCTTCAGTATGTTTTCCAGTCCAAGAGGCTTAATTGTCACAGTAACACACACACTTAAAGGTCTATTATTTGCAGTCAACAAGCTACTCATCAACACATGCTTAGATATATAATAAAAACTGAAAGCACAAAGACTTCTTCCACAGACACACACCCTTACACAGACAGACACAAACACCCCAATGGTGGAACTGATCCTAAAGTAAATGTCTTTTTAATAGCCATACGTCAGTGCTTTGGCAGTCAATGTATGTATATGAGGACAGAAAAAAAACATGTGCACGCACACACACATTTACAGACTGTCAGACAGCACGACACGCACGCACGCACACACATACACACAAAAGTCGAAAACACTCCAGACTCCGGGCTCAGGGAGTTAACCAAGCGTGAGAACCCAGCCGATATTTCCTCACCTTTAAAATCAACCAGTAATGACGATAGAATAGGCCTGCCTATGGAAATATCTCCACAATGAAGTGTGCGCACACACATATGCACTCACACACTCAAATACACATGTATAAAAATGCATACATAAACACAGACACAAATACAGCGCAACAAAAAGACACAAACCCACACGCGACAAAGTGAAGTGTCTTTGCTAGTTGGCCCTATAAGCAGTTTCTGAGATAGGAAATCAACCTAATGAGAGTGTAATAGTCGATGATAGATGGGTTAGGGCAGACAATCACTGCCCCATAAGCATGAAACTCAGCTCTGGGTGTATACTCATCTATGCGTGTGTGTGTGTACGTGTGTGTGTGTGTGTGTCCAGGTCCTGAGAGGCCAGAAGGTGAGTGGAAAACTACTCAGGGCTTTTGTTTCACTGTGACCCCTCATATTTCTGTCTATTCATACATGAAGAAGCAACAATTCTAGTTAGATACACATTACATTACAGGTAAGTTGCATTGTTTATAGTTCAGTTTGTTTGTTTCTTTGTTTGTTAACACTCTAGCAGCAAAGGTATTGGGTTTATAGATTTCCAGTGACCCAGAATAGATATGATTACATTTTTGAAACACTAGGTCAAACGTCAAATTTTTTAGGATTTTTTAAAATCTTTTTTTCCCCATTTACTTATAATGGGTGAAATTTCAAACGTCTGTTGCAGCAAAATTATTGATTGAATTCATACCATATTTGGTTTATAGATTGCCAGTGACCTAGAATAGATGTCATAACATTTTGGGAAAGGTAGGTCAAAGGTGAATTTTTTTTTTTATTAAGTTTTCAAATCTTTTTTCTTCTCTCATTTACTTATAATGGGTGACATTTCAAATGTCTATAAAAACTTCAATTTTGTTTCAATTTACTTCTAACTTGGCACATATATAGAGGCAATTGATATGCTGACATCACTGCACGCATAGACATGATGACATCAGCTGAATCGATGCCAAAATAAGCTACAATACGTGCGAGGGGTGGAGTTGTTGTGCCTGGAACCACTTGCTGGGACATTGCTTCATGCAGACTCTTGTTTCTAAGAAGTAGATGCTATTTTAGTGAGTAAATATCAACATTTAAGCTGGAAGACACAAACAAAAGTAAATTAAACATTCCAAAGTAATCTGAGAAAATGTAACTCCAGAAATTATGAACATTAACCTCCTCATTCTACTCATTTTACAGTGGATTGTACGATGAGTAGAATCAACATCCAGAGCGGTAAGTATGACGACAAATTTTAGAATAACAATAGAGGGAATTGTTCACTTCAGCCTTTATTTATTTTACCACATTCTCAGAGGATCAAAATATACATACAATTTATTAATATGTGGTCCTGATCATTAATTTGTGTAACTTGGATCAAACATGCTCCTTGTACAAGTTTCATGTTGAGGTCTATTCCTCCTGCAGAATACATACTACGAAGTCTAGTTCATGGACCTCCATGCATGAACATCTCTTAGATTAAGGTCAGGGGTTTGTAATCGTCAGTCCAAAACAATTAAGCAATGTTGGTGCTACTTTGGCGGTATGCTTGAGATCAATGTTCAAAGATCCATTTACATCAAAACATCCAATGAAGTTGTAGAATATCCATGTAATTCTTTTTTGAAATGCTATCAGTCTCATGAAGTGCATCACTAGTCCCAGATAGATATTTTTGGGGGGTTTTCCATACATAATGTGGATAACCATGATCATTATGGTAAAAACAGTTATATTTTTGTCTCAACTAACCAGGGCATATTGTTCCTGTTTCACAGTGCACATGGTCAAACTTTAGCCTTTAGAGTACTAAACTCATCCTCAACACTCTCTGCATGTAGGCAGATATTTTTATTTGCACATCTTTACTAGATCAAAACTGCTGCCCTTGGATGTTTTTCAACCTGTTACACTACAATCTGTTCATCTTATCTGTAGAAGTCAGTATGCATCTCCTCCTGAATGACTCAATGCCTGTGTGACCCTGTAGTGTTTCTATTTGTTTCTATTGTTTGTACAGATTAGTGAGGTATTTCGAAACATGTGGAAGTTTTTCTCAAGGTGAAACCAGTCTTGTGGGTGTCTATAGTTTTTTTTTCTCTAAGGTTCTGGCTGATTTCTCTAGGTTTTCCATGATAGATCAAAAGGAGGCCGGTTTGAAGACAGGCCCAAAAATACAGCCAGTGGTAATGGTATAATGAAAATTAGTCAATATGAAGTTGCTAAAGTTATGACTTCAATATCTGGAAGCTTTCAGGCTGTTAAAGGACACAGGGAGCTTGTTGAAAGTACCATAAATCATCAAATAAATAATGAAATAAAGTACATGAAAACTAAGTTTGAGCCCATTTACAACCTAGTGGCTTTTTATAGGTAAAAATCCACCATTTTCTATGTAATGCTCTCTTTTTTTCCTGTATGTTAGAATTTTTAGATGTAAATGTGACTTAGGTGCATTTATCTGTCACATGTCAATAGGCTTTTTAGAATATTTTCAAAGAGAAATGTATTTACAGAGGTGGTTCAACATCGTTATGTACAGAAGGACAGATTTCCACCAGCATAAACTGATCTAAACTATCATCAAAACAAAGTGCCCAAGTTTGGATGCCCTTCTGATGCAGACTAAAAGACACTCTGCTGAAAAAGGTTTCAGGTGCAATCATCCATCTATTTAGATCGCTACTTACCAGGAGGGGTCCAAGCAAGAGAGATGGAGTGGGGGCCCGACACTGTCACATTGTGGGGAGGCGGGATCCCAGTGGGGCAGGAAACTGGTGTTTGTATAACAAATTTGTCACTCAAACCAGTCCCGCCCTCTGAAGTGGCTTCCAGCTCATACACATACCTGAAGAAATAGTGAGGTGAAAAAAAGAGAAAACAGGAGAAAAAGAAACATATGAAGAAATATAAGGATGAAGTGATGAAAAGGAGAAAATTAAAAAACAGACAAAAATTGTAGACAAAAAACAGAAATACTGAGCCCAAAATCATTTAGTACACACTCACTGTTATTTATTGAGCTTGCCATATTGTTGTGCAGTCTGAATATATAATGAAAGCTGTTATTCCTATTTGACTAAAACAATTTAACAATACATCGTCAAAACTAGTGACCACGTATTTCTGTTAAGAATCTAACGTGGCCTATTTTATAAATGAGAATATTATTATTTCCATATTACCATCACACAGTCCCACAACTGTCAGTTACGATGCAAAATGTAAAGTGTCACAGTCATGGCCTGTTGAAACTATGGGCCGATGAATAGATTATTGTTACAGCTTGATATAACAATGACAGGATCAGAATAAAGCTGATATCAGATGATATCACCTCCCTAAAAATTGTCACTTTGAACTCTGCTAGAAACTGAATTGTCAAAAAGTACATAAAAAAATCTGGATAACTGATCAAAAATCCAATTAATTCATCAATGAATCTGAGACTGAGTGTCAAACTAACCATGAAAAAAAGTAGGAGGGATAAAAGTGACATTATAAGGTTCTATTTTCCATGAAAGTCATTAATTCCAGTAAAGAAGCTTGAAAATAGCCACTGGCCACTAGCAGTGTGACAAAATATTGATATGGTGAACTATCGCAATATTTAATCTCTACAATGGATTATCGATGCGCTCTCGTCATCTATCAGTTTTTTACACAAGTGGTGAAGTTAAAATTAAAGATGCACTGGCATATATATTACACTAAAACAGTGTCATTGTTTATTGCAATTTTGCTATTTGTACTCTGCAAAATATAAATTATGAAATAATTGTTTTTGTTTGTTTTTGTTTCACCCCTATAAACACAGATATATCATAGGTTAAGAGCAATATATCAATAATCACATAATCACAGTATCGCCATATCGAGATATTATCGTGATCGTGAGCCATGTATCCTGTATCGTATCGTCTTGTGAGGTACCCTGAGATTTTCAGCCCTACTGGCCACTATCAGAGCCAAGTTGTAATGGTGGTTGCAGTTTGGAAAACACCCTATAGGTGTCAGTGGGTTGGCTGAACAGATTAATCTGTCTATCATTACTTGAAACTACTCCAATTGTCTTTCTCTTTTCCTTTTATACATCTCACTGCTGTTTCTGTCGCACTCTCAATTGCTCTTGTTGCATGACATCATAAGATAGATTCCCCTTTTAAGAGCGTGGGGCTGCCTGGTACTAAAGCCTACATTATCTGTGTAAGTGGACCACCATTTAACATTAAAAGCCTTTAATTCGCTATAAACTCAGGCACACATGTATTAATAGGTGCTGGTGTTGGATTATTGTTCCTTCACTGAGCGTTTTAAACAGGAGGCCATTAGCACATCTGCAGTGGGTTAGAACACAGTCGGAAAAGGTATTTAAAGTACTCGTATGTTACTTTCAGACACACAAATAAATACACTTTACATACAGCAACAGTGTCGAGAAGAGGCAGAAAGAGAGGGGCAGAGACAGAAATCAAGAGGGGAAGAGAGCGAGGCAGAGACTGGGTGTGATTGAGTGGGAGAATTGTATCATGGCATAAGGTTTCAGAGGGAGAATGAATTTATACACTTCATCACTGGAAGATATTTACTTAAATGTAAACACCGCCTTGGGATATCAAAAGTAAGATGGTGTGTGTGCGTGTGTGTGGTAGGTAAACTGTGAGTGGGGCATTTGCATCTGTTTAGTTGTGCATGTGAATGTGTGTGCATGTGTGGTTGTGCATGTGTGTGTGTCCTGCGGGGCCAGCCAGAGGGAATAGGTTAATTCTCTCGTCATCTTAGACACTTCCTGGGCTGCCGAAGCAAAGTGACAGCTAATCAACATTGTCATAAATAATCAATGGCCACTTTGAGCAGTCTCACGCACAGACACGTGCACACACAGAAAGTCATGTGCGGGTACACATTCTCACACACAGGCAAAAATACACACAAGTCGGCCCGGATAATGGGGCCGGTGCTCCCGGTGTAATTCTTGGCGCAGGGCTAAATTGGGAAAAGAAGGGGAAGAAGGAAGGGAATGAGGTAAGAGCGAAAGGATGGGAGGGGACGAAGGGAGAAAGGAGAGGGGAAGTGAATAGGAAGCAAGACACGCGATGAGAAGCGAAGGGTCGGGACGGGATTGCCTTCTGGCGGACTATCTGGAATTAGGGAAAATTAAACGTCACACACATACAGTCCTCTCGTCTGCCTTCCTTTCTTTTCCCCTTTCACACACACATAGAGGAGATGGGAGTACTGCAGGGTGTTATCCCAAGAATTCTATTTGTAGTAAAGAGAAATTGTCTCAAGAGAGAGAAAAGAGTGAAGAGCGAGAGAAGGAGACAGGACATAGAGAAGGGTGAGGAGAGAGGGTATCATTTTACACTCCCATAATTAAAACAGAAGATCCATCAAGGCAAAAAAAAAAAAAAAAAAAAAAACATGGATTAATAAAGGTTAAATGAAAATAAACAGATAAATAAAATCTACGCTCCACTGCGGTCTGTAAGCAAAAGCCAGATCTGATTCGTGATTTTAATGTGTGTGGGGTAATGTTTGTGTCTGTCATTGGCATGCCAAATATTTGCTCATTAAATAGTACAAACAGACATATACAGAGTACCGTCCTGAGAGAGAGACATGGATGGGATGATAGGAGAGCTTTTAAAACAGGGTGACCCCGGTGTGAGCACACATGCATACACTCAAATGGAAAAAACTAGGAATTAAAGGGATGATTAATTATGAAGCTACAAGTGAAGTGTGTTTATACATGTGTGACTTCCATCTCTGTGCACTTGCTTGCACTTGTGAGAGTATGTGTGTGTGTGTGTGTGTGTGTGTGTGTGTGTGTGTGTGTGTCTGTGTGTGAGTGCATGTGCTCTACCTGTGGTTTGGCAGGAGTCCAGTGTCAGTAAAATTCTGGTCACGGTGGCCTCCGGTAAAAATGGTGTGACCGTCTCTGTTCAGTCTGTATTGGGAGATGTGTCCATTAGGCTGGGATGGCTGATCCCAGTACAGCTCTACAGCTGATGTGTTTATTATCAGGTGTCTGGGCCTGGACCACACTCCTGGAGGAGCAAAGAAAGGAAAGAACGAGAACAAGACTTCGAGTAAATTCCATATCATTCGGTATATGATATAAAACTATTATAATATTGGTAAATTAATTGCAAATCCATTTATTTGTTATTAAAGTGCTATGGCTGCTCATTTCTGCAGAAAAAAAGTGCCTGCACAAAAGTGGGGAAATGCTCATTTTTAGGCTTATGTTTATCTTGTGACATATATTTTACATAATTATTTGTATTAAGTTGAAACCAAAAGATAAAGACAGGATGTACTTGGGAAAGTAGAATTATTATTTAAGTTCTGAATTAAAAGGAAAAGGTACATAAAGAGTCACTGAAATTTGTGTGAAATTAAATTTGTTACTAATATAAAATGTAGAAGATATGTTTAATGTATTTTAGTTGACATATTTTCATTGAAATACAAGGATAATGGCTAAAGGCAGAAATAGGGAATTATTGAGATTTGTAAATGAAAACTAATAGATACGATAAATATAAAATAAAACATGATAAAAGAGCCATTCACAAAACAGAAAATAAATTCATATATAGGGAAGAAGTAAAAGACAGAGAGGAGTAAAGAGACACATAGTGGATTGAGGAAATTACTCCAATTGAAGTTTTTTTGATAAATAAAAATCCATGAATCCATTTGAGTAAGTTGTGGCTTTGTAGCACTGTAGCCATCAGTGAGGAGGAGAAGAGAGAAAGGTGAAGGGTAAAGAGATGCTGTATAATAAGACCAAAGAAGGACAAGGGTGGGGGTGTAGGGGGGATTCAAAACAGGGGAGCAGTGGGACAAAAAGCAAAAAGAGAAGGAAAAAAAATCTAAATGAAGATATCAGAGGTAAGAAGACAGAGAAAAGGACGAACTGTAAAAAACGTGTAATTTAATTTGTAAATTCATGTATCAGTGAAAAAATCTAACAGGTAAAATTAGTTTTACTGTTTTGGGCCTGCTAATCAATTAAACTGAGTTGAGGTAATAATAAACTGAATTTACGAATGACAGATTACATACTGTATATTACATTAAAACAAATTCACCGACACACATTGTGAGCGTGAGGTTAACATTAATTCTGAGAAACAGTACATTGACTAAAATAAAAAAAAAAAAAACAGTGTGTGTTTGTACCAGCAGGGGCAGCTTGCAGGGTGCGTCCTGTGGAAGGAGAACTGGATCCACATCCCACGGCTGTGCAGGCCACCAACACAAAACTGTAGTCTGTGTACGGCTGCAGACCTGTGGCACATAGAAACACACACATATACAACAATAACTACTCACATGCAAGAATACTGCAAAAGATAAAGCAAACGTAAGCAAAAAGATGCAAAATCCCATACATCATTAAGCCTGATTGTTTTTTTCCCACCTTTATTGTTTGAATTTTACAAGAGCAAACAGAGTGCTATAGATAAAAGCACAACAGAAAAATAGGTAAAAAGTAAAACACAAAGTAAGATGTCCTTTTGCCCAGTCTGTATCACCAGTCTGTTTTTCCTCTCTCTCTCTGTTTCACTCTCCCTCCCTCTGTTCTTTCCACACTCTCTCAACGGATGGATCCATATCTGTCGGTGTTAAATTATGCATGCCATAACTCAATAATGAAACAACGTAAAGATGGGCAGCCGCGGAACTGACATGGGATAGGACCGGTCCAACGCTGTAATGTCATCAGCTTTTGATCTATGATAATTATGATACCTCGGTATGCGTTTAGGCTACAGCGTCCAGACATGATTTATTTATAGGCACCTGCTATACAGTTTAAAAGAAATCTCATAGCGACTGAGTGGCTCTTTAACTGCAACCACAGGAAATCATTTTTGTGGTGAGATATAACCACTGGAAGTTACTAAAAATATTACATATAACTAAAGGGACTTATCCTGAAGTTTGACTATCAACTATCTGGTAATCTTAAATGTTTTTTCTTTATTTCCTGCCGCGGTCCGGATGTAAAGTGAGTAGATCAGGATGAAAGATGGATGCAAATGTTTAACGTTGTCACAGGGGATGACTGGATATTTAATGGTCATTCACTTATCTGACAGCATACAACAGCTTACAAATCACATCCAGGGGAAAATGAAAAACCGAAAATGGCTTTATATCAAATGACAGCAACAACAGGCTTTGGCACTGCATAATGTGTTGGATGCTGTATGTCTGCATTACATCTGCACTGTTTAAAGTGAAACAATAAATATTTTATACATGAATAATCCCTGGTAAATGTGCTTATACATTTTAATATTCAGAATTAGGCAGTTCATTAATAATGCTTACACCTTTAATTTTTTCATACCTATTTATATCATATTTAATTACAATATAATTTTGACCTAAAAAGATAATACAGCATAGCAAAATGACAAAATAAACACAGCTCTCCATTTTATTAGTACAATTTCTTCTATTTAAAATCTCTCCTTTAGTTTGCTCATTATCATATCTACCAGATGTCGAGGTGACTTTAATGTGAGTTCTGAATAAGTATTTCAGCTGTGAATTAGCAAAATAAATTAAAAAAAACTAAAGTTGCAAAAAATAAGTATCTTTGTAAATGATTTTTTTCCATAAAATATTCAGCAAAAATACAATAATAACGATATATTTTGAAGGTGAAACACAGAGAAGGAGAACCTATTGTGTTTCTCAGCTGTGTGTCAGTTCCCACCCAGTGTCAACTACATATGGCAGAGAACATGTGCAACATCACACCAACACACACACACACACACACGCATGCACGCACACACGCACGCACGCACACACACACACACACACACACACACGCACGCGCACACACACACACACGCACACAGCCTAATGCACAGAGGAGCGCTTCACTACGGCTTCCACGCGTCTCTTTCTACTGCTTAGCCTTCTTAACATGCCTTGCAGCCAGCCACGCTTAACCCAACCTCTGATCAATGTGTGTACACATGTGTGGAAGTGTGTACATGCATGTGCGTGTGTGCGAATGGCCTCACAATGCTGCCCTGTATTTGGGTTAAATAAAGGAAATCTGCCAGCCATACTGAAGTACTAGGGTTGAAGTGTAAGGTTCTGTTACACCATTTAACTGTGCAACTAAGCATGTGTATATGCATGTGTGCACTCTAGCATAGTAAATGATACACTGCAAGTGATGTCATTTGTTGCAACACTGAATAAAGCAGTAGCCCTTCACTGCATTTTAGTAAAGGACAGAGAGTCAGAACAGTGCTAAAAACTACAAAGAAGAATGCCCGACAAGATTTCTAACACAAACCTGATTTATCCAACTATATGGGGCAATGGTAACAGAGCTAATTAAATTTAGGAATGATATTGTGTGTAAAAAACAAAAGAATCAACATATTGATCAGAGAACATGCTTGTAAAAGTTCATTCATCAGACAAACCCTCAATAAAATGAGCAGAGACTCAGAAACTAAAACAACAAACAGTGTTTAGTCTCCATAAACAACCCAGTGTTTTTCTATCTGCCTCATGATCATAAACCAGAATATGCTCAAAGTGCATGTGTACGCGCACACAAAGAAACAGCGCTGATGTCTCTTGGCCTGTTTGAGTTTACCTGAAATGGTCAGCCTGAAGAGGGCAGTGTTGCTCTGTTGGAGAAATGAGACAATCTACTACGGTGAGAGAGTTTGTGTGTGCGCAGCAGCAAGACAGAGTGTGCATACCTGTATGAACATAACCATCATATGCATGTGTGTTTATGTGCTTGATTAAGGTAAGAAAGAGGAAGCTTCAATCATTTTAACAGTGATCACCGAGACGCGAGAGGCAGGCGGAGGCTGTGGTGAAGCCGGGGTCTCTAACAGAAAGTGAGACCAGGCTGAAAGTGTCCTCACAGAGGTGGATGCAGTGGATAATGGTAACACAGTAAAAGAGAAAGAGACGCAGAAAGACAGAGTAAAGAGTTGGCACTTACACGAAAGTAAAAAAGTTAGTAAAACAGTGAGTTAAACTGAGGAAGTGACAAAGAGCAAAAACTGGAGAGCGAATAGTGACTTTTCTTTTCCTTAATTTCATGTGTGTGTATGGTGTGTGTGTGGGAAAAATAACTGATTTAAAATGGCATTTTATTGACAGGTTGCCGTTCCCTGTTTGCATTAGAGAATATGATAGGATGATGGGTGTAGGCCACAATACCATGACAGTCACCTGATACCCCACATAGGGAGAGAGAGAGAGAGAGAGAGAGAGAGAGAGAGAGAGAGAGAGAGAGAGAGAGAGAGAGAGAGAGAGAGAGAG
>JAPQRP010000019.1:21820991-21842440 GCA_037367295.1 Apogon hyalosoma | reverse complement strand
AGAGAGAGAGAGAGAGAGAGAGAGAGAGAGAGAGAGAGAGAGAGAAAGAGAGAAAGAGAGAAAGAGAGAAAGAGAGAGAGGATGAAGTGAAAGAGAAAATGGATAGAAAGTGGAAAAGCCATGCAGTGGACTAGAAGGAGAGAAAAACATTAGGACAACTGAGAAAGACATGGAAGAGGCTGAAATAGAAAGATAAAAGAAAGAGAACGGCAGAACAGTGAAGTAAAGGATAGTGAAAGCAAAAGTAATGCTAACAAACAAGAAAACATGAGGTAGGAAAAACAAAAGTCAAATTTGATTTATTGGCATAAGAAGAAGAAAATGTAGATGATGTATCAAGATTAAGTGTGAAAATGAAAGAAAGAGACAGAGAGGAAGAGAGAGAGAGAGAGAGAGAGAGAGAGAGAGTGAGAGAGAGTGAGAGCTTTGATAACACCTCTCCTAAATAATTAAGAGTTTGACTTCCTGTCTGTGGCTCCCTAATGCAGAGACCGTCTGGGATGGAACAATGAGATCAGGTTCACACACACACACACACACACACACACACACGCACACACACACATACATACACACACACACACACACACGCACACACACATCAACTCAGCAAGCAAACCCATAGTTGCGATAAATTATAGTGTATGCATTTGACAAACAGTGGATAGAAAAACACACACACACTGATGGCGCACAGATTTAACACCTCTTTAGACATCAGTAGCTTAAGAGTGATTGTGTGCTATTATATTAACTTAACTTTCACTCCAGCAATCTGAGAGAAAAACTTGAAATTTTTAACAACTCTAATGTAGCTTCTTCAGTAAAAAACTTTGGGCCTAAAAAGACACTGGTAACTAGATGAAACACTGCAGCATTGACAGCCCTGATTGAAGAACACTTTACAGCTGATACATGACAGAAGTTGTCGTCTTTGTGCCCTGCACCTTTTCCCATGTCTACATGCGTCCCACCTATAGCATGGACCATTTAGAGCATGGACTTCGTAGGAAACACATTAATAAATAAAAGAACATACTCTATTCCCTGCTGTTCTGAATTAATAATGAGCCTACAAAAGACCAATTAAACACATGATTAATGCCATAATCTATATAATTGCAGGCAATAATTCATTGTGAGCTAATGATAGCAATACTTAATATCGATTCACATGGGGTGTCTCTACAGTAGTGCTTAATTCTTTCTATGAAGTGCCACTTCTCAGAACTGCTAAAAATGCGATTAATAAGAGTCTATTTGTTGCTTTTCCTAAGGCAAATCATTGATGAGCAGTAAATAGTGAAAACCAGACATTTGTTTTATATTTTTAGTCTGCTATCATGGAAACCACTGCCTGCCTTGTATTATGTAGTGTCATAAAACACATATGTAACAGCAGTGTATGTTACTCCCATGATAACCCCTTAAAGCAAAGCAAGGGTCTACAATATCCTAAATCTAGCGCTGTCTGTCCTATCTGAAATACATATAACTTCATCTTAACAGTTAAATACATGTACTGTACATAAGCCGTGTATTTAATATAACTATTGGAAGGGACTCTTTTACCCAATGATTTGACCTCAACTGTCACTTTACACCTTGCAGACCGAAGTAGTTTTAACAAAAAAATAAACCTAATTACTCCATCAGGAAGTATCTTTTACCCCACAGACACGTCATGGATCAAATGAGTTACAACAGTGTGAGAATGATTCAATCTATAATCGACATTTTTGCAGCTAAAAAAAGCCCATCCAGTTACTGTGGTTTGAGTGAGTGAGTGTGTTGCTCTTTGAGCGTCTGTCTCGACAGCGGTAAGAACCGACAGAGAGATGCAGAGAAGATGAAAAATGGCATATTAAACATTAAGGATGAGGGAGTAGCGCAGCAATTATTTCTGTTCATATTTCATTGAAAACACTTAGATACATCCATCCATCTTTTCATCTGTCCTGCTCCTTCCTCCTTTTCTCCTTCACTCCCTTCTCAAATATGACATTTTGTGATCCTTTTATTCCTTCAGTATGTATATTTTTTGTCCGCTCGTATATTTCACTTTGCCGTTGAAGTGGATTCCTGCTTCTCTCCTTGTTTCACATCTTAACGCTTTTCTTGCTGTAGGTCAAAGTGATTTATTAGTTTTCTTTATTATTAACAGCAGCCACTCATTAGACAAAGTTGACAAGATATGATATGATATGAGGCCTGAATCTGTACCTGTACAGGACTTGTGACGTGACGGTCTAGTGTGTAAAGAGAAAAATATAAAAGGATCATAGCATGTAACATTAAATGATGGATTTAAAACACATTAATGTGTTTGGGTTACATTACATACAATTGATATGAAATGTGAATGCAAATGCATGCACATTTTTATTTATTTATATATTTTTGGAGCAGGTTTTTAAGACAACTAGCAACATGTGGCCTATGCGAATTCATCTGCATTGGTCCTAAAAAGCTGATCCATTTTTGACCCTTTGTTTTTGTTAACATTGTTTTTCAGTTTGTCTGCTGTCAAAACACTGTGACACATCAAAACACAACACTGAAATATATTCCTAATGCATTAATGTGTTGTAACAAAGAGAGTAACATGGCAAAATGAGATGGGGGGGGGCACAGATAAAGGGTGAGGGAGACCGCTCCAGTAGTGGTTTTGGCTGAATATGCAGGGTTTTCCAGGGTCTCACTGGGGGACAGGGGAATTTTACACACGCATGCTGGTTGCTTACACTGGCACATGGGGCTGGTACAGTATTACAGCACATTACCATCTCTATTTGGCATTGTTTGCTTTTCCTCATGCCTACACATACAAACACACATGCTTGTATGCACACACCTCCTGACCATACAAGCCAACCACAGGCACCATGGGAATAGTCTATTGGCTACTGGCAAAGCTGATGCCTGGTCTGAGTCCAAGGCAGAGGGGAGAGGAGGGCTGTGAAGAGAAAACGCCGCTGAATTTCGGCTTTAGAAGATGGAATCACTTGATTCCCATAAGTAAAAAGCTAAAGGAGATTTAAGTTTGTTTTTAAATGTAAAAGTTAGTGGAATGATTGACTCTGAGAAAGCCAGGTTCAGTAACCACTTTTCAATGTCTTTATGAAATTAATTTATTTATAGCTACTGTATATATGTGTAACTTAAGGGCAATTCCAGGTTTCCATGGAACAATTAACAATTAACATACAGCTCAAAAGGCTTTATAATTGTCTTCTCTTATTGTTTTTGATACTATATGCACTATGCTGTTGATTTTTATACAGTAAGTTTTTATTCAACTTTTTTTTTTCATTTCAGTCTCATTTAGTTCTACTTGTACAAACACCTTGTAAACTTGTGTTTTATTGCTGTTGTTTATCAGAAATAGGCATGTGTGTTGGACAAGATTCTACTGGCATGTCTCTTTTGTTTCTTTAATATGCTCTGTGTTTTTACAGACAACTAATGTTTGTTTTACAATGCTTCATGTAGGTGTTTGTGTCTGCATATGTAAGTGTGTGTGTTGTGAGGGATGGCAGCAGGCCAGCAACACTGCTCCTCCTCAGGGTAGATAAAACAAGGCCCACAAATCACCCAGTCTTGACACCATCACGATTGCGTGTGAACCCACAATACCTAGACAAGTCTGTGTACAAACAAGCTGCACTTTTGAGCATTGTGTCAGGGCACCGAGTCTCTCACCGCTTTTCTTGTGTTGTTTGTGTAGTTTTTATCCTTCTTGCATGCGTTGGTCGGTCTCATCTTGTGCATGCCTCTGTGCTGTGTTGAAGTCTACTTTAATGCAAGTTGTTGTTTCATTTTGTTGCTGTATTTGTGTATATGTGGCTGTGTTACACCAGTAAAAACAGCTGAGGCAGGAAGTGTAAACTCTGTCATAACAAGGCTGTCTGATAGTACATAGATAAATATATGACAAAGGAAGAGAAAAGGTTGAAAAGGAGAAAGAGAATAGCATGAGGTGAGGAACAGGAGGAGTCAAGAAAGGGAAAAAATAGAGGAAAGCAAAAAAAAAAAGTGGAAGATGTTGAGAGAAGTCGAAGAAAAGGAGCAAAACTAGAGAAAAAGTAAAAATGAAACAGATAATAATGTATCCTACCAGTCACAGTATAATTTCTGGGTTCATCAGTGACTGTAAATATGGTTCCGACACCAGTCTGATTCAGGTAGTACCGCTGCACAACTCCATTGGGTTGAGCCGGTTCAGACCAGTTCACATGGAGGGAGGAGGAACTCAAGGCTGTGACCACTGGAGACTGTACCCCCTCTGGGACCCCTAGGACTGTCACTGCCACCACCTAAACACATGTGAATAGAAACACACACACAACAACAGATGAAAACACACAAAAAACATAAAATATAACATATTTCTGATATTTACCGGAATATAAAAGCTACATAAAACAGATGGATTTCTGCAGTGATCATTTATGGATGCAATTACCATGATCACAACCTAGTAAAAGCTGCATTGAAATTCAAGGCTTCTTTGTCTAAGGCTGTAAATGCCTTGTTGAGTGCAGAGGAAGGCATTTGCTAATCTATGAGGGTGGACATTTAGAAAAAAAATGTAATTGAAAAGCATCATATCTTCATGATACAAAATGGATGGGCAGGGTCAGAACATTGGAACTTTGGCCACCATCAGAAGAACAGCAGGAAGCGCAGAGTCTTAATAGAAAATGTAAAGGCTATTTGGATCTGTGTTGGCAAAATGCTGTGTCAAATTTTGTTTCAGTGTAATTTCTACATTTATGTATATGTCTCTCCTTCTCCTCACACAAAGAGTGTTAAGTGTAGGTCAACAATCCTCTTCAGCTGCAAAACTCTGTAGCCTATCACCCTATTTCTGTAAAGCCACATCTACAAAATGTGCCACCGAGTCAAATAACTTATTTAAACCCCTTTGTGATTATAGTATGTTCACATATTCACTCATATTTCAATATTGTACAAACTTTTTATACACTGCACTCCTGTACCATCCGGTTGTTTTATTTTTTAAAAGGATCTTTATCCAATGCAATATATTTGTACCACCCCGATGCTACATTTGGAAAGAGAGGTGATTTTTGACTGCATTTCATATAATTCTTTGCTTTTTTCCTCTTTGACTTCTTTATTCTTTATCAATCCTGTGAAAACTGGGAAGCTCAGCTGTAAATATGTCCATTTATGCAATACACATGAAATGCAATATGTCAAAGATGAAACTGTTAAAATTTGATCACCAAAGATCAAAAGTCAAGGTCGCTATGACATAACACGACATATTTTGAAGCCATAACTGAAGATTTCAATTGCTAATCAGGACATTTTACAACCAACATGACTAACCCTCATCTTCACTGTGACATATTTATATCGCGATTTCCTGTTGATTACTCAACACCATATTCCTCATTAAACAGTCTATAAGTGAAGACATGAAATTTTGCACTGGAAATGATAATTTCAATCATACAATCAATGTCTATAGAACTATATGGGAAAAAAATGTAAAGAGAACCCTTTATAATATGCCTCCACAGTCTTCTCTACATATATGAGTATGGACAGACACAGATGTGTCTTGGTGCATGAAACAAGTCATAAGACTGTTGAGAGGATGTTCTAGTCTCCTTTATTCATTTTCCAGAATAGAAGATGGTAGTACATTAACTGTGTTATTAATGAGTAAATACTGGGATTTAAAGTTAAATTTAACTAACTGAATACTGATATTTATTGCAGGTTTTGCAAACAATTTATCAATGTGAGAGTACTGAACACAAAGAGTTTACAGACTTTTTCTCCACTTTAGCAGCTTAACTGCAGCTACCAGACATCCAACTATAACTGACCAACTTCTGCTTTAACATTTTGCCTGACAAAGATGAAACAGCTCAGAAATTTACTGTCAGAACTGCAATTATGATTTTAGGTGCTAACTACTATTGGTTAAAAAAAACAAACAATGAAAACAGACTCTTCTTTGGCAAAAAATGTGTACTTGTACAGTGTTGAAAGTGACCATCTTATTGTAAATTCCTAGCATAGTATCTGTGGGCGCCTGTGAACGCTAGGTGAATGTGGAGACCACAGAATCACAGAGCAATCTGCTGCTAATGGCAACAGGGATATCCTGCCTTAATAGACTGTCACTAGCACTTCCCCCACCTGTCCCACACAGTGCTATGCAATTAGAACACTGCTACTACAACTAAGAAGACACACGCACATGTGCACACACATAGACACACAGATATAGACGCGTAAACACACAAAGCAAGGAATGAGCAAAGAGAACTGGAAAAAAGAAAGGAGATGAAAGATGCAGGGGAAGTGTAGAATGAATTAGTGAGTGCTTCTGCGTGCTGTCAACTTTGGTATCTGTCAGGATTTGGAATAATTAAGAGATAATAAAAACAACATAACCACATGTCTGTATAATGTATGTATGTTTAGCCTGAATCGTGTAAACTTGAAAAATTGGTAATATAGTTAAGGCTTAATCTTCAGTCTATTTCATAGACTAGAATATACAAGTTATCTGACAAATGAAAATATGTTTCCCTCAATGTTAAGCTGCTTACAAAATTATTTATACTTACATACTTACTAATTCTTGATGGTGATATTGGTAAAACGTGGTTCTAACATTGACTGACAACTTGTATCAAGCTTCTCCACTGGACTTTTTAGGGAAAATAGCTAAAAATTGCTCTATATTCACTTATTTAAGCAGATATTTATCATTTTCACTTAGATGTTCATTTTATAAGTCAATATATTTAATCATTTATGAGGATTGGGGATGATACCAGCCTATATACTATTTCCTGCACCAAAGTATCATTATTATAGCAGTCTTTTAGAATCCAGTATGGATCAACAGCTACCACTAACATCAAAGTATGCCATACTGGGATATCCACTATCATTCTGTCAAGGAAGAAATGGAAACTGGCAGGAACAGAGGAAAATAGAACTGTGAGAGACAAGTGGGAAAGAGAGCAGGGCAGCAAATGACAGGAGAGAAACTGCTGTTTGGCCAGTGGGAAGCAGGGAGGATGAGAAGAGAACGACAGAGGGAGATGAGAAGGGAGAAACTGGAGCATGTGGAGTTAAGACCAACAGAATGACAGGAGACAAACAGCAGAGAGAACAGGACAAACAGATTCAAAGACAGAGGTGGACCAATCGCTCTTCCTTCTTCTCTAAGTGACCAACCGTATTAGATCAGTACCTTCTGTTGTCACAGCAGGTGTGTGTTTGTGTGTGTGTGTGTTTGTCTGTTGGTACCTGTATGTGTGTGTATGTAGGGGGCTGATGCCAGGTAATTGGAGTGGTGTATTAGGTTAGCCCAAGTTATCCCATAATTGGGACTGTTTGGCCAATTTTCAGTGGTGTACAAACTAATTCAACTCACTCCTTTTCTACACTCAGCAGGGTACACAGTATGTAAGCTGTGTGAAACAGGAAGTACCATACACAGAAGGAGAACATGGAAGAAATAGACTGAGTTTCTAGTGTGTATGTCTTTAGTGGAGTATGTGGATATAATACAAATACAACTCTCCTATCAATAACAACATAAACAATCACAACCTGTTAAAGAACATTATGACATTGTTTTTGTCTTCCTCTCACCCATGATTTATCCATTTTATTTTCCATTTATCCCTCACTGGTGTCATATTGCTCCCCAGCATTCATTACTGTATACAATAATCCTTCCATCACCCATTTACCAATCATTTAAAAAAAATGTACCTTCAGCTCCACCTCTTTCATACATCCACCCATCCTGTGACTTAGTCCTTACGTAAGAATGTGCTCATCACAATAATGAAATGTTAAATTACTTTTTTTAAAAAAAGCTAGAAAGACCGTTTTCAACGTGAGCTTTCATCACCTCTAAGCCGGAGAAATTAATTGTTGTGGTGATATCAGCTAGGCTACAGCCAGGGAGATAGCAGGAGGGAGTTCTGTGTGAAGCTATTATGGTCGCTATCACAAACATCAGGTAGGCTCAGCAAATCTGGGGGTTGGGGGTGGAAACAAGGCTAAATAACAACTTGTTCTGACATGGGAACAGTCCAGAGTTCACAAAGCATGGAGACATTAAAAAAAATAAGTAAAAAAAAAAAAAAAGCATGGAGACATTATATAGTATAATGTATCTAATTTAGAAAGGTCAGGCAGTAAATTTGAGTTAATAGAGCTTTCACGACAACCAAGCATTTCAAGTACAATGTAAACAGTATCTATCAGGCTTTTATATGAATGGTACCGGAGACGGACTACACTAAATATATAGTTTCTCATTCAGACATACACAAAAATCACATAGAGTAAACAGTGCTTAAAACAAGCAATTTGTATTTGTGTGCATGTATAAACTGAACAATGCATTTTTTTTCTTTACATTCCTCCCTTTTATTTTACAATTTAAGCTAAATTAAAGGAATGAACAGTGAAGTGGCACTTTGGTGATTCTGAGAGGCCATTAGATAATTATACAGAGGAGTAATGGCTTGATGAAGTGACTGCTGAAGTGCTACAGCAGATTTGGAAAATGTGTGTGTTGCATACATGTGGGTGTCTGTGTGAAACAGAGACAGAGCTCTGAATGGAAGACAAAAATAGATACCAGCGTGAGAATCAACATGAATTACATTGCTGTTCCAACTTGAGGTGGAATCAGCAATATCTTACTTTCTTTTTGCACAAAGCAACCTCAATAATACATGTCAGAGGCATTCTGCTGCAGAGAATGGAAGCTTGTTGAAAAGGTAGGTTAGATGGTAGGTAAGTCAGTGTACTGTATTTAGCTCTTATCAGTCAATGTCAATTGTTTTTGGAACTGTCATGCCTCCTTCACTTGATTTTTAATGGAAGACAACAAGATGTGGCCTTTGACCAAAAGATGCTTGTTAGGTAGCGCTTGTTAGCTAATGCTAACTTGCCAATTTTAGACTGACAGCTCAGGCTACCAGAAGACCTAAGACAGTTTATGCCTAGGTCACAAAGATTCTTTCGAATGATGTGTTTGTTCTAATCTCCCAGTTCCTTCAAAATCTGGAGTTCTTAGACATTCATGGAGGGAGCAGTAGTTTCCAGCCCTCTTATGAAGTTGGTATGGCTGCCATTCAAATCGCAAGAGCAACTTGAGGCATTCATTAGAAAAAGACGTGATTTTCTGTTCTCATATTCTTTGTAAGGGTGCCTCGGGACCTTCCTATGTCATAACTATGGCCACTTCACAATTTTTTTTTGTTGTAAGGTGGCCGTATGGCACCCCTATGTGTAACTCACAGGACTCTCAAGTTGTTGGTAGGAAGATCTTATGCTTTTCAGAATATTTAGAACGGTATATAAACAGTGACCATGTCATCTCTTAAAAATCCTGTGCTGTGATCATCGCATTGAAGATGATGATAATGCCCACAAGACTAAAACTTCTACAGCTACAGCTGCACGACAAAGAAGATCAAGCGGTTGTGGCCGTTGTTTCGGTCCAGCAGCAGAACCCTCTTGTTATTTTTCCGTAGGTAACAGAAAAAAGTAATAAGGTAGAAGTTTGAGGAACATTGATATATGAAGTAATGTGACGTCAAGTGAAATTATTAAAAGATGACCAGCATGTGTTTTATGTGTTTGGGATAATGCGCTGTCCATGGTGCTGAATTACACACTCCAGCAGAAAAACACTGACCTGCACTTTTAAATATAATACAAATTAGCAGTCATAATAGGACATAAAATGAAGAAATCTGAAGTAGAAGGTATAACAATAAAACAAAGAATGTTTTTTGACCGTAGAAATCTCTAGAATGAAGATTTGTATATGACCCCCTTTAAGAACGCCACAAATGCCACACAAATAACATACTACTGCCTATTACAAACACATTACGTCCACCTTAAGAACGCCATGTGAATCTCTGTCTGTACATTCATTTATATGAATGCCATAAGGGGCCCCTAAAGAGAACGCAATGTGTTCTTGCGATTTACTTGCAGCCACTGTAGGAACATGTGGTTCTGGAATGGTCTCCTGATCTTAAATAATTCATGAACATCGTACGTTGTTCTTAGGTTGTTCCTAAGGTATTTGTTAGGATGCCCTACGACTCCCCTTTCAGGGGATTTCCTTGCGCGTTCGTAGAAAATCTTGCACAAGATCATCCACCCTGCTACGAACTTAAGAACGGTCTATGAACTTTCCATTCTTATAAGAAAGCCTTGAGAAGGTCATACGAAATAGTCCATAAATTGTTCGCATGGTGTTCGTAGCTGTTTGTAAGGACATTTGTGACCTAGGCATTGACTATAAGTAGAAAAAAGGAAAAAGTCTTGAATGATCCATGTCTCTATAATGCTATGGGCTACAAGGCTGAAATGAATAGAGTGACTGTCTCATCCTTAGAATCAGATAGTTTTAACTATGAAGGAAAGCAGATTTAAATAATGCCAAAATGGATTGTGGCCAGTTTTCATGCCGTACAAACTAAAATATCACCACTGGGTATGGGTTCTTTGTATTGGGTGTAGAGGTGCCCAAATGTCAAGGTCAGTATCTCCACAGAGCTATCGGCAAGAAGGCTGAAATTTGAACTGCATGACCCTCTCATCCTTAGAATCAGATAGTTTCAACTATGAGGGTGAGCAGTGAAACTTTACTTATTATGGTCAGTTGCAACAGTGTACAAAATGTAAAACTGTTGTTGGCATATTGTCCCAGGGTTCCCAAATGTCACACAAGAACACCTCTGCAAAGCTATGGCCTAAGGCTGATATCAGACTTTTCAGACCCTCTCAAATAAAGGATAAATGAGAATCAAAATGTATGTAATCAGACACGCTTGTGGAAAAGTTGTTATTATGCACCAAGTGTAAAATCTGACATTTAGGTATTGCTTTACATTGAAAGGGTAGGGGTTCCAAAATATCCTAGTCAATATCTCTACAGTACCATGGCCTAGAGGGCTGAAATTTGAACTGTGTGACCCACTCAACCTAATAGTGTTAACATGAAGGCAGCCAGAGAAGCTTTACTTCTGGTCAATTGTAGCAAATCACAAAGTGTAAAATTTGATATTTTGTTATAACTTTCCACTGCCAGCGTTCCTAAATGTCATGGTCAACATCTCTACAATAATATGAGTTAGAAGAATGAAATTTGAACTTTGTGACCCACTCCATCTAGAGATAATACAGTATCAAAAACGAAGGTAACTAGAGAAGCTTGAATTGTGACAGCTGTCAATGTCGCCAAAGAGTAAAGTCTGACATTCGTGTACGAGGGGGCTTCAAAAAGTTTGTGGAAAAAGAACATAGCTTTGACATGGGTTAAATTGCATGACCCTCAGTTTTACACAAATGGACTTAAAGGCTGGTATCAATGCATGCAATAGTGTATTGACCTAGCTGGAGCATATGTTGAAAAATAAACATCTTAACTTAAACCGTTTTTTTCTAACTGACCTTTTTCCATTAACTTTTTGAAGCCCCATTGTATAACTACGTGTTGGACAAAGGGGTTCCCAAATAAGCCTAAATCACCCAAATAAGGGTTCCATAACATTACAATCAACATCATCACAATGCCACGGGCTAAAAGGCAGAAATCTGAATGTGTGACCCTCTCAAGCTAAGACTGAAACAGGGTCAAAATGAAGACAGATCAGAGAAACCTTAATAGTTGCTAGTTGTAACAGTATACAAGATGTAAAATTTGACATTTGGGTGTAATTTCCCACTGAACACCAGCATTTTGAAATGTCAAAGTCAACATCTGCACAACACCATGGCCAGAAGACTCTCAACCCAAGGATAAAACAGTATCAAAGTGAAGGCAACCAGACAAACTTGGGTTGCAACACAGTTGTAGTGTAAAATCCGGCATTTAATTATTATGACTTTGCATGTCCTGGTCAATACCTCTACAATACCATGACCTAGAGTGATGATAGTTCAACTGCATAACCTTCTCACCCTACAGATTAAATGGTGCAACATTGCGGTGAACAGAGAAGCTTTACATTGGATGCTTGGGTTCCCAAAAGTTCTAGTCAGTTCGACACAAAAAACATATGTATCTTCCCTCTGTAGCTCTCTTCTCTTTGTCCAAATCAAAAGACTACATACAGAGATAGATAAACCCAATATTACAGAAAAGCTAACTTTCGAAGAGTCTGTCAAGCCATAGAGTAGAACAGTAGACTCATGTCCATACTGTGTCTGATTTAAGCTGAACAATGATTTCTGATTACAGCTGTCAGTCATGTATTTTACGCCCTACTGATTTGAAAACACCTGTGGTGTACTAAAGTCTGCATCATTAGGTAGAGTTTTATCAGCCTGAAAATATAGGGAAGGAGTAACTTGTGTCCTCTCAGACCGCTTGAATTTCAATGTGCCGAAAATAACTGCAGAATTATTTTTGCCAAAAAAAAAAAAAAAGCCCTGCAGCTTTAATCTCACTTGTCTCATTTAGCAGCTGTTGTGCAGTTGTATCTTTTTTCTATCATGATGCAACTGACCACATGTAACTGTAGCCTCACATCTCATGTTATAAAAATGAAGTATGGTCAAGAGGTGGAGGTAAGTATTTGTAGCAGGTAAGCTCCTGAACTGATGTTCAAGCACAGTATAAAACATTCAAATGAGACATCACTCAATACAAACACACATAAAGCCCTACCTGTTCACTGTCAGTGCAGCCGGCCCGATTACAGCTCCGTAGCTGGTAGCTGTATTCTTGAAAAGGCCTGATTCCACCCACGTCAGTGAAAGTGGTTTCATCACCACGGTAGCGCTCCTGTCCATCCCGCAATATAACATAGTGAGTGATGTCCCCTGTTAAAACGAAACAGGTAATTTTGAAAGATGATTTCTTCAGTGTTTAAAGACTAAAACATTTTGCTTTTATGAAATTAATCAGAGACCCCTCTACTGTTAGATAATTTCTTCCACGACGACGCATTGTTTTAAGTAAAACATTAAACAGTAACACAGAGAGTAGAGTTACACACCATTCGGCCTTGCAGGTGCTTGCCACTGCAGCTGGATGATGTCATCCCTGTCACCTATACGACTCCACCGGGGCGGTGCCACTCCCCATGGTTTATCTTCATGGGTGGTCACTGTTGTAACATCGCTGGAGCCTCGCCCAAAGCTGTTCCAGCCCCTCACTCTGTACTCATAGGTGGTGAAGGGCTCCAGGTCAGAGTCTTTTACAGAGAATAGAAGGCCAGTAAAAAGAAAAAGAAGAAAGAGAGGGGCTAAGAAAAATGGTCAGCTCATTTGTAAATATGTGTGCCAATAAATAAGGCACACATCACCACACTTACCTAGAAATGCATGTGAATTTATACAGTAAATGCACATATAGCATTAGCTGTAACTGTGGTATACACTAAAATAATAAAGGGATTGGAGGGACTAAAGAGAGAACATTTATTGTGAACTAACAATAATAATAACCAAATATTACAATTTCAGATGAATAACAAACATGATGCTTCATCCCCTGACATTTGTTTTGAAAAAATACAGAGCTGCAAAATTAAATATATGACACAGCGCTAGCATAGTAAGGATAAATGTTCCATTTAAGTTAAGCAATCCCTTAGCAGTATTTACACAGTAGAAAAAACTCATTTGGATAAATTTTTAGTGTCATATTATGTATTAAAACAGATGGTATTTGGCAGCATAATTCTGATAGATTTGTGTCTAAATGGTGAAAAACATATGGTAGCATAAGTGTTTATCCATAATGACTTAGCAGCAATAGTTCCATCTTTGAGAAATGAGCATACTGGGATTTGTACTGCCAATGAAAGCAGACATAATTTAAACATACAACAAATATGTGCACTGGTGCATAGTTGTAAACTTAAGCCAATGACTGAAGCTTTAAGTTGTTACAGTTTCTGGTGGGCACAGGAGCATTTACACATACAAATGAACTGGCACACAATCACACACACACAAACACACACACACACACGTACATTACTTTTAAGAGTGCTGAGGGACTGGTGCTGTAAATGAAACCATGTTTTAACCACCAGTTTGGGACTCTTGTCTCTACTATTGTGATAACTGAGGCAGCAAAACACACAGCGTGCAGCAAGCAGTAAATGAAACATTTGATAGGTGTTCATGTCTTAACACTACACATCTTGGTTTGATTAACAACTAACTCCAATAAGTATAAATTAAGAATGGCTCTGAGCAATGTATATTTACTGCACTTATTGCGCACATGGATCTTTGTAATCTACCAGAGCTTTTTCCCAGAGAAGTATTGCATGATACTCCTTGTGTGTGAATGTGTATGCATGTGTGTGCATGAGAAACATCTGGTGTATGGTGGGTGGCGACAGCTTTATGTTCCTCTGCCCAGATGGTGTCACAGCATCGCCTAGAAACTCTTATCCTAACCACCCCATGCTAAACACACACACACGGACATCAAGTAATAGAAAATCCCCCTAACAGAATCGCTTTCCATGCACAGACACACTTAAAGAGTAACTAATAGGAACTATAACACACACTAACATGCGCTGCTGCACGTACACAGACATAACACCTACAACCACAATTGTTCTCGACTAAACAGATGTAACAACCCGGATAAATAACATGTGCACAGACTGAAAATCCTAACACACACACAGCCACAAACGCCCACACGTACAGGTATTCATGCTCCCTTCGGGCTGATAAATAGTAAAGAATGTTGAAATGGCATTTAAACGCCCATCTCTAAGTTTTAATGACACACCAGTGTGCAGCATAGAGAGAGTTACCACGTTACAGCTATTAAGGTACACTGCAACAGCTGTCTTGGTTTGTGTGCGTGAGTGTGTGGAAGGGCATCTGTCTCTGAAGCCCGTTGATTGCAGAAGCTGTCACACTGCGAGTATATGCAGCACTGGTTTCTGCAGGTTAGCAATTTCTACGAGCGGTGTGGTGTTTCACAGATGGTTATATTCTGTATTAGTGATTCTTCACAGTGGCTCACAGGACGGAAGGGAGAGTCCTAATTTCCAGCAAAACCACCGGTCAGAGGGAGAGAAGTCAATATATTAGACAGCCAACATGGTGGAGCACGATGATGCCAGAGTCAAGATCATCATCCAAATCACTTTTCACAACATATGCATACTTTTATTAAACTGGCTTCATAGAAGACAAAACTTGCTGGCTCATTGGTTTGCTAGTACTTCTTTAAACCAATAACAACTGCAAGAGTGTCTAGCTACAGTCATTGTAACTTCAGGATATGTATACGACACGACAAATCTTTGAAATGGTTAACTTTAAATTCAGAGTTAGTAAAAGAGGGTTGGTGTGTCCTATACTGAAGGGGTGTGCCATGTAAGGTTTTGGAGACTGTGAGGCTGCATCTGGACCCCTCCCATGCTAAGGATAACATGACAGTTCAGATTGTGGCCTGAACTGTCTAATTTGGAGGTTAGGAACTTTGAAAAACACAGTAACTACATCGGGAGAATGCTGACGTAGTTAGTTAACCCATAGCAGGCCGTTCCAATACATTACTTCCCGTGAGTCAGACTAATTAAGCTGCTTATGTGCCAGTGGAGTCACATTAAGTCATTTCTATTCAACATGCACTTGATGCCTATTATATAATATTGAGCTAGATAATAAGGCTGAACTTGCATGTCCAAGACAAGGGCTTCCATCTATGTCAATGATAAATGTAGAGGAGATGGGGAAACGAATAATTTAAACCAGAAACATCCACTATCCTTGCGCTGTAATCTCATCATGGACTTCTCTCTATTACTAGCAAGTAGAATGACCTTGACCGTTGCTCACCAAAAACTAATCATATCATCCAAATGACTGTTTTTGTCAAACAAGGGAAAAAATACCTCACATTCCTGAGATATGATATGAAAACACAGACATGACAATGAATGTGACATTTTTGCTACCAAAATGTCTTCAGGTCATCCTTACAAACACATGTCTGAACCAAACTTGAAGCGATTCCTTTAAGGTATTCCTGAAATATCATGCTCAAAAGAATGAACATACATGAGGTCTGACCTTTGGACACCAGAATGAGTTCAGTACAGTCTTGTACCTAAGACAACTTCTGTTCCAAATGTTGTGAGATTTAATCAATCATTGCGTTTTAAATGTAAAGGGAACTGACTGAACAACAGACACACTGTTGCAGTGTAGATTTGTTTGCGGTATAGGTTTTATTTTAATGCAACTCCAACCCCATACACTGAAATGAATGCAATGATATAGTAACTTTTTTAAATTGTAACCAAGGAAGGTTTAACAGTTAACAGCTGACTCAGACACACAAATGTTGTTATTGCCTATATTCATGGTGCAATTTAATCAACACAGTGACTTTAGATTTATTACAGAAGTGTTTTAAAAATATCAGTTACATTCTACACTTCAAGAGTCCAGTGAAGAAAAATATATTCAGTTGGTCAGACCAGCTGAGGCAAATACAAGATCACACTTTACCTGTATAGGTGAAGGTGCTGGCATCTCCACTGTACACAACCTCCTCATGAGATGGACACAGGCTTCCTTCAAACTGCAGGTTCTCGGAGTGTGAGCTACTATATATGTCTGCTACTTTGTATGTGTTAGCACTTTTATTTGTAAGTATATACTTGCCTGCTGGGAAAGTTTCATGTGTGGTGTTAATGGAAGGTGAATATGTCGTGGAGGGTGTGTATGAGAGTGTGTGTGCAGACAGAACCCATGTGCAGGCCGTCACAGATGGGTCGAGGTCACAGGAGCCACAGTAAGATGTAGAGGCTGCTGCTACAGGACACACTGAGCCCTGCAAACACTGAGGCTGGAAGAAGAAGAAGAACCAAGTAAAAATGGAGAAGAAAAGAAAAGATGAGCAGGTAAGGTGGTGTTGTAGTACAGCAACACAGAGCACAATCAGACAGTTCTACAAACAGAGAGAAGAGTAAAAATATGAAGTTCACAAACAGAGAATAAGTACTCCTATATGTGTTTACTATAGCTACTTATAAGTCATTAATTCGTTAAATGGCTCGAGATCATTAACACACATATTCTTGTACGCAATATAGTGATTATGTAGCATGTTTGTGTGTTATGTGTGTGGTATGCATGGTCCTTAATGACATCATTAGAGCTAATGAGAGTTCCTACCCTTTGTCCCTGTATGTGTGCGTTTGCTTGTGTGTATGTGTGCAACTGTGTGAATGTCTCATGCTGACACAGGAACACACAAACACCACATGACCCCAGTTGATAAATGGAAGATGGCCCAGTCCCCATCTCCTGATGTGACAATGTGTGTGAGTTTGAGAGACAGAAAGGAACTGAGAAAAAAAATGTTGGATGCTGCCGTTTCAGCCAGTGACCACTAGACAAGTGAGTCAAGAGCCAGATACTGTTATATCTTTAAGCACTGGGTGTATTCTTATATTTACAAAACTTATATTTACAAAGAAAAAAAAAAGAATCATCTATAATGGCACATTTAAGTTATTATTTATTATGTCTGGAAATGTAGAGACTTCTGTGTCACTTTCTTTCTGGTGTCTAAAGAGCAAAAAATACATAAATAAATACAAATGCCAGAGCATGTTTAATATTATTTAGTGAACACATACAGTATATGACAGGATACATAAGGGATAAGATGGTGGGATGTGAAACTTAAGTAAATATTAAATTAGTTGAAGCATCACACTGTCTGTTGTCACACTGACAATAAAACAGATTTAATGTAAATGCTTGAAAAACACAAATGTTTTGGTATAAACAATTAAACTGAAATCTGATGAAGCCAGTTACATAAAAATGAACCAACAAATGAATGTGCTGCTAAAAAAAGTGATTTGAAGATGTGAAGACTACACAAGTTTAAAAAAAAAAAAAGTGGAAACGTGTATAGAATTAACTTGACAAAACAGTTTCAGACTAAACTGATGGACAAGTTTACTGCCTGGACTAAATGTATTACATATGTGTCTTCTTTACACCATATGTTGAAAAAAAATAAAAGCGTAAAGATGTACAGATAGAAAACCAGAGCCACAGAAAAAGATTCATCAGAAATGTTTTAAACACACCTGTATTAATAGCCCAGGTGTTGGTCGGTCAGCACACACATGTCGTTGAGGGTCATAGCCAATCCCATTGCAGCATTCCTCTCCCTGACGTATGACCTTTGACCCACAGCACTGCAGTGTCACTGTAGCATTCCCAGCAGGGTGCATTGTGGGATAACCGTCATTGCCCACACAGCAAAGAGAAGTTGAAGAGTTTATATACTCCTGCCCACAGCAGATAAACCCTAAAAGCAAAAAAAAAAAAACAAAAAACATAACATGGAATTGAATATTTATATTATATTCCATTTCTCCCCGTGACCCTAGTGAGGATAAAGCGGGTTCAGAAAACGGATGGATGGATGGATACGCCATTTCTATAATTATGAATGAAATACAATATTTATTATTATGTAGAGTCACTCAAAGATAAGAAGATGTAGCTGTTCATATCCACAAACTAACTTCATCACTAGATGCTACTAAATATTAGACACAGAACCTTTAAAATGGCTGCCATAAACATCACAAGTACAGGCCAATATTTTACAGTATAACACTAGCATTTTGAACACATTATAATCAGTGACAGAGCCTCATCTGGTCCTACTGGAGCTGTGAAGGACAAACTTCATCATCTATATTGTTCATACATTTTTTGCAAGACTAGCACAGAAACACGCAAGCAGATTTTTTCTTTCTTTCATACAGAGATATCTTTTAAACAATCTCCTCTTTTTTATGTTCTCCTTTTCACTGTCCACAACATTGTCCACTTTCTTCAAATCTTCTGTTTTTCCTTTCTTCGGTCCATATTACAACAATAGCCACTCAATGCTGGGTTGTGTTTTCGCTCCTTGTCATTTTCTAAACCATTTTCTCCATCTGCATTTCTCTTCAATCAGTATTTCCCAGTCTGCACATCAACAGTATTAAGGCTATTCTGAATGTCAGTGTGCATCTTCTCTTATCACCTTTCATTTACATCCTCATCTCCTCTTTACTTGCTCCTTTTTCTACTTTGCATGCCTGTTTTGTCTCCATTTATTCATTTCTCTGTAAGGCAGTAATATTCAGGTTCTGCTGTTGGAGAGGTACATGAGGAGAAGAACTATGTTTTTCTGAGAGCTGCCAAATCTGACAGTGATAGGTGATATCTGCCTGCCACCACTTCACCTTCAGCAGCAAGGTGACATTTAAAATACATGCCATCATCCCATTTCCCTGTAAATGTTTCGCAGGTACATATCAAAATTGAGGAATACTTATTTTTTCACATTCTCCGGTGCTTCATATTTTAAATTCTAATAACCTAAGCCGCTTTGAATGATTGACAAATTAAATGTAAACTTTATTGCCTGTGGGTTTGAAGGGCAAAAATTTATGCTTAGTGGAATAAATGTGGTTTACAGACATTCATGGACAACTTTGTCGGCTAGAATGACAAATCTTTGCCTTCTCTTAAAGGAGTGATATTTTGCTTTTTCAAATGAAATTATACATTTTAAAACATTTCCCTGTGTTCTACATAAACTATAAATGCTCTGCTTGGGTCTGAATTCTTCATTAATTCAACTCCACAGGTCCATCTTCAACCCTATTTCTGAGTAATGACACCAGAAAGGTCGCTGGCCCTTTAAATGCAAATGAACCACTTCACGCCCCACCCTCTCCAGGTTGTTGGCTGTGCTTCTCTATCCCGTTCAGCCACTTGAGTTCGTTAATTCAACCAACAACTGAACACTTGAGGTAAAGGCCTCGAAGTTTGGATATGTTTTCAGTATGGACTACAACCACTGCTGGTGACAAACAATGATGTCGTACTCAGATAAATGTTCATCGGAAATCTTGACCTTATATGTGCAAATGTTGTGATGTAACTAGTTATAAAATGTAACAAATTAAGAAGGAACTGAAACGGGTTGAGAAATCCACTTGATCTTTGCCAGAATGAATATATAGATAGCTTTGCAGCACCTGGAAGGTTCAAATTCAAACTTTTTGAACTATTAGGGTCCAAATACACAAATAAATGAACCAAAGACTAATAAAAGTGGGTTTAGCAAAATATGACCCCTTTAGCCTATTTTTGTTTTTAAAAAAATCTAAACTTTATTAATCAATGAAATTGATACAATTATTTACAATCTGCAAAAAACAAATCCAAACTAAGCAAACAGGTCCTTCCACTGGATAATTACTGCAGTTATTGATACGGTTCATCTGCAACAAGTTACTTAAGCATGAATTCCCCATTTCTTAAACAACCATGTCAGAAGACATATCCCATGGTCAGGGAAAAGATGGAACTTGGCTTCAGAAAGGTCAAATTATAGAGTTAAAAACACTAGAACCGCTGGTTCACACTGAAGGTAAGAACATTTCCCAATGCACAATGCAAACAGAACTCAAGGGATTGGGTCAGTGTAGCTTTAAGAAAACCACCTCATTTTGAAGTTACTCAGAAAAAAAGGCTTCAATATGCTACAGATCATAAAGATTGGACTGTGTTTCAATGGAAACATGTCACATGGTCTACATGGTCCAGACTGACCCTGTTCCAACTCTTCATAACTCACATTTCTGGGATTTCAGCAACAATTTCTATATCAAAATGTTGGAAAAACACTTTTCTTTCAAAGACTATTGACATGTTAATCTTAAAATGTTTCATTTTCCTTCTACAGGCCTCTAAGTGCAAAGCTTAGAGGCCTGTAGACCATTTTTCTCTCATTCACTCCCATGTTAAATTTCTCTCACATTCCCACAAGCAGTGCTCATTGAGTTCGGACTTTTTCCCCACATTTTTTTTTTTTTTTTTTACACTGATACGTTCAGAAGAGTCATCACAAGGCTCACCTGCAAGAATTTTTTAGATAAGATGTACAGTTATGGATTGACATCAGTTTGAGAGGTGGTTTCTTAGTGAATTTAACACAGACACCCATGTCTGCTCCATAAGGAGGAATGTTTATAAACAGGTTTACATTGACCGTGTGTTTTGTCTTTTCCACAAACATGACACATGGTAGAGGGGTGGACAAGAGATAGGCTTACTATACTGTCAACTATTATTCATATATATGGATTCAGCGAATTCCCATCTTTTCAGTGTCATTTGTTCCAGACACAGGTACCACAGTTGTTTTCTTTCTTGGATCTTGTCCACGGGTCATTAGTGGTTATCATGTGTACCTGCCATGTTTCTCCTCACCTGGCTGTAATTGGTAGGGTTTTTCAAAATAAAAAGGAAGGGCAGTGTGTGTGTGTTCAAACACATTAACTGCAGGGTTTTTCCAAATAAAAGCCTTATTTAAAATGCCAAATAAT
>JAPQRP010000019.1:21786828-21810993 GCA_037367295.1 Apogon hyalosoma | reverse complement strand
TCTTTCTTTCTTTCTTTCTTTCTTTCTTTCTTTCTTTCTTTCTTTCTTTCTTTCTTTCTTTCTTTCTTTCTTTCAACTTTGTCCCTCACTGTATCATTAAAAATACAAAACCCTGGTCATGGTGAGTGAGTGCAATGAGTGTGACTGGTGCCAAGGTTAAGTAGCCTATCCTATAATAGGTATTGCTGTGTGCACATGTGTGTGAGTGTCTTGAAACAGACGTGTGGGGTCGAGGTTGCATAGCCGGCCCCAGGGCTCCCCGACAGCGCAGTGCACCCGGCAAATGGCCCTTAGCCTTGCTAGCGCCGCTAGCCCTACGATCCATCATACCATATGTTCTCAATGGGGAAGCTAACGCTAATGACTGATGAGTGGATGGAAAGGGGGCATATAAAGGGAGGGAGGGGGAGAGTGGGATGAGAAAGAGAGAAAGAAAGGGTGGTAGGAGAAGAAAAAGGCCAAGAAGCACAAGAGTTGGGTAAGTGAGCTGAGGATAAAATTAAAAAATACAGGGAACATTTTGAGAAAACAGAAGGAAAGGAAGTCAAGACAAATAAAACAAAGGAATGTTACACGGAAGAGGAGGTGGGGAGCATATGCCCTCCTTGGGAGGGCTCCTCAAATGAAGAATGACCATATAGGCTGCTCAGTAGGAGATGAAAGGAGGAACAAGTGAAGGAAATGAAAAAGAAACAGATGAGACCAACATGGTGTGGCAAAAAATACTGATGAAAACCAACAAACCACAAAATAGTACTTGAACAATACTTTGAAATCAGTCTTATTTACAATATCTTAAAACTGCATAGCTGAAAAATGGAAGCAAGAAAATAAGGTTTTAACACGTCAATATATGATATCAGTGTGTGAAACTTTTGTGTGTGTACTTTTATAAAAAATTCAAAGTTTTAAAAAGTGCTTTTTAGCTGATATACTTTACACTGACTTTTTTGTTAACCACGTCTTTTGTGTTAGAGGGGATCATTGTGTGTGAGTGTGTGTCTGTGGGTTTGCAGACGCTAATGGAGTACTATAGGCTTGCCCATATGGGGCCATTGTTTATGTGTGATGAATAGAGTCCACGTGTCTGTCTCTGGCACTCAACACTAACTGAACCCTGCCGAGGGCACCCTGTTGACTCTGTGTGTGTTTGTGTGGGTGAATGTAATATGTCTATATGTGTAAAAGTGTGTGTGTGAAGGAGAGAGAATGAGTGTGTATTTGTCCTGCTGTGTGCTTGGCAGTGCCCTCAACGGTGCCATCCCGAGTGTGTTTTATCATCATCTGCCATGACAAAGATGTCTAATGGCACACACATACACTCACATCAACACACACACACACACCCACAGTCCCATCTGTGCCATGGTATCCGGGTGCTTTGGGACACTGCGGGAGAGAAGGAAAGGGAAACGACCCCACGTTCCTGCGCCATGTGTCTACCTCAGCCCCTCTTTGCTTTACTCTTCCCTCTTGTGTCCTATCTTCTGCCTCACTTTCTTCTTTTTGTGTCCCTTTAAATGTTAAGATAAAACAGTGACTAACGTAACAACCCTCAACTCTGTTCAGTGTCATATTCACTGTTTGCTTAAACTGAGAGTCCTTCGTTATTTAACAGTTTTGGCAGTAAAGTGTTTCTCTCCTGACAAAACTATTTGTATCCATAAGCCATAGCAGCCACTTTCGGGTAATGATTACTTTCTCAATAATGACTGGTGTAAGGGAAAATAAATTCCAAAACAGTATCTATATTATAGTTCCCAATCCAAGCACTGCATTGGCCATGTGATTTCTGGCAGGTCACACCAGCGACCTGTCCAAAAGCTAAATGAAGGATGGAGGATGTGGGACAGAGGTTATCCTTCAGCAACTGATAGAAATGTCTTTGTTTTCAGTTTATTTTTGATCACAGTAAAAGCTGGGCCAGCCACAAAATGCCTTCAGCTGTGAAGAAATATGAAGTTTATTTTACTGAGATTTATAAAGCTTTTATTGCATCGTGATACCAGTGTTAAACTTGTCAAAAAAAAAAAAAAAACAATATAAATACATAAAAATAAAAAAAAACAAACACACACATTGACGGGGAGGCCTAACAACTGAACAAACTTCAGAGCCGTACATTTTAAGTTCTGTAAAATAATTACACACTCTTTGGTGCTCTAATGATGGAATAAGCAGAAATGACATTAGTTAAAAGGTCAGGAGATACTGTTAATTTCTTTTAGTTTATTTATATATTAGCTTAATGTTGATTTGTCAATTGTTGCAGTTCCAAAAGCAGCTGCCTAAACATGTTTTATCTCAGGAAAAGTAATGTAGTAATATAATACAATATAATCTTTGATATATAATTACTTTTTGAAGATGTAATATATAAAACATAAGAAATTAGCCTTCCTCAGTAACAATGTGTGATTCGTGGCTCTTAATTACTAGTCATTGCCGGTCTTTCAACACAAGCATAGACTGATAGGTTTTCGCTGGATGTTTCTTTCGCTCACCTGGAGTGTACGTATGCACTTCCCCCTTCTCCTCACCACCGCAGCAGACCAGTAAATGATCTACAACCTGGCCCCCACAGCACTGGACCCCATAGCCATCATGGAGGGTCCCACTACAACAGAGCTGGACTCCTTTCATGGAGTAAGGAACCCCCCCACAGCAGCTGTCACCGAGGCCCACTGAGACCCGTCCCTGGGAGCGGTCAGGACAGCAGTATTCATCTAGAAGACAAAGACATATGACACAAACACTTTTCATTTCTAGTCAATACAAATCAGTCAGTGTATAGGTGGGGGTGGGGGGGTAGGCACAGAAATCTGACACTCACTGGTTTTTACAGGGACATAGTATCTTCCACAGCACTGGTGATCGGGGAGAGCTGGGAGCAGAAGGCCTTCACAGCAGACTGGGCTAGAGGAGCTGTTCCAACTCAGGTAACTGCCTTCACAGCAATGATGTTGCGGCTTCTTATTGTACAACTGACCACTGCAGCAAACCTTATTTATGTAGAAACAGACACACACAAGTTCAACTACGGATAATGGGATATGAAAAAAGTGGTTAAAAAATCCCAACAAACATACAAATAAAACCCTTGGTTGATGAAATCATTAAAAAGACACTCTTTTTAAGCTTCCAATATACTATGTGATTTTGGGCTGTCCCAGATGAAAGATGACAAAAGGGAAAAAAATGTGCTGATTTTACATGGTATCACAATGATCCTATGAGCTTTCAAGATGGCTGCTGTCATGGTCCTGTGGCCAAAATTAAGATGAGCATCTCTTCATACAACTGCCGTTACAATTTAGTGCTATGAAGCAGCAAATAGGAATGCTCCTATAAATGACGTCCATTTCATTTTCCTGTGCTACTTCCTCCTCCTCTTTTGACTTTTTTCCATGCACATATACACCATCATGTAATACTCTGATAATTAGCTTTGCATCATTGTTTACCACTGCAACAGCACGGACTGATAATGAGAACGCTTTACTCTTTTATTCTGACTATTAGCATCATTATCATCATAAATCTACATACTTCACACTTAATATAGATTGTGGCCAAGTAGTAAATTAGAACCATGTCATAACATATCTTGGAGTAAACTTGTAAGATAGCTGAAAGCTCATATTCTGTGGGCAACATTAAGTATGTTTACATCTAACACTAAGGCAGCTGTGTGTGTCTATATGAGCCTAAATATTGATATTTTTGTGGCACTGGGTGCTGTGGTAAATGTATGGCAGGCGGTTTCATTGTGCTGACTTGGCTAGCTTTCAATGACACAAGGATGGAATTGAATGCAGATGACAAGTTAATCTGTTTAGAGAAATTAATCACTGAAGATGACCGTGCATCACACATACATGCAAGGCGCTCCACAGAGGTGCAGAAAAGTGTGAATTATATTTGTCTGTGGGTCTCTGTGTGCTTCCTCTGTGTTGTGTGTCTCTCTGAGGTCTGGGGAGGATTAATATCCTGAGGGACTACACAGCAACAATATATGCTCTTCTTCTGATCGGCAGCCAAAACAAAGACACTGGACTTCTGTTGCTGTTTTACAAGTGGTGCAGGCCATTGTACAAGTTAATTATTTGGTTTGCTAACAACACATCATATTTCATTACATGTTGGATGAAAAAGAGTGTGTTATTTTTCAAGCAATGCTCCGGCCCTTATGAAAAGAGAAACTAGTCAGGGGTTAAATAATGCAGTTTTCCCCCCGGGACAATAAAAAATGAATGGGTTTGAACTGTGAAAGTTATTCTTTTCTTCAGCACAACAGTGTAAATGTAGTATTATCTTCATTCAGTTTGTGTGGGTTAAACGCATGACAAATGATTAAATAAGAACTAGTCTTTTCCCATTAAAAATACAATAAGACAGAAATAATATTAAAAACACGTAAGTAAAACATGACTAGATCATACTGACCTGAGTGTCAGGATGGAAGCAGGATGTCCCACACACAGCATGAGTGGCAGGACACTGCATGTAGGAACATCTGAACCTTACAGCCCCTGCACTTCCTGACTCCTCCTCCACAAATGATGTAACCCCTGCTGAACTGTTGGCACATGACCTCAAGGTCCGTCTTAAGACCTCGTAACCCAGCATGATCCCACTGGGTCTGTCTGGACGAGACCAGTCCAACCTCACCACCCTGAGAGACAGCGACCGAGAGGCCAAGGTGAAAGATGAGGGTATGGAGGCACTCAAAATCTGAACAGGGTAATAAAATGTCCTGAATCACACTCCTGTCACACCACTGCACTCACATACTTAAACACACATGCATCCATGAATGGTTAATACCCAACAAAGTTGAGCTACAATGTCATGGCCTCTGTATTTTTATACACTTCACACTATTGATTTTCTTCTTTTTATCTCTGACACCTTTAGCGGGGGAAAGACCCATGTAGTAACACACAGACTTACAACTTCCACAGTGTGCCAGACAGGAAATGAGCCACAAATCACCACTTCCACAGTGACACTGAGATTTTAGATTAGCCTTGAAATCTTACTTTAATGTTAAAGTTTAATGCTACTTACAGCTATGTGATTAGAATGAAATGACAAAGTGTGAATATATGTGTATATGTTTAAAGTGTATATGTTTAAAGTGAATTTGTACAACTCTACTCTGTTTTGGATGCTGAAAAATCTTTGCACCACAGTTGCACATTTATGCTTTATGAATCCAAGCATTTAATAATGAGTGAAAGTAATTTTGTAGTTATGTTAAATGTCTTTATAAGATAAAGATGATGATTATTTTAACAATGGTTACACTCCTAAAGATACAGTCAAAATCAGGGAGGGGGAATTGTAGAATTTGAAAATGTACTAATTTTCTCTGCAGCTCTCTCCTATTGATCTGAATCAAAACACTAAATATAAAGATGGATAATATGACCTCATGTCATGCTGTTATGGAAAAATCAAGTCATTTTCCAAGGTTGTGTCAAGACAGGGAATAAAGGAGAATAATCACATCTAAGTCAAGCGTAATAGAATCTGATCAGTAATTTGTAAATACAGTTTTCAATTAAACTCAACCCTGCAACCTGTCTGAAAACACCTGATTATAAAAATCTGTGCCAAGGAGTAGATGCACATGTGCTCTGCAATTAATTGAATTAAAATCAGCAGAAAGGAATGTCTGAACCTATCTAGCACCACAGCTTTAAACATGTCAGATATGTTTATTTACACTTATTCTGAAACTGTGAGTGAAAAAAATTAATAAATGAATTCCTACATCTATGTTTTACCTGGGACTGATCACTTGTGCCTGTGGTGTGGTGAAGTCAGTAGGTAGGTCCTCCACAGTCGTGGTCTGCGTAACATCACTCCTCACACAGGCATAGACAGTACACACCTCCACCTAAAATTAAAAAACAGACAGCACAAAAGGCATACTGCAGCCATCTCTGTGTCTGTGTCTATGGGTCTATGTCGGTTTTGATTTACGAGTGTACCTGTACACTGTAGACAGTAAAAGGCAGTAGATCTCCCAACAGGTAGGACCCTGAGCTGTTGTCCAAACTGTCCTGGAGATGGTCATTCATGTAGATGTTGTAGGCAGTAATGGCTCCATTAGGCCAGAGTGGAGGTGACCAGAGCACACGTACTGTGCTGCTGTTAACCGGAACCACCTCTGGGGCTGACATCCCATCAGGCTCTGGTGTGTGTGGAGGGTAGAGGGGGGTTAGCATGTACAAAATGCATGATATAGATATTTTAGTTAAAATGTAAGACATTTATTATCAGACAACGTGAAACCAGCGACTATGACATATTAGCTTTTACATATACACAGCCTTTATTATTGCAGTAAAGTAAGAGCCGAGTTTGGAAAGGCAAGGCATCTTCACACCGCATTTATGTGATGACTGCTTGTACAGTGCTTGTAAATATTTTTACACAAAAACACCACCTCTAAAACTTTAAAACACCCTAATAAACAATGCCACAGGAGCCATCATTAGGCCAGACTTGTAAAGCACAAAAATATGGCTATATTTTACCAACACATTGTTGCTGTGAGGTCTCCTGTATGCTCCATTTGTAAACAGGCAAGTGAAAGAGGGCTGAAAGAGCAGCAGAGCTATAACTCCTTCTAGTTAGTGAGAGAGGGAAACCACCTGTGTCTTTATGTGTGCAGTACTGCATTGATAATGCTATCTAACAGCAAATGATGTGGAACAGTGGGCTGGGTTTTGGTGCATTGGTAGCAGATGAATTGGATTAACTTCTCTCAGCTGAATGCATTTTAACTAAGAATAGATTTAATCTCTATAATCAGCCCAACTCATACCTAAGAATGATGAATTTTTTGGAGAGTTTCTCTCTTTACGATATATGCAAAAATGCTCCTGTGGTGATCATAACAAAATTATGAATTTTAGTGAATAACAAAGGACAACAGGTAAAGGATAATTAATGTAGACAAAATGCAAATTTTCCTCCATATATATTAACTGCTTCAATGCTGAGACACTACTGAAGAGGATTACATGCGCCATCACCATGTTGTTGAGCCCAAAGTAATATATCTTAAAGGCCTGTTATCTTTTCTTGACTTATATGACTACACTGATCACCAATAACATTATGACCACTGACAGAACTGGTAATAAAATGGATTATTTCATAACAATGGCACCTTTGACTGGGTTGGATGTATTCAATCCTTGGAGCTCATGTGTTGGAAGCAGCAAAATGATAAAAGGAGCTGAGTGACTTTGACCAGGTCCATATTGTAATGGTGATAACTGGGTCAGAGCATCTCCACAACTGCAGGTCTTGTTGGGTGTTCCTGGTCTGCAGTGGTTAGTATCGACCAAAAATGGACTTAAGAAAGGGCATCCCAATCTCAGGACCACTGATCATTTGTGGGAGGTGTTGGACAAATACATCTGATCCATGGAGGTGCACCTCTTTACTTCCAGGATCTGCTGCTAAAGTCTTGGTCCAGATACCACAGCACACTTTCAGAGGACTGGTGGAGTCTAGGCCTCTGGTCAGAGCTGTTTTGATGAAAAAAGGTGTACCTACACAATATATATTAGACAGGTGGTAATAATGTTCTGGGCCAATAGATGCTTAATTGGAGATTTGGTAGGTACTAACCACTTTACATTGGGAATGAACAACAGGATCTGGAGATGCTCTGACCCAGTGATTTGGACATTATAATTTACCCTTGCCAAAGTTGCTCAAATCCCAATTCTTGTCAATTTTACGGTTTCTAACACATCAACTTCAAGTGCAAAATTTTTACTTGCTGCTTAATATATCTCACCAAGTGACAGGCATCATTGTCATGATAGAATCAAAATTAATACCACTTTGCCTGTCAGTGTATAGTCTATCAAATGTTTCAACAGATAGTATGAAGCTGGTAATGTGAATCACAGAATTAGAGATGACCCTTAAATGACGAAAAACTGAGCTGAGTGTTATAGAAAATGGAAAGAAAAGTTGTGATGGCACCTTGATAGCCTTTGTATTTATATACGTAGCTTATGATAATAAAAGCGTGTGCCTGAAATAAGAACAAAATGTCTCAAAAGAACTGGAGATAGAAGGGAGTTTGCTTCAAGTTGACAATGGAGAGCAGGGTCACTCACACACAACGGGGGAAGAGTGAGAAAGAAAGTGAAAGACAGAGGAACAGAATAGGAAAGATTGTGTGAGGATAGGTAATCACACAGATTCTATTATTATAAGTGAAAACGCACTCAGCTAAGAGAAGTTAACCCAATTCATTTGCTGCCAATGCACTTACCTAAACCCAACCTACTGCTCTACATTTCATTTACTGCAGGATGTCATTATCAACGCAATACTGCACACTGAGGCTCTTTCATTTCCACGCACACACACATCAACACACACACATTTTGCTTGCCAATTAGTCCTGATGTTAGCATTGCCCTATAGATTGCAGGCCATGTTAGGGGTTGAGCTGCATTAGTTTAAATATATTTGGCCTTGGTGTGTGTATGTGTGTGTGTGCACTCTCATGGCTGTAAAATAATGAAATTACCTCCAGAGCCCTCTCAGTTAAACGAGCCGTGCTTTGCCTTTAGCACCTAATGATTTTCTAATGTTTTTAATGCACTTTTTATTATACTGCTCAGATTAGAGAGAAAGTGAGAGGCCTTTGACATATGATTATACTGAGACAGAGTGAGACAGTGAGGATAGCGAGATGGTCAGAGAGAAGAAGTGAGAACGCAATGGAAACAAGAAAGAAACAACAAAGCGTATGGCCTCTGACATGTGCTTCTAGAGATAACCCTTAAATGATTTAAAAGACTGAGTTGACAATTAGAAGGGGAAATGGAGAGAAAAGTTGTGATGACAGCTGGATGGGCTGTGCATTACATAGCTAAAGATAAAAGCTGACGCTGCCAAAAAAGTGAAATACCAGTACATTTGCGGACGGATACTCATATTTCTCTTTAAACACTCTCTCCAAGGTCCAGATTTTACATCCTGAAAATGACTGAAATACAGTTGTTCCTTTTACAAATCTATATTTTACAGACATACCCAAAGCTGAGAAGAGATGAAGTTCTCTACAGGCACATGAAATCACCTATAGTATTAACCCTTTCATGCACAGTGGTCACTACATTGGACAGCTATTCAGAGCCGTTTTCTTGTATATTCATGGATTTTGTTGTTTTATTTGCATGTCAACCAATACAGTGGATGCTTATGTATCATCCCATACACTGCAATTCATACCATTACTGTAACTTTCCTGTTCTTGATAAACCTGATCTGCAGTAACATATTTGAGAGTAAATCAATCGCTAATTGCTATTAGACTGTAATTAGCAGGGTTTTTCTCCAACCTTTTGCACCTTTCCCTCGATAACTACCACCTGAGGTCCAGTGATTTCATTACTCTATCGCTTCCAAAAGCCTGCACTGTCTTCGGCCAGAATTCCTTTCATTTTGCTGCAGCAAATGATTGGAACTCCCTTCAAAACTCCTTTAAACTTTCAGCTCTCCCATCACTCTGTGTGTTTAAACAGAAACTATAACATTCCCTAGTTGATTGTTGCATGTGTTGACTCCTCTTCTGCTCTCTCCTCATACACTCTAGTAGTTATTTATGTTGTTTTTAACTTCATAGTTTCTTCACCGTTGTTGTGAGTCCTGGATTCAACTGTACTGTTTCCTTTTATCTGTTTTGTCTTTGTTTTTGACTGTTGGGGCATCTTTCCAGGTCATCATTGTAAATGAGAAGTTTTTCTCAATTGATTTTTTTAATAACAAAAAGTAATTTTATTTTGCATATTATCTGAGTGAGTAATGACTAGTATTATAGTATGTTAAAATGTGAGAAAACATCAGATTAGAAGCATTAAATTTTTTTTTTATTTTATAGTTTTTACACAGTATGTCAGTAAATGCATGTTTCTTTGCCTCAAAAATTAAACAGAGGGTGTCTAGCTGAGTGGACATTTTTGTAACTCCATGAAAAATAGGTTCATGAAGAAAATTTCAATCACACTGGTTTTTTTACATGCCTAAAGAGGAATAAAAACACTCAGAAAAAAAATCTTGATTAAGGTTTTCATAATTCATGTGTGAAAGGGTTAATGTATTATAATTGCAGCTTTCATTAGACAGGAGAACATGGATGTTTGCCGTTTTAACTGGCATGTTGAACATAGCTTGATTGCATGACTGTGTTTGTGTGGTACCAACAATCATTTTATAACACGTTTAAATATACCTCACACATACACTTTCTATTAATCTCATGCCTCACTACATGAAGCGTTTAATATGGCCTGGCCAGCACAGTCACAGAGAAACCCATACATGACAGTTAAACATATGCATATGTTGCTGATTATTCTATCAGAGTCAAATCATGTAATATGTTTAAAGGGAAAAATTACTATCTGAAATGTGACAGGGCATAAAGGACATCAGGGGACAAAAATGTTGAAAACTTCTAGCATTATATTATCCAACCATATCTATATCTAAAAGACAAAAACTTAATTTGTCAGATAAATACAGTAGAGTAAAATGCAATATTCCTTTTTGTGATATAGTGCAGTGGAAATATGAAGTACAAATACCTAACAAAGTATTTAAGTGTACTTGAGTAAATGCCATTTTCTGCTCTTTTGTGATTCAGAGGCACATCATACAGTGTATACTTTACATTTGATTATCACTGGTCAAGTTGATACCAATAGTTGCACAAATATGGACATACCTCCATCCTCTGTGTTGACGGTAACTGTTGCCTTAGTTGTATTATGGGCTCCGTTAGAGACCTGTAATGACACCCTGTATGTCGAGCTGGGCCAAAGGTCAGTAATCACAGCGGAGGTGATATTTGGGGAAAAGGTGAACATTTCATTTGAGCGGAGAGAGTCTATTGTGAGGAAATAAGATTCCACTTCTCCTTGCAGGTCCTGCAAAGCTGAAAAAAAACCAAAACAAAACAAAAAAAAACAAAACAGAAAACAGCAGTAAACATGAAATGTGTTTTATAATCATCAGCTGATCAACAGATCAGTCCTCATAGAGCATGTCCATGAAAGTATGTCTCTTTAAAGTGTACCCATCCGTCACTGTGGGAAAACCCTTTAATAACAGACCATTTCTAGGTCTAGGTGTGTTTCAGTGTGAGTTTAAGAGGAAGGGTAATCTTACAGGGCTGTGTCCAGTTGACCTGTACAGCAGTGTGATTGATAGCGTGAGCAGACAGAGATGGAGGGCGGTGGGGAATCCCTGCCATGGTGGCCGCTGTAACAATCTCTCCTGAGGTGTAGCCCACATCATTATGAACCACTAACTGGTACTCATAACGGGTGAATCTGTAGAGGGAGCACACATTTGATGAAAAGAATACAATATTTTACCTTTTTTATACTGTCCTTGTCATCAATCACTGATTCTGAATAAAAGGTTATATTAGTTTCTCCCATCAAAGAGCTGAAACAACAATAAACAATTATAAACAAGCTCAAGCTGAAAGCACTAATCAGTCTGCTAATCATAGAATAATAACAATAAAAGATAGGTATGGTAATAATGTCCACAACTAAAAAACCAAGGAAAATTCACTCATTTCTCAATTTCACTCATGTCTCAGTTTGTTTTAATCTAAAGTCACTGTATTAGTTTGGCTAAGCAAACACTAATTAATTTCTTATAAAGTTTGTAGGACAACCACAAAGCAAATCCAGTAAAGTAAAAAGTGTTGACGTGTTCAAAAGTTTGTCAGTTTAATGCTCGAATTAAGCACAGTAGAAACAGAAACCCGAAAAGAGTACACCCAGAGCCGTTTAGCAAGCATAGAGGGAAAAAAATCTGCTTCCACCAAGTGCCAAACTGAGATTAGGGGACGCTGTGTGAAAAACAATTTAATTCTTTGGGATATTTGCTTAATGTATCTTTGAGCGGTATTAAAAGATCGGCATCAGCGGCAGCTCGCCGATCGGCTCTGCACACACGGTTTGCTGCAGTGCCGGCGTTTGCTCTAGAGCTCATTTCAGTAATCTCACCTGCTTAGGCCTTTATCTTGGTAGAACAATTTGGTGCCGGAGTAAACATGAAGCCAGTGATGGAGATCTTCAGAGGGGGGAGGGAATGTGGCTGTTAGTGTGGGGACTGCGGTGATGGCCAGCGGCTGGTGGGTTTTACGTCTGAGCAACTTGTATCTGAGGGGAAATTTGAATAAAAGAAAAGAGACATGCTCAGAGTTGAATGTTGAGGAATGTATTAAGACATGTAGGCACAAATGGGTACATATGAGCGCTTATATACATGAAAACACACATACATGCACACAAATCCATGCTTAAGCGCACATACACACTCTTACACACAATTTCCTACTGACTCTTTTGCTTATCGCTAATTTCCTCCTCTTCTGCTGTTTTTCATCATCTCTATTCTTTTGCGTTCACTATATCTCATCCCTCCCTACGCCCCTCCCTCTGTTGTTTTTTTTCTGCAGGGTTTGTGTTTTCCTCTCCCCACAGTGATGCTAATTTCTGCTGTAATCAGAAGAGAAGGGCTTAATGCCGCCTTTTAACCAACCCACTTAGACAAACACACAGAGCTGAGCAGAGCAGAACAGAGAGACGGGCTCATGCATTTTAATCGTCTGCCAGGAAAATGGACCTTTATTTTAAGCCTAATCGCTGAGAGAGTAGAACAGGACAGAACAAAACGGACCACAATGTGCATTAGGACTGAAAAAACACAGATTAAAAAATGCACGACACTTAGCTCATTACCAGGGCACTCATGTTAGCAGCTTGTTACTGTGTTTCTATCTGCTTGTTTGGTTAAGTTTTTCACCAGCAAACAGATCATCATGCAGATTTCAGTCCTTAGGCTGCCTGTTTCTAAACTAATGAATAAAAACTCACTATAGTGTCAGAGTGCGCACAGTCGTGGTGGTTTAACAGATTGATCCAAGCTCAAGGGAGTTTTTATATTTGTACTGTGGATGTCTATCGTTTTGTACATTTTGTTTTGGTTTCAACTTGCTCATCTCATCACCATACATCAAAATATCAAACTTTGGGTATTTTCTAAGCAGTTGTGCATGTTAGAAAAATACAACTATTTCTACTTATTTTATATGATATATGGTCTAATGGGGCATGGAAAAATTTGTTTCCACAGTGTTTCACATATACTATTTGTGTGATCTGGAACAATTTCATTGCATCAGTTTAATGGGAAAAAGAAACTTCAGAACTTGTTTAATAAATATTTTAATACTATACACAACCAATAGAGTCTCACCCCTTCCAGGTGTGCCCCATGGGACCTAATTGCAGTAACAAAACCGTATTATGGTCAATGACAAGAGACAAATAATTCTTTTCAGGCTGTTTATATTATGCAATCAATTAAAAAGATAATTTTAGTCAAGAAAGTTGTAGTGGTAAATCTGTTGAACTTTCAGGCTGTGAAAATACATAAATACACGGACATAATGTTATCATAACTGTCATAGCTTTTAAAGATGTCTCTGTAGCCTCAACATGACCAAACTTGTAATAATTTCTACCTCTCTTAAAGTTTTTTCACATAGTTTGAATATGTTCAGGTAATGGCAGTTTTAGTTTTGGTGACATATCCCCTGCAGTCCACTGAGTCGTTTCACACAAAAACATCTTACTTTATTATCTTCACAACAAATTGCATCTTTCTTAACTCTTATCTGAATTATCTTTTACATTTCCAGGCATCTTATGGGTAACTGATGGCACAATTCAAAAAGGATGGAAAAATATATCTTGCCATTGATTTCTGAAGTTATAGATCCCATGGGGCTCAACAGAAGGGGGCGGGGCTTTTGCTCTGTACATCGTTCACTTAGAGGTGTTTTGTGTAGGATTTAGTGGCATTTAGTGGTGAGGTTGCAGATTTCAGCTGAGTCCTCAGATTTCAAACAGGCACGAGGCTGAACTACAGTCAGAGCTACCATAACAGGTGATAAAACACTAAAGAAGTACAGTTATCCATATTGTATTGTATTGCACCCTAAATCTTACACAGTAGACTGTGGACTTGCAGTAGGTTATTATTGCCCCTGTTGCTCACAAACAGACATTGTTTCTGTGTTCAGTTCAGAATTTTACCTGATATTAGGTCCATTGGGGCTGCTTGGTGGTTCCCAGGATACAGCCAGAAAGGACTCACTGACCGGCACTACCGTCAGTGGTGCAAGGCCTTGGGGCCTTGTGGGTAATGTGGTAACTGCAGTTGGAAGGCTTTCGGTGCATCCTCCAATATATCCATCCCCCTTTGAACAGGCCAGTACAGTGATACTGTAGTTTGTATATGGAATGAGGTCTGTTACTGTGATGTTGAACTCTGAAGTGTTGCCACTGTCATGGAAAGTGCGAGGTTCTGGGAGGCGGATCTCATAGCCATGTATTTCTCCATTAGGAATAAGAGGGGGAGACCATGTGACCTGAAACATAAAAGTGTTAGCCGTTTTAGATTTAGGATATTTGACTGAAATATAGTAATTAGATAGACTTTGTGGGAAACAAAGAAAAACTATACTTTGCTTAATCCTTTCTAACTGCCCTATCATTATCCCAGAGGAGCCATCTCATTGGTTGGTGAGGCATTTTAAATGTTCTTGGCATGCTGAGGACGGCCAAAAGCTTTTAGATGGATGAACTACAGGAAGTCATGGGATAGTGTGTGCATGTGTGTGTGTGAATGAGTTAGAGAGTTAGAGAGAGAGAGAGAGAGAGAGAGAGAGAGAGAGAGAGAGAGAGAGAGAGAGAGAGAGAGAGAGAGAGAGAGAGAGAAAGTGTATGTACAACCTTGCAGTTTGCAAATGAATATCTGCATTAAAGTGTTAATGCATGTGTGGTCAGGTTTAAGTATTACCGCTGGTATCATATAGGTCGGACTGCGGGTGCATACTTTGACACCCGTATATGTGAATGTACATTTTTAGAATGGTCAAATACGTAGTTGTGTGGTTGTGTGTGCACTCAACTCTCTTGTGGTGAAAGATAACCTGACTTTGACTTGAGCACGAGATTCCTTTCATTGAATTTAAAATAGGGTGTACACACACACACACACACACACTAACGCGCGCACATGCACAAACACCATGCTAAAATAATGAAAGCTGCTGGTAATGGAATTGCTGCATGCAAAAACAAAAGCTTGCTGTCATTGAGCACTGCATTTGATTTGGAAACTGTTCAGTCTGTCAGCATTTCAGAATAGATGAAGGAAACTGGCACACACACAAGTAACAGTGCCCACACATATACACAAAAAACACAAAAATACACACCTCTTGAGATGTGCGGATATTTACAACACATACATATTACTAGTACATCCACACATATACACGTAACAAAACACTTTGATTCAAAAACTGCACACACACCTATGCTACTAAAATGTGTACTTAACACACTAACATGTACAAACTGTCATGTACAATAACATATCAGTTCAGGCCTTGTTGGGACTTATGAGTATAGGTGATTAAGTGGTCAGTGTTGATGAGAGTATTATGAATGAATGTCAAGAATAATTATTTTCCATATAACCTTGATATTCATTTAACAAGTGACACTGTGAGGTGATACAGGACACACACGCACAGTCTGAGCCACACACACACACACAATCACATATGGGAAGGGTCATGTTGAGTTAGGTAGCTCATTTCCCAAAGTGCGTGTTGGGTGTGCTTTGTGGTGGAAGTCATTTACAGATTGAATAGCTTGATGTAATCTGGAGATGGTGAAGACAGCAGAGACCCTGGGTTGACACAGAGCATTGGGGCTAAGGCCAGTACAGTATGCTTGTATGTGTGTGTACGAGTGTCAGATACAGTTGTTTAAGTTTAGAGTAAGAGACAATATGTGTGTGTAAGGACACAATATGCTGTTATATTCTTCTCTTTACATAGAAAAAAACATAAGGTACTGAAATACTGCTAAACTCCACAGCTGTCAATGCAGTTTACTCTCACATACATCAGCACCTTCAGTTACGTTTATGCTTGTACATATAAATTCACAGGACTTTGGCTGTGGATTTCACATTCTTTCTAGTCTTTTGGTCATGATTTGTGTGTAAATAACAATATATGTATATCATGGATCTGGACACCTTTAAAAATAAAATAACTATTTGAGTTACTACATCTTACTTTGTAAAGTAATAGATCTGGGTAAACATCATTACTGATATACTTTTTAGGACTGGTGTGTATATTAAATCTGTATAAACATATGACAAATGTTTCTGGCATTAGTTAAAGTAATCAGGCAAAAATCACAATAAAATCATTATGAAGACAGGGCAAGTCATAAATGTTTTGGGCAGATGAACAATTTTTGGAGGTTTGCTGAATAAAATTTCATCTGGTCATCTGATCTGATCACTGCAAAACAAAGATGATACTGACGTTTTGCTCAAGCAGACATTTAACAACTTTTTTAAACTGAACTGGAAGTGTCAATTACAGTACATACTACTCTTATCCTTAACATTAACAATTACTGTCCAATAAAGTAGCCAAAATAAGAACACAAAACATATACTGTAAGAGGAAAATGCAAGGACTTATTAATGCATAGGAAATATACTCTTAAAAAAGGATAAATTGCTTAGACAAGCTGAAAGCTGCTCAAAATCTTCTCTGTTGTCAAGGTCAGTTGGTAACCAGGAAACAGCCTGCCTGCCTGTCCAATTAGCAACAACCAGGAAGGGACACTTTCCCTCTCGGACCTGTGACCCCTAAAGCTGTGCCGCTGCAGAGATGACAGGGGCGGTTCTGAAATGATGACAGGCATTAGCATTTTTCTGCAGTTAGCATTAGTGCAGGGCTGTGAGTGCATGTGAATGTGTGAGTGCATGCATACAATATTGTTTCTGTGGCTTTCATTGATGGGCCTTCATGTAGGATTAGCTTAATTCTGGCCCCTCCTTCAAAATGGCCGACAGGAAGGAAGCTGCCTCAGACAGGGTCACAGCCCCTCCCATTTTCTGAAGGGGACCTTGAGTTGAATGTGTTCCTTTCTCATTAAATCCCAAGAAAGGAAAGACAGAGGGATCAGTTTGACATTGCTTTGTCTTTTCTAACACTGTCAAACTGAGTGACTGGAGAGTTTCTCAATGAACTTTCATTGTAGTTTGTGATACTTAAAACACTTCTTTAACTTACATGAGCTGATTCTGAGATACTCTAACAAGTATTGGATGTATCCATGTAGTACCATCAATCATTGACTCTGGAGTATTTGTAACAGAACAAGTGAAAACACAGGGTCATTACCTGGAGGGATTCAGGCCCTAAGACTGACACTCTCGGTGGACTGAGACCAGCAGGGCGAGAAGGTCTGGTTGTGATATTGACCCATGGCCCTGCAAGTATGTAACAAAAGGGGTCATTTTAAGTATGAGTCCTTAATGGTGACAAAATACTAAAAAATATAATGAAACAGAAAATAATAAGTAAAAAAAAAAAAAAAAAACTGGTTGACCTGTGGCGATGCCTGCTTGGTTATGAAGCACAAGCCGATATTGGTAACTGGTCCAGGGACTGAGAGCGGAAGAGGAGTCCAGGAATGAGAGAGGGGGAAGGTCTGGTAGAAGATGTCCTACTGTGGAAACCTGTTGGGTCCCAGAAACTCTTCGCTCTATGACCCATCTGTGCCCCGTACAAGAGTTGGAAACACAGAGACATTGAAATGCAGTTAAATCTAAGAGGGGCTGAAGAGTTTGTGATCATTGCTCACCGTTCCAGAGGTCCATTGCTCCACTCCGGTGCACCCCAGGACAGAAGAACAGAGGTGGGGGTGTCAGAGTAAAGATGAGGTGCTGGAACACCCTCGGGGGGGGCTGGGAGGGTACGGAAGCTCGAAGACATCCCAGACACTGAACAGCCCACACTGGTGCATGCTTCAATCTACACAATGGAAAACAGTATTTAACACTATATATGTAACTAGTTATGGTGTAAGGCTGACACTTTTCATTTATCAGTAAATCAGTACATACGAATCAATGCATATGAAGTAGCTTAATTACATCACATACCAAAATTGGTCAACAGTCTTTAATTTATGGCATTTACATCTTTAATTTATGGTATTTTCATATACCTTCACAAAGATAAAATAACGATTAGCTATCCAGCAAGAAAACACTAATTATTTTATAGCTTGTGCTATTATATACTGTATGTTCTAGGGATGCATAGATGTATTTGATAATATTTACCTTGCTGACCTCTGTTGCTCTTGCACTAAATAAGTTGATATTCATAGATGATGGTGGCTGATGTTTGTTTCTTATATTACACATTTTTTCAGAACATTGTATGATCAAAAATAGTATGTTAAAGGCCTGGAAGCTTGTGCAGCAGTTCAGTTTGTTTTACATTTCTTTTTCTGGCACAAAAGGGTGAATAAATAACAACCAAAATGCAGCACACAAGTAAATAAATACTTTCCACTTCTGCTGGCTGCCAAATGGTTATTTTTAGTAGTTGGTAACAACCTAGAATTGCAATCCTGATATATTCATTATTGATGTAGAACAAGAGAGGAAAATAGACGCATGTGTCTGGGCATAATTATTGAATATTACTGTACAGTACACTGCTTTACAACCCAATATACAGTACCTGAAGGCTGTAGGTTGTGTATGGTCGTAGGTTGAGGAAGGTGTAACTGGTGGTGTTCCCTGGAACAGTGACTGACAAGGCCAGTGGGGCTGTGCTGAGACTGTGGCTGATATTCAGATTAGTACTGGAGATAGTACTTGGCTCATTGTGGTGGACTGAAAGGAAACCAGGGACTTGGCGTGTGCTCACTGTAGTGGACTCAATCTTGTTATCCATTGAAACGCCAGGTCTGGAGCTGGAGAAAGGCTTTGGGAGGAGGTTTGAACTAGTGACTGATGTTTCGCTGAAGTTTGAGCCTGTAGTGGTCAGTTTAAATGTTGGCCTGAAGTTTTGGCCTGTGTTGAGATACCCACTTTCAGTGCTGGACAATGGACTTGAGTTAAGACCAGTGTGGGGGTTAATGGGTGTGATGGAACTCAAGAATGAACCAGAGCTGGAAACTGGAACTGAGGTGTTGTAAATGTGGAGGGTATAATTGACAATAATGCCATTTGATTGGAAGGGAGGAGCCCAGGTCACTGTTGCACTTCGAGGATGAAGTCCTGGAACGACTGGGGTATCGACTGGTCCTGGAACTGGGAGGGAAGTTAGAAAAATAGAGAAAAAGAGTTACAGGAGGAGGACAAGAAATTTAAAAGATTAATATACAACAGTATTTCAGTATTTTGCACATTATGTGACAGAGACACAGATAATGGGGGGGCTTATTTGTTCTTTTTATGCACAGCTAATGACATTAGAAGGACACAAACTGATTTTACCATTGCTATCCAAGGGATTAGTAAATCTCTTCCTCTCATTTTCTCCCCCTGAGTGTGAATCTCCGTGTTTTTCAGCAGGGAATTCAGGAGGTGTAGAGTAGGCAAGACTCAACTGCTGTGAACTTTTCATTGGGTTTTGGCAAGAATCCCTACACCAACACACACATCTGCACCCACATGCAAGCAAACACTTTCATACAACCAAGTTTTAGTAAATACAAGGAAGAAAAAAATTAAGATATTGTGACTGATTGATTGTGAGGGACTGCATGTTTAACTACATGAGTTTAACTGGATGTTTGTCATTCACTCAATGGTAGCTATTGTATGTGGAGATTAGACTCATTGCACATGTTTTACTGTAGCGTCTTATTGCAACTAATTTTTGGATTCAGGCTGACTGTATTCATGCTCACTCTTAAATTCTCACGTCTGCAATGCAAAATGATCTTTACATGTACATATCAAAGGCCGCAGTAGCACACATATATTCACAGCTGACACATGTGCATGCATGGGCAAGAACCTGCACATGACTACACTCTCCATGGTAGCTCATTTAAAGGTAATGCCCCCTCTGCCCTCCTCCCCCACCATTTAAATCCCACTGTACTGCTCTATAATGGACACACACAGATGCATGTCCATATACATAGACACACACTTTTTCCTAACTCATACACACACATGCCCACACCCACAGTGATGCAGTATAGCGGTAATGGTGCTGTGTGAAGGGCAAGCAGATCAAGGTGACTGAGCGGACTGAGGGAGCGTGCTGCGTCGCTAAGTGCTACCGCTAACCGCTAACGGCTTTCCCAGATGGCAGAGTGTGTGCGTAAGTGTGTGTGTGCGTAAGAGAGACTGAGAGAGAGACTGGAGGAAGATGAGCAGTTGAGAGTACGCCTGCTTGACTACATGAGATAAAGTGCGCAAACATGTAAATGTATGTCAGCTCGCATGCACATGAGACAGTGTGAGGGTGTGTGTGTTGTATGTCGGTTTGCAGATGCTCATAAATGCTCTTCCTAGACTCATATTCATTGTTTGTCCTGGATCAGTGGACGCAACATCATATCATAGTTTTACTGAGAGTGAAAAATCTCGCACAATAAATAATTTTTGGTATATTTATCGTGCATAAAGCAGTATTTCTGTCAATAAATTGTCATTTTATGAAACTGATTTCTACTGATTGTCACCAACCTATTTTGTGTCTTAGTAGGAAAACAAACACACATAAACGGATGGTCAGTCAGGTAACCATGAAAAGATACAGTAAAATGCAAGAAGTCACATACACATTCACACAAACGCGGTTTTTTTTTCCCTGACACAAATAAACAAGCACATAAAAAAGGTGATACAAAGCTTGACTGATTTTACAGATCACAAGTCGCCCAAGCACCGACCCACTTTTCTTTCCATTTCCATCTCCCCATTCTCTCCATCTCTTTTTTCTTTACTTTTGCAGACTTTTTTTCCCGTTTCCTCACCACCTCATTTTCTCCTTCCTTTTTCTCTTATTCCTCCTTTGTGGCACAGTCTTTTTCTCTTTCGCTCCCTCTCTCCAGTCTCCCTGCTAAATAAACAATGCAGAGAGTTGACCTTTTAGGTTAACAGGTTTTTATGCTAGCTCTACTCAGCACTCACACTGATTCAATTACCACCAAAGGTCCACTGAACCCCACGAATAACCAAGGAGCCCGTCTCCCTGTCTGTCTATATGCATGTCTGCTGGTCTGCATATCTTGCTGCGAGCTTACTCGTCTTTTTGTGGTGTCTCACAGTTCGTCTTCATTCTTCTGCCGACTATTGTGTCTTCATACATTTTCTTTGGCCTGTCTGATTTAGATGTTCGTCTTCTCCATAAACAGACAAGAGATGCATAGAAAACAAGGCAGACAGATCACAGATAGATTGAATTTAATAATTTTACTTCTGAACACAATCTGGTCACCTTGATTCAGCGCTGTTAGTGATTCAGAATAACCCCGGTTGTTACCCCCTGTTCTACCCTCACTCCCTTTGTCCTCCCTCCCCCATCCCTCTTCTCACTCTAAGTGTTGAGTGTTATTTAAGCTTTACTGGCGCGTGTAAAATTCTGCAATTTGAAGGGCTGTTAAGTTTTTCAATTGAAATTTTCATTTAAGATGCAGGTGATGCTTTTTTCCTTTTTTTTTTTTTTTTTTAAATTTTACTGACGCTTTACTGCTCTCTGGACAGGAGGGAACAAGTGTTGAGGGAATGGATACCAAACCCTCTCTCTTTTTCCTCTCTTGTTCTTTCCTTCTTACCTCTCCTCTCATACCTATGCCAATGTTTCCATCGCTCATCCTCTTTTTTTCCTCAGTTGCTCTTCCTCTCTTCCTCACTCCGTCTCCCTGCCTCTCCGGTGTATTCTCTGCTTGTACCTCTCCTTCTATCTCACCCCTCACCCCTCTCCGCCCTCCTTCCACAATTCCCTCCACGCCACCCACCCTTACGCCTCCTCCCTCCAGTAAAACACAGTAGCAGAAGGCTAAAACAGGAGTGCGGGGCCGCCAAGCCTTAAATCACATTTATAAGGATTTGGTTAGCATAGTAATAACACAATCAACTGACAAGGGCTCAGAGAGGGGGAGGAGGAAGGAGTGTTTGCATGTGTGTGCGCTTACTTGTAGGTGTATACATGTTATCTAGCGCCCATGCATATGTGTGCGTAGGTAAGGCCCCATCCACGTATATTTTAGTGTGTACATCAGTGTGTATTCATGTGAAGAGAAGAGGAAGAGTATTATTTTTAGCCTTGAGCAGGGTCCTGTGCGTGCATGCATGTGTTTGTGCGCATGTGTGTATGTGGGTGACTGGGCCTTTGAAGGTGAGTTGAGGCTCCTAGGAGTCATAATGAGGACAAATGCTGGGCTTTACTGTTATCAAGATGCTCACGACACGGTGTCAAAACGTGACAAGCAATATGGTGAGAATTTACATTGCATTTTATACAGTATCTTTACTATTTGTCCAGATTTTTTAATGTCATTGCTGCTTTAGAAGACATTGAGGAAAGTGGGAAAGAGGATGATGTATGGCCAAGGTCATGAGTGTGATCTGTATCCATAACATCATTAATATATGAGATGCACATTAGCTTTAAGTAACTGTGTGACCATCATTCCTTTGAAATGTTACTCAATCATTTTTTTTTCCAACATCATTTTTATCAATACAGGTAACCTTTTAAATGTACAGAATGACCTATGTATTTTGAAATAAAATGTGTAATAAATATGAAATAAATTCCTCATTAAAAAAAAAAGCCTGGAAGAACTGTATGCTTTTGAAAATAATATTCAAACCTGTTTTTTTTTTTCTTCGTTTAATATTTTAACATGACACATTCACACAGCAGCATGTAAATGTTTAGGTAATGAGTAAAGGAAATATAATAGGATTCATTAAATATTCTATTCATCTTTTGTTTTGATGTGCAAATAATGGTGGGATTAGGTCAGTATTTCTTTGAGAGAGCTTAGTGACTACCAGGAAAATACAGTAACATAATATTACATTAATGTAGTCACTCATTCATTAAATAACATGAATTATTTGTGTTCTGTCAGTACCTTTGACCCAATTTCCGTTACTTTTTCTCTCTCAGCTTTAAGTTCAATTTGGTAAAACAGTGCTTTTCTTAACATTCTCTGTAACACACACTTGCATACATGCATGTACACACACACACGTGCACAGTTCCTAAGATCATTTTGTCAAAATGTAGCTTTACTCGTACTCTATAGTGCTCTATAACACACATACACACATGTCTCTTACAAAGTCTCACACACAGAAGCGCACTCCTTAGATCACTTAGCTGGTGTGAACATGGGAGTAGACAGAGGAAAGGGAGCTGTCCAACACCGCTAGAGTTTATGTTCACAGGAGCCGTCTGTCTGTTCTGCAGCGGCAGGAATTCATAGGGACCAAATTACATTAAAAAGATGGATATAAAACTTTAATGGAATGATAAAAAGGAAAGGAGGAAGCGTGGGTCTCTCTCTTTCTCTGTTCAGTCTTTAGCCCTCTCCTTTCTTCTCTCCCTCTTTTTACCTTGAATTCCTCATTTCACCTCTTTACTCTCTCCGTTTTACTTTCTTTGCTTTTTCTCTTCATTTATCATCTTATTTTCAGTTCTCTCTCACTCTTTTCCTCTGTTCCTCTATCATTAATACTTAAAGGGATAGTCTGTCAAAAAGAAAAGGTGAAACGCACTCTATGGTCAAAAAACACAAAAAAATATGAAGAGTGAGACCCAGAGAACGCAGCAGAAATGAAAGAATCAACCTAAGCCTAACCCTAACATTTTAAAAAGAAAGAAAAAATAAAGAGAAGCGGTAATGAAGGTCCCATTCAACATATGGTACATATATACAGCACTGCAACAAAATGTAATGCTTGCAGGGTTACAGATTGCAGCCCTACACAGAAGAAAGTGTCTTAAACAAATAATGGAATTAATACAGACCGCACTACTACAAAAAGTGAGTGTATTTTAAAATTTAAGGGAAAATGTACGTAAATGTTTGTAAATGTGCATACAGTCAACTAATGGTACATTTGTTTGGACAAATATAATGAAAACAACAAAAATAGCTCATAAGAGTTTAATTTCAGAGCTGATATCTATCCATTTTCCATGTTTTCTTGATAATAACC
>JAPQRP010000019.1:21770148-21781121 GCA_037367295.1 Apogon hyalosoma | reverse complement strand
ATGTATGCATATGTGTGAGTTGATCTGTTCTCTGTTCTCCACAGACATATGTATCTGAGAATGTGCATCTGTCATTTTATTATGACCATTTATTAGCAAGTTTCACTGTGTTAGACCACTTGTACGTGTGGTGTATAATCATGCTTGCATGTTCGTCTGCTTTGTCTATGAATTTGATTCTGTCACTCACCTTATCACAGATTTCTGTGAGGACGTCCTCATTTGCAGGCTGTAGTGAAGTGGGCCTGGAGCATTGGCGTGGGCAGGGGCAGACCAGGATACATTTAGACTAGAACTAGCTGCATGGACCAATTCAGGTGGACTCAACCCATCTGGAGCTATGGACAGAGGGAAAGGGAATATGTTGACATGGAGAGAGTGCAAGAAGTGGAAGAATGGATGGATAGGAGGGTGAAGTAAGGACAGACAGGGAGTAAAACAAACAAATTAAGAAAATGCAGAGAGAAATGTTTATTTTGCATGTTCTGCCTGGACAAAAATCAGAAGGGTGCGTGACAGAGGTAAATAGAGGGGTAAGGGTAAAAAAGAAGGTAAAATACTTGCCCCACCAAAAAAGAAAAACAAGAAAAAGTAGTGCAGCAATATCTATAAAACAACTACAAATATATTGATATTTCCAACACATGTTCATGGTGACCCCATGCTCTTAACAGTGCCCCTGAGCATGATAGCATAGTGTAAATGTCAGAAAAATCAGTAAAACATCTTGATTCAGGAGGCAAGCTGTGCCCTTAGTGAAAACAAAGAAGATCTGAAGAAAAAAAGGAGATATAGACAACAAATCAAAGGAGAAAATGAGTCAGAAGTAGTGTTGACGATGTAAAATAAGAGTAAGCCCTCTGATGTATAAAGTGATCCTTCAATCAAACACATGGATTCCTTTCCACTACAACAAGCCTCTGATTGCTGAAGACATCTTGAACTAAAGATGGCTGTTACAAACACACAAGTATTTTTCAGAACAGACACACTGAAAAAGCCATAAGCCATGTCATAATATCATAGCAGCTCTCTGAATTTGTTTCAGAATAATACTGATAATTGTCCAACAGAAATCATCATATGAATTGTTGACTATTGACAAATTAATCCAATTAGCCAATGTCATAACACAAAAAACATCAACCATGAAAAAACAACACACTGATGGTGAAGTTAAGATTTCTGACTGTGACCCATGCATTTCCTTCATTCATGTATTAGTGATGGTCTGGAGGTTCAGTCAATCAGTCATATAGGCCTTTTTGCCAGCTCTAAGTTGGTGTGAATGCTAAGTTGTGAACATACAAATGGTAGAATTTTAGGGCAAAATCTAATGAGAACTGTTTTATATGCAAAGAGAACACTATGTGGTGAAAATACGTGATTAGTTTTTATATGCAGTGTATTGTAACACATCAGATTCGCTGTGCAACCAGTGAATTTAAAAATATACATATTTTTTTCAATTTATTTACTGATATTACAATATTTCTGCTCATATTGTTCTATTTTAATAAACATGTTCTCACTGCAAATTGAAAATTATGTTCACATAGACAGGTGAAGGATCTTCTAATTTCTTGGTAAATAAGTAAAATTCTGAAAATGCACTTGAATTAAAGAAGGTGATCTCTATTCCGATCCACTTTTTAAATATAAAATGATATAAATGAGCCAAATTATTGTGTACGTAAGAGAGAAATCCTTTGTACACATGCACACACGTGCACACGCATACACAAAACATACATCACAAAGACACACACTGTTGCTGAGCCTGTGTCTCTCTCATGCTGTGTTAGCAGGTACAATATCAGAGGTGTCACTAATCGTTTTAAACTATGCACTTTTATGTTCACTTCTCTCTCTCTGCTCTCCTCCTCCTCTGCTCTTCTGTCTCTTGCTCCGCTATCTTCTCTCTGTTCTTTCATAGAACAAGGACGCATCAAGACAGTTTGCCTTAAAGAAGTCTAAAGAGATGCCAGAGGCACAGAGGTAGAAAGAAAGATAGAAAGAGAGGAAACGTCTGGTATTTAAAATTTATACTTTCTTATGCCTTTGTTTTGAACTTGAACAGTAGAACTTTCCGAAGTCTGTCTCTTGTTGTTCTACAACTGAGCTATGGGTGTGGTGTGGTCCGCATGTTTATATTTATTCTATCTTTTTGTTTACATGTTTTAAAGGGTTAAGTTGAGTATTAATAGGTGTGTGTGCGTAGTACAGGTTATAATTATCTCCAGACTACTCTGATCAGCTCTAACATTTATCAGTGACCATCAGTCGCTCTTCTATACAACCCCACACAAACACATCCAGGATTACACACAAAGACTCTGTATTATCAGTAATATGTGTTCAGATCATTAAGCACAGTCAATGATGTGTGTGCATGTTCACACTACTACTCATTGCATTTTCTTTTCCTTTTGCAAAGCAAGCTATAAAAATGAACTTTCCAGTTCAAGAGAAGTAGAATTAAAATCGAGGGGTCGAGTAATAGGATAAAAACATTACTATGCTTCATTTCCTGCTTGTACAGTTAGAAACAAAACTATTTATAAAGCCATATTAATCAGAATATACTCATTTTTTAGTGAGGGACATGATGATGAAGGGTGTACTAAACTCTTGTACCTTTGCAGTGTGACTGTGACATTTCTGTCATTTAGTTACATAACACGTACAACCTTGTTCGGACCAAAGATTGATGACGAGATGAAATAAAAATGGAAGACAAATCCGTTTACCCTGCTGCAGCTCTTCCGTGCAAAGTCCTGAAAATGTTTTGTGTTGCTGTGACACTATGGTGCAAACTTGCTCAAAGAAACACACCGTTTCCTATAGGCTGTTGCAGATGGATTTCACACTGAATTCCACATTGGCACTGAAACATCACATTTATACCAAACACTTCAGTTGAATTTGTGGTGAGAACAATGCTTTTTCTTTTTACAAAAGGTTCAGAAGTATAAATTCTGAGTTGTCCTATACTTTAAATACTTGAACAGTATATGTTGACTAGGTTCACATTTAGAATTGTCAGGAAAAAATACAAAGTATTTTGTGTTTTTGTGTATTGTGTGTTACAGTGCGTTACTACCTGTTGGTGGTGTAGTGATGCTGAATGGCAGGCTCTGCACGCAGCCCTGTGTATTGCACCCTCTGACCCAGAAGCTGTAGTTGGTGTAAGGCTGGAGATCTGTCACAGTCAACCACCTCCCTGCTGCTGCATTTCCATCCATCACACCATCACCATCTAAGAGAAAAGTGAGAGATGCACAGAAATAAAACTACATAAGGCCCAAACATGCTTCATATATAGACGTAGATATCAAGAGTTTGTGCCTGATGGATGCAAAAAGACAATCCAAAATGTCACGGCACAAAATATTATTTAATAATTTCCACAGTGCATCAATTGCACAAACAGGGAGCTTTTTAGGATACAGAATTTGTCACTGCATTGGGAAATAAGCAAGTACAAAGAGCGTTTACAATTAACTTTTTGACTCCTCAACTAAGGAGACCAGCAGGTAAATAATCTCCTGGCCAAAAGGGATATGTATTTGGTATGTATATCATTTTAGTATTTAATTATTACAAACACTGCTGTAAAAAAAAGCCAGAAAATGAAAAGTATTGGAGACCAATTGTACAAGAACTGGTAACAGTATTTAACAAATTTGCTTATGCAGAAATTGATTTGTTACTGTTATGATTTGAGAATCTCATAATTAAATATGTAATAAAAGAAGAAGGCATGTAAATGTACATTTAAATGAACATGTACATGTAAATATGTCCATCCATCCGTCCGTCCATCCATCCATCCATAAATCACACCACAAACATAAACCAATTCAAAAACACTTTTAAGACAGTTTTTCACAAGATATAGGAATAAGGGTTATTAATTGTCATCATATGTTCACTGTTGTTTATGTATGTATTTCTTCTTTGAGTTATTTATTATTTATTTATTCACCAGCACAACTAAGAAACACATCGTTAAAATATTATATGTGTATTTGTACACGTGTATGTGTACTTGTATGTTGTGGGTATATGTATAAACATATGTACATATGTATATGTATATGTATATGGATGAATGAGTGTGTGTGTGTGTGTGTGTGTGTGTGAATAGATATATAAATATAAGAGTAATGTAAAAAGAAGAGGGACATATATGATTAATAATATTTTATGGAGAGGGGGTGGGATTAAATAAGTTGCACTTCTTCCCACTGCTTTTCAGGCATGTAAATGGAACTATTGTGCTGTTCTTCTGTCTAAGATTGTTATGATTGTGGATATTTGTATTATTATGTATGTTTTGCTTGTTCGCATATATGTTAAATTTCATTGCACTTTTGTAATAAATCACTAAATCACCAAAAGTCCGTTCATCCATCTATCCATCCATCCATCCATCCATCCAACCATATAGACATTTAAAGATGAACAGCCATTCACTCACATTCACACCTAAGGGTGCCTTACATAATAATAAGGTGCACTTGAATGATAACTTTACCAGGTGCCCCTGAACGCACCATGTCCCGTGCTGTGAATTTGTGTAAAATTCAGATGTAGAGGACAGGAGCTACACAATGGTAAATTATGGATAACCTGAGATGTAAAGTTTTAACTCTTTGTATAGTTTTATTTTGCAATGATAACACTGGCTGGTTGTTATAAATCCAGTGGCACATCTGGCCTGGTACACCACTTGAAATCCTCTGCTGTTCCATAAATCTACAGAAGTTATTTTTATAGTACATTTATTATAGTCATCACAGTGACTATAGAAAAGGGAATTACAAAAGAAAGATGCAACAAAAGAGAAAAGAATGAGTGAGAGTTCACAAGAAGGGAATACAGACTGAGATGAACTGAAAGTAATGAGAAGAGAGAGGTCTGCATATAGAGGTTATGCAAGGATAGTCAGAGAGAAGAGATCAGAAAATTACACAACACAAGCCTTGTCCCTGTATTTAGATGGACAGACACATACCCTCATGCACAAACATTTCAGTTGTATCTGATGAAGGAGGTGTGTATCAAAGAACAAAAGGGGTTATGGGTAACTTGAGTGAAACACCACCCTTCTCCTTCCTCCATACCTCTTCGATCCTTCTCTCCACTCATTTTAATCTGTCTATTGCGCCGTATGGTACAGATCAAAGTCCCTGACTGTGTGTCTGTGTGTGTATGTGCTGCTATTCTCTCAAGCCCCTGTTCTTATCTTGTTCAATTTTCTTTTTCCTCCTTTTCTTTCCATGTCCAGTTCTCTTCTGTTTTGTTGTTCTTCATCTCTTGTCTTATTTTCACATGCTATTCTAATACCTCTATGGAAATATGAGCTTCTCATCTCTGCTGTCTCTGAGGACAATTCACAGCTACTTGCCTTTGTACCTCCTTGGTTCTTCATACCAGTGCTTTGCTCTGGACACCTGTATAATCTCTTTTATGTTCTTGGAAATATCATTTCTCTCCTCTTTTCAGTGTCACTCAGTTTGATTACTACAACTTTTCTTCTTCAATTTCTGGAGTGACTTTTACTCCAAGTTGCTATTATTGTTGAGGATAGTTTATCTTCACACATGTGTAACTTAATTTCTATATTCTCTTGTTGCTTCTTTCTTCCATATTTCCTCTATCCAAGTTTGATATCTTTGATATATTTTACTATAATAATATCCACAGGAAAAGAAGCTGTGACTCCAGGAGTGATTCTAGAAAAATATGTAGCTTGTAGTAAAGATCCATAATGTGGGAGAAATAACCCAATAAGGACAGCATGTGAACCAGTGGGTAGCACTGTTGCCTCAGAACATGGAGGTCCTGCATTGAAACCTGGACCCAGACCCGTCAGGCTTCATGTTCTCCAAATACTGCACCTTCCTCCCACAGTTCGATGACATGTTCTTTAGTAGACTAAATGGTCATTCTAAATTGCCCCTCAGTGTGGATGTGAGAGTCTTTATATGTCAGTCCTGCTGTGAACTGGTGACCTGTTCAGAATGTACCTTGCCCTCACCCAGGTTCAGGTGGGATAGGCTGGAGCTGTTATACCTATTATTTGTAAAGCTAAGGCGTTGCATACCAAATGTAATGGCCCTAATCACTAACCTCTGCAGCAGAAATATCATGTATACATATATTTGGAATAGTCAGTGAGTACAATCATTTCTTTTTAATACAGACACTCAAGGACACAAATGTGTGTTTCAGTCTCTACCTTCCTTTCTTCCAATGACTACAGATAGAGAATTCTTCTGAGCCAGAAAGGAAGACTAAGAGGACTCTCTGGATGTTCTTGAGTTTGCTCAGTACAGTTCTGAATGCACTATGAAATGTGATGAAATTGCATTTTTAGGAAACTTGAAATTGAAATAAATACATACATTTTAACCATTGTAGTTATGAGCTAAGGTTAGTTTTATATTGCATGTAATGTAAATGTTTTATATTGTGAGTGCACTTGCCTGGGGACAGCATATGGAAAGTAGCTTGTAGCTAACTCTGGTGCAAAGCATCTCTTCTCTTTGAGATTAATGTATTTCTATATTGTCCCTGACAAATAAACAATAAACTAAACTTCCCACTGTACTAAAGTTAAATAGTACAAATATCAAATGGAGAGAGTGTCTCCATGTCTATCATAGGCTGTATAATGCACTTAAATACACCTATAACTTACATATATGCCAAACCTTAAGGAGAACATACCAACTGACACATGTATGTAAGGAGACAGAAGTCGATAGTTTAGGAAAAATATGTCTATGAATCATGGACTGTAGACATTTTGTCTGCATATTCAGATGGAAGACAGAGTAAAAAGCAAAGTGCAGACAGCAGCACACCATGACCTGCAGTCTGACCTCAGAACTACGAGATGGATAAAACTACATTATATGACAATTCCTCTAACAGGTACTGTTTTAGAACAGTCTTCTTTCAGATGTGCTTGTGCCTGACAACTGATCCAAAAGTCTCTGAAGATGGTTCATCTAGCAAACGAAACTTTGAGTTCTGAAACAGCTTATATATCTTAAGTTTAAATATGCAAATAGAACTGCAGCTATTGATTATTTTTTGTAATTGATTAATCTATCAATTGTTTTCTTCAATTCAATTAAACAATGATCTGAATAGGATAAAATAATAGTAAAAATGTAAAAAAAAGACGTCCAAAAATAACAAATAATTTATCCTTCATTCCAGAACTAGCTGAAACAACAACCACAAAAAGTATAAAAGTAAAAGAATATATAACAAAAATGATCTATATAGAAGTAACAACAATGACAACAGTATAAAAATTCAGTCACGAAAATAATTATTAGACCATCCTTGTTTTCTTCAATTTCTTGTTCATTTTAATGCCTGGTACAACTAATGGTACATTTGTTTGGACAAATGTAATGATAACAACAAAAAGAGCTCATAAGAGTTTAATTAATTGTTTTTAATTTTTAGTTTTCTTGATAATAACCAAAATCACTTCAGTTCTTACATCAATATCTATGTCATTGTACTGACAAAAACAGTGAAACAGTGCTTTTATTCATTCCATGTTTTCTTTTCTGTTTGTTTTAGTCACATGATACACATAGGAGTTAGTACTTGATTGCATAACCATTGTTTTTGATGACTTTTGATGGTCTAATATTTTTTTCCATGACTGTTTATAGAAAAATATCTATAGATATATAGAAATAACAAAAACAATATAAAAGTATATATAAAATATCTATAGATATAAACAACAACAAAGTCAAATGACATCTACAAACAATATATGCACTGCAGTCTTCCCCAAATTTGTATACAGTGTCCTAAGTAACTAAAAACTTAAGATGCAACTAACATACAACTTTGTGGTGATCCTGGCATCATGTATGTCGCAAAAAGCGTCTGTGTAAAACAAAACAGCAGAACCTATGTTTAATGGCAGTGAAATTAAGGAAATGAAGCTTTGATTCAGGAAATTTGTAATCAAATAATTTTTTAAAGCAATTCAAATAAGCGCTTAAACTCTATATACAAGTGCCAGCACTTGTGTTCAGATTCACAAAAGATAATATGTGCTACCTTTGCTTTTGTAGTACAGTGTGTAGTTGAGGTTTCCATTCGGTCTGGGCGGGGCAGTCCAACGGGCACGGAGCGATCGAGAGCTCTGATTTGTCAGCTCCAGTAGAATAGGGCCTTCTGGAGCCATCTCTAGTGTATGCATCTCTGTCTGATAAATAGCAAAAACAAGAAAAACTGTGTTTTACAGTATACACAATAACAGACAACCTACAGTTTATACATACAATTAAAAGTCTAACAGTCATATTTTCCAAACCCACAGGCTCATGTCCACTTACAAGGGATGTGATGTGTTTTACTCCTTTATATTATTATTCCATACACACTCACCCATCCAAGTGGTATATGAGGTAATTTGGAAATATGAAAAACCTATAATAAAATTTGCCCCAATTTGATATGGGTCATATTCATAGTGATATATTTCACTGAATAAATTAGTTATGATGTTGAAATGTAATACTTAAACCAGTTTTACTTCAAAATGAAACCACTCAGGCCACTATTTTCTGCCCTTTGTCTCTCCCTTTTTTCCTCCAGCTCTTTTGCCACATTTTTGTCTCTACTCTTCCACTGTCTACCCTACTTTCGTCATCACCTTGCTCTCCTTTTCTGTCTTATTTCCTCATCTTACTCAAATCTATACTGCTCTTTGTACCCTCACTTTCCACCTTATCGCTTGTTTTTTTCTGACCATTTACTCTACCTCCATCATTTCACTCTTTTATCCCTACATTCACTTCCCCCTGGCTCCTCTTCTCTCCTTTACCCCATCCAGTCCATCCTGTCATCTCCTCTTTTCTCCTCTTCATCCTGTTCTTCCCCCTCCCCTTCCCACCTTCCTCTGCTCCTGTTCTGCTGTGTCAGCTGGTCTCACTCTGTTTGACTAAATATGGCGTTGGTATTGGAAAACTGCCCCAAAATATGGCCTGTCGTCAGAGACATCGTTGAGTGTGGAATGGCATTTCCTACCAAATGTCACTGTTGCCACGCCAACCCTCATTATTGAGCTGAGAGAATCGATCACCTTTATGATGCCCAGTGACACACACACAGACACACATGCACACAAAACACACTTTATCAATGTCTGAAGAGGCACAAATAGGTTAGGTACAGCAATAACCTGCATCATACTCATAAAGATATCCGTTTTGCTGCTTTAGCTGAATTTTACAAAGCCTTTTACCTCTGTGGCTCTAAATGCTTGGTCATGGATAGGGATAGAGAAGAAATTGCATTTCAGAGGTAGAAGTGTTTGTGTTCCCTTTACTTAGCAGCAGTTACAGTTGTTATGGGATAAATAGTGAACTGCAAAAGTTTAGAAGTAAGCTTACAAACAGAAAAATCGGAGTCTTTCTACAGAAAATCTAAGAGCACCACAACAATTCTACTTCTAATGAATGTCTGTCTTTGAGACCGTAACAAAGGATTAATTTGTGGAGATGTGTGTTTGTGTGCCTCACTAACCATCGGTCCCTTGCCACAGCCCTGTGCGGTACAGGCCTGTAGCCTGAGAACATGTCGGCTCCAAGGAGAGAGTCCGTCCACCACAAAGAACCTCTGAGAGGAAGAGGAGTTTAGAACTAGAACTCCATCCAGCCAAAGTCCATAGCTGGTTATGATGCCTGGAAGAAGTCATGCAAAAAAGACAGATAATCATCATACCAACACACAAGAATAAAGATATAGCACATTTCTCATTCCTGTGACTAGTCACTAATACACATGCACACATCAAGTGTGTTCTGAATTATAATTATGCCCAAACAATAGTGAAAGAAACATTAACAGTGTTTAAATAATTATTTCTGAAGTAAATTGGATCATGAATCAGGTATTTTGATTTTATGGAATTTTGACATGCTCATAATGTTTTGTTATTAGATACCAATAAGGGATAGTGATATTAGATTTGCATGATAATGACCATTACAGTGAATAACTGAGGTACAGGAGAAAGGGGGTATAAGAGAGGGGTTTCTGAAGCCATTAACATTCTGTAAAACATATGGATGTGCACAGTACCCATATTTTATGTGTAAGTCAGTAGAGACTAAGAAATGCATTTGTTACTGTATTTATCTACATTTTGTGTAATTAATTTATTTTTTCACCCTCCCTCACCTTGGCAGGTGGTAGGGTTACGGTTGAGGAGGCATAAGATCAGTAACTGCAGTTACATAGAAAATATTTCTTCAACCTGATTGACATCATTCTAAATAAAGATCAGAACACTGAAAATCTGAAAAGGTGTGTTTAAATGCGTAAAACCTCTCTTACATTTGGAGGATTCTGCCAACTACAAAGAGTAACAGGCAAGTAACAGGAGAAGATGTTTTTTCAGATGTTTTTTACCTTGAGAAAATTTGGTGGAATATTATGACCAATGCAGACTGAGTGAAGAAGGTGAGGAGGTGGCAGTTTGATAGTTAAAGTTAGCTTGGTTGAGTTCCCTGTGGTTCACATTTTTTGCACTTATTCGTTAATTAATAACATCTGCCTCTCACATGGGTTCCTATCATGACATTTAGTAGTGGTAGTGGGGTGTTCTCTCCTCCTAGACACCAGAGGCCATGACACAAGCCAGGCATTACATCATGGGGAATGTTCAGTGTTATGCAAAGCCACCAGGTCAGGGCAGGATCCAGGGATCCTACTGTGTGGTCAAGGTGCCCAGGTGGACCAGGCTGGGGTCACAGTAAAGGTCACAGAGCCTTGACTAAGAAGCTTCTGATCAGCCACATACATTTTCAGGAGGCAAATATAAATTCAAGAGAAAGAGAGAAAGAGAGAAGGAGAGAGAGAGAGAGAGAGAGAGAGAGAGAGAGAGAGAGAGAGAGAGAGAGAGAGAGAGAGAGAGAGAG